>OY730193.1:92249981-92595894 GCA_963422505.1 Pseudognaphalium luteoalbum | reverse complement strand
GGTAGCAATTTAAAAGGATCAGGTGTACTATCATCATCATCTGAATCAGAAGCAGTACCACCATCCTGACCACCAGAGGGTCCATGTCGAACCCCGAAATTCGGGTTGCGGAAGCGAATCGGGTCAGGGCGTGACTAATCAGTAATCACAACACAAAGATATACAGTAAACGACTCTACATGCATCGTTTTAACAAAATATATTGATATAAGAAATGTTTACAACATTTAAAGTTATACATAGCTCGTGTTCTGTAAATGAGAGATTCCAATACATAAATACTTATACAAAATATATTAATGCAAGGAAATCTCTAATGTTTGCATCCTGACTCGAGCTACAGTAATCCTGAGGGCAGTCCAACCTACTGCTGAGTACCTGTGATACATGCTAAAATGGGTCAGCGAAACGCTGGTGAGCTCACAGGTTTGTATGTTAACACATATTGTATGAACCGCAAAATTTAATTGAATTTAAATTGCAATTAAGCAAAATAAAAGTTTTACATCCATGAGCACATAGTCTGAGCTTAACTCGAGGTGTCAGGTCCACATTTAAGGTATCCTGATCAAGGTGCCTCCTACGAGTGCCTAATCTACACTCGTCTGAACAAATATTAGTACATCCGTTTACCCAGTTAGTGCATAGACGAGGAGGGTCAATCCTATATGGTACCATATACTAATATTCACGCTACTACGTATTACCAAACTATGTTGAGGAGGGCTTTGAAAGATTAGTGAGTTAACTCATGTAGTAATTGTTTGTTTTTGAACTTGCGTTCATATTGTTAAAATAAAACGATCAATGATATCACACCCCTGAGTAAAATAGTAAAATAGGGGCTATGAGACTCACCTAAGTCTGGAGAGTTTAACTAATTAAACTTGAGTTGATTAGATGAGTATCGATGTCCGAAGACTTGTAACCTGAGGGTGTTCACGACACGCGATGGTTATAAACGTGAGTAGGTATCTATAAAGACTACCTTTGTAGTTGTTCGTCCAACTAGAATGTTTAAATTACTACGATTTGGTTGATTTGATTATGTTTTGAAAACGTGTACGACCCGTTGGTGATGGTTTGTGATGATAATAATAATCTCTGAATTCATTTCATTATACTTAAAAAGGTAGGAACTTGGGTACGAGGGTCCGGGGGCAGCCCCCTTGGTAGCGGGTCCAAGGGGTGGCAACCCCTGGTGGGGTCCATGGGGTAGAGCCCCTGGCTGGGGTCGAGCTGTCAGGTTAGCTTGGAAAATTTTTATTTCTACTATATAGCTTTAGTGAAAAACGTATCTAAAATTTGAATTTGGGTGAAATCAAGTGATAAAATTTAGGTCTCGACACTTAGTAAAATCTGTGTTTTCTAGGTTCCGTTTCATGCGACACTTATAGCGTCACTTGAGGAAGTGACGCATAAGGGGCGACACTTAAGCAAGTGTCGGGTCGAAGTGTCAGTATCAGGGTCATGCGTCACTAGGGTTAGTGTCGAATGAAATCAGAATTCAATTATAGGCGACACTTAGATAAGTGTCGCTAAAAGTGTCGGTTAGGAGTGTCGGGTATTGAATTTGCGACACTTAGGCAAGTGTCGGAAAAAAGGGGTTTTATGCGGCACTTAGGCAAGTGACGCAAAATTAGGGTTTTTAGCTACACTCATTGCGTCACGTAAGTGACGCTACGCTGCACTGGTCTATTTGACACTTACGTCTGTTGGCCGGATTTGAGCCGAAAATGTGTTTTCCGGTTTCCGTTTGGTCTGAAACTTTTACCCAACCCATATTTGGACATATCAAGCTTAAATAAACAACTTTTATGAAAAATAAATGAAATCTAAGAGTTTTCGGAATTTGTCGGGAATCTTACAAGTTAACTCCGGGAGAAACCGGAAAGATGGAAACGTCTCGTGATGCGGTGAACATTTTTCTCCAGTCTTGAAATCCGAGGTCGGTTGATGGTGTTTTTAGGTGGTTGAATGAGGTGGTGGTGTGGTGAAAGAGATGAGAGAAAAGAGAGAGAGTGAGATGAGTGTGGGTGACAAATGAGGTGAGGGGGTGATGACCCTCACCTTTTGGATGATTTTCGGTGGGGTCCACAAGGGTGGGCTTCACCAATTTTTGTTCTCCTGTATTTGTGTTCCGTGCGGTGTTCGTTTCCCCGATCGTTTAAACGTTAAATAATTATTTTATACGTTTAAATCTCCGTTTTAAAATACAAATGTTTATTCAATATTTTTGTTGAAGTATTTTACCGGATACCTGTAGTTGAGTTGTAAAATATATCTTAAATTGTTTCGTTTATTTGTGTGTTTAACATTTTAATCGCGTGGACGTTTATTTGTACAATACGATTTAATTATGAAATATTATTAAAATAATATTTTGGATATAAAGGTTGTATTAAATAATATTATATTATTTAATAAAAATGTTCACCAACGTCCGTATTAATTGAACCGAATTCCATTCGATTTAAAATGAGTACGATTTAATCAAATCGCATAATTGTATATATTCATCAATATATATTTTGATACATTAATTAGCCTAATACGGAACCGATTACATGTATTAACAGTTGATTAAGCACTAATTACTAGTTCTAATTTGGCGGGTGTCACATTCTCCCCCTGTTAGGAGAATTTCGTCCCGAAATTTAGTTCGAGGTCGGGTTTGGAGTAGCTTCAGCGAATAACTGAGGATACTTGAGTCGCATTTGGTCTTCCCGTTCCCAAGTGAATTCCGACCCACGCCGTGAATTCTACCTGACCTTGACGATGGGAACACGACTTTGTTTGAGTTGTTTGACCTCACGGTCCATGATTTCAGCGGGTTCCTCAACGAAATGAAGTTTGTCATCGACGCGAATCTCGTCGAGTGGAATAATAAGTGTCTCATCAGACAGACATTTCTTCAAGTTAGAAATGTGAAAAGTGGGATGCACGCTACTGAGCTCGGGTGGCAGCTGCAATCGATATGCCACTGGACCAATCCTCTCGAGGATTTCAAAAGGTCCAATGTATCTGGGGTTTAGTTTTCCGCGTTTGCCAAAACGAATGACACCTTTCCAAGGTGAAACATTGAGTAATACTCGATCCCCAACCTGGAATTCGAGTGGTTTGCATCTCACGTCAGCGTAACTTTTCTGACGATCACGTGCGGCTTTGAGTTTGTTTTGAATCTCGAATATTTTCTCGGTTGTTTCATGGATGAGTTCAGGACTAGTGAGTTGACTGTCTCCCACTTCGGTCCATGTCGCACCCCCAAATTATGATGCGGAAGCGGGTCGGTTCGGAGCGCGACTAATCAAATATCAAGCACACAAGGCATACAATGAACGACTCTATATGCGTCGTTTTACAAAATACATTGATATTATAAAAGTTTTACACTGTTATAATATAGTTTACAAAAGCTCTTGAGCCAAATGGTAGAGATTCTATGGCATAACTAAATTATACAAAATATAGTAATGCATGACAATCTCTTGATGTCTGAATGCGACTCGAGCTAATGGGCATCCTGAGTGAGCAGACCTACTGCTGCTGCGAACCTGAGAATACACGCTAAAATGGTCAGCTAAAAGCTGGTGAGCTCACAGGTTTAATGATAAAGTGTAATGTATGAACCGCAAAATTTAAGTATGAATATTTGTAATTAAACAAATAAGTAATTGATAAATGATGTATATAACTGCCATGAGCACATAGTCTGAGCTTAACTGAGGTGTCAGGATCACAATTAAGTGCCTGAGCGAGGGTGCCTCTATGCGTGTGCCTAATCAACACACGTATGAATAAATGATAATGAGTCCGTTTGACCAGTTAGTGCTTGCTAACCCGGACGGGGATTATCAGTCCCATATGGTACCATACACTAACATTCACGCTACAAAAGTATTACCAAACTATGCTAGAGGACTTAAAACGATTAGAGAAAACAACTCATGCAATCTATAGTGATATTTTGATACTTGCGTTCACATGTAAAACAAAACAAGCATGTATTCCCACCCCTGGGTTAAAAACAGTAAAATAGGGGCTATGAGACTCACCTGAGTCTAATGAGATGCTATCAAGCGCAATGATGGTTTACAAGAGAAATGATGTCGTCTCCAATGACTGAAACCTGCTGTGCGTCCTAAACGCGCAAGGTTTTAATGATTAGATGTGAAAACCTGTTGGGCGTGTTAAACGCACAAGGTTTTAAATGATTAGAGGTCTCAACAGACCATCTAGGCTAGTTGTTCTATTAACTAGTTATGTCCAAATTTATTCGGTTAATGTTTATATTTGGTTAATGTTTATATTTGAGTTTGTGAAAAGGTATGCGGCTCGTTGGTGACGGTTTGTAATAATAATTTTAAACTATTATTATTATTCATGATTTGTTGTACTTATAAAAGTATATGTGTTTCATGTGTAACTCGTATCGTATAAGTTTAGTTGTTACTCAAGTTCGTTATATCCGTTACATTTTATTTCATAAGTTACGAAATTTGGTACGGGTCCGAAAACTGAAATATGCCATTTTCGACCCCTAGATGACCCCGAAAGGCCTAAAACCGCCTAGGCTATGATACATAGCCTTGATCATTGGGCCATTTTTGAGTGACTGTGTGACTTTTATCCCAATCCGTTATAATAAATTTTTCATCGAGAAGCTACCCTGAAAACACTTTGTGAAATTCTTCTGCATTTTTACAAAAATTGGTTTGTTTGATTAATCTAGCCGTTCGGCTATAAAGGTCTAGCCGTTCGGCTATGGAGGACCCAGCCATTCGGCTATGAAAGTCCAGCCGTTTGGCTAAGAAATCCAGCCGTTCGGCTGATGATTTCCAGCCGTTCGGCTCAGGGACCAATTTCAGGTCTGTTCGCAGAATCAATTTCTCAAATCTATTTCCAATCAAATCTTTGGACATAATAAGTTGATAGATACTAATATATGATGATATATGTACATTTAAACATGTAATTTGAATAAAAAGTGAGTGATTCCTTACGTATTAAAAATGCAGACCGAATGGTGATGATAATGGCGATGAAGGTGAAGAAGATGATGAAGATGGTGATGATGATGATGCTTATTGCTGCTGCTGATCTTGTTATTGGTAATATTATTGTTGTTTTTGATTTTGAAAGAGATCGAGAGAGAGCCGAGAGATAGAGATGAAGAGATGGAGAATGATGAAGAAAATGGAGAAGCGGAGGGTGTGTTTGGGTGTAGTCGACCGGCTCCAATTATTGGAGTTGGTTGGCTCCCCTTCGTAGTACAAAATACCCGTATTTTTGTACCCGATCGTAAAAGTAGTATAATGTTTTTAATTGATAAATTTCTAAAAAATGAAATCGTATATACTTTTATTCGAAGTATTTTATAAAAATACATTTAGTGAGATATAAAAATATATCTTTGTTTTAAGTTTGAATGACGGATATGGTTCAAATGGTTTCGTCGCGTTTGAGTAAGATTGAATAAAACGAATGTGTTTTATTTTTGTCTAATGTAAATAATAATTATTATTTCCAATAATAATACATTATTTATAAATTTTGTCGCGAATGTTTTTACTTTGTACGATACGAATACTTTATATATTATCGAATTAATATATAATAAATACTGAGTATATTAAATAATAGTTTCATATTACTTAATAATTGTTTTCACCAACGCCCGTGTAAATGAATCGGAATTTGACCGATTTGAAAATACACAATTAAATTTAATCGCGTACTAATATATATTCAACAATATATATACTGATACATACAATTAGCCTAATACATAGTACTAATTACATGTATTTCTAAATGATTAGGAACTAATAACTAGTCCTAATTAGACGGGTGTCACAGTCCAACAGATGGGTGATCGGCACTTACAACCGTACAGTGCCTCGAAAGGTGCAGCCTTAATGCTGGAGTGATAACTGTTGTAGTATGAGAACTCGCACAATGGTAGGTGTTTCCCAGTTTACACCGAAATCAACTACGCAGGCTCGTAGCATGTCTTCCGTTTGAATCGTTCGTTCACTTTGGCCGTCAGTTTGAGGGTGGTATGCGATACTCATGTCAAGACGGGTACCCAATGATTTCTGGAGTGATTGCCAAAAGTGAGATATGAAGCGACTATCCCTATCTGAGATAATCGAGATTGGAACGCCGTGTCGAGAAACAATCTCTTTGATGTAAATTCGTATGAGGCGCTCCATTTTATCGGTTTCCTTGATTGCGAGGAAATGAGCAGACTTTGTGAGACGATCCACGATTACCCAAATGGTATCACAACCGCTCGATGATTTTGGTAGTTTGGTTATGAAATCCATGGCGATTTGTTCCCATTTCCATTGAGGAATCTCGGGTTGTTGGAGTAAACCAGAAGGTTTCTGATACTCAGCTTTGACTTTTGAGCAAGTAAGACACTTGCTGACGTATGTGGCGATTTCATCTTTCATATTCGGCCACCAATAAAATTCCTTGATGTCGTGGTACATTTTATTGGATCCCGGATGGATAGAGTATTTGGACTTGTGAGCTTCATCCATCACCAAGTCTCGCAGGTTCCCAAAACTAGGCAACCAGATTCAGTTAGAGAGGTATCTAACCCCGTTAGGTTTGGTTTCGAAATGTTTATCCATGCCTCACAAGGCTTCGTTTTTGACGTTGTCGGGTTTCAGAGCTTCGAGTTGAGCAGCGAGAATCTGAATGTTTAGATCATTGTGAATTGTCATACTGAGGGCTCGGACTCGAAGTGGTTTCGATCGTTCCTTCCGACTGAGGGCATCGGCAACAATGTTTGCCTTCCCTGGATGGTATTTGATTTTGCAATCGTAATCGGTAAGCAACTCGACCCATCGACGTTGCCTCATATTGAGATCCTTCTGATCGAATATGTGTTGGATACTTTTGTGGTCGGTAAAGATTGTGCACTTAGTGCCGTAGAGGTAATGTGTCAAGATTTTGAGAGCAAAAACGATGGCTCCGAGCTCAAGATCGTGATGGTGTAGTTCTTTTCATGAATTTTGAGTTTTCGTGAAGCGTAAGCTATGACTTTGTACCGTTGCATCAACACGCAACTGAGACCTTGATGAGAAGCATCGCAGTATACCACGAAGTCATCGGTTCCTTCGGGTAGAGATAGAATAGGAGCACTACAAAGCTTTTGTTTCAGAAGTTGAAATGCTGACTCTTGTTTATCATTCCAATCGAACTTTTTGTCCTTCTGAGTCAGAGTCGTGAGTGGTTGGGTTATTTTCGAGAAATTTTCAATGAATCGTCGATAGTACCCAGTAAGACCCAAGAATTGACGTACTTCGGTTGGAGTTGTTGGTGCTTGCCAGCACTTGATTGCCTTGATTTTTGATGAATCAACATGGATTCCTTGAATATTAACAACATGTCCAAGGAACTGAACGGATTGTATCCAGAACTCACACTTGGAGAATTTGGCATATAACTCCTCGTGTCTGAGTAGTTCTAGGATGGTTTTAAGGTGTTGCGCGTGTTCTTGTTTATTTCGTGAGTATATGAGGATGTCGTCGATGAATACAATGAAAAACTTGTCGAGTTAAGGTTTGCACACCCGATTCATAAGATCCATGAATACAGTCGGTGCGTTGGTTAGGCCGAACGACATCACATGGAAATCGTAATGCCCATAACGGGTTCTGAAGGCAGTTTTTGGGATATCGGTGTCGCAAACACGTAGTTGATGATATCCTGATCGAAGATCAATCGTTAAATAAATACTCGACCCATGAAGTTGGTCAAATAGGTCATCGATACGAGGGAGTGGGTATCGGTTCTTGACGGTCAATTTGTTCAGCTCTCGATAGTCGATGCACATTCTAAAAGAACCGTCTTTCTTTTTCACGAATAAGACCGGAGCTCCCCAGGGTGAAGAACTCGGTCTAATGAATCCTCTATCCAGGAGTTCCTCTAACTGGGTGGACAACTCCTGAAGTTCAGATGGGGCTAGTCGGTATGGTGCTTGAGCCACGGGTGCAGCACCTGGCATGAGGTCGATTGAGAACTCAACCTATCTTGGTGGTGGTAGACCAGGCAGTTCTTCGGGAAAGACTTCTGGAAAGTCTCGAACGACGGGCACATCCTCAAGTCGCTTCCCCTCTGACTTTTTCTCCATGATGTGCGCGAGGATTGCCAGATAACCTTTTCTCATAAATTTTCAGGTTTTCAATCAAGAGATGATGTTTAGTCTCGTCCTACCGGTCTCCCCCTGTATGATCAAAGTTCTACCAGCGACGAGAGGGATGCGAACGATCTTATCATAACAAATGATTTCGGCCCGGTGTCTGGACAACAAGTCCATACCAATGATGACGTCGAAACTTCCAATTTCAACAGGCATAAGATCGATTGAAAAGGTTTCGTTGGCTAAGTTTAAAGTGCAATTAGGTATCACACTATCGGTTTCTATGAGTTTACCGTTTGCTAGTTCTACAGTGTACTTAACATCTAGAGCAACAGGGGTGATGTCAAGTAGTGGATAAAAATCATCGGAACTAAAGCTTCTATCGGCACCAGTATCAAACAAAACAGAAGCAGTTAAATTGTTGAGGAGGAACATACCCGAGACCACATTAGGGTCTTGACAGGCGTCCCCAGAGTTGAGCACGAAGGCTCTACCTCTAGCGTTGTTGTTGTTGTTGTTCTTCAACTTTGAGCATTCATTCCTGAAGTGCCCGGTATTCCCACATTCGAAGCAGGCTTTTGATGGCCTGGTGTTGACGCTGTTGGGGTTATTGTTGGTGGATTTGGGAGCTCGGCAATCTTTGGTCGAATGTCCTTACCTCTTACAGTTGTTGCAAGGGGTACTACACGGACCATCATGGTGGCGGTTACACTTAGAACAATATGGCTAGTTCCCAGTCTACCCACGTTTGGGTTAAGTGTTGGAGGTGTAAGCTTGGATGGCGTTGGATTTCTTGTTTGGCTGGTTGTGGTGTTCAGTAGATTTGTGTTTGTTGTTGGAAGGGGTGGTAGATGCCTCACGGCTGACAATCATCGCCATGATTTCGTGTGCAAGTCGGATAGCACTTTGGATGGTGGTTGGCTTGGATGAGGCAACATTTCCCTGGATGTTCTCCGGGAGGCCGCGGATGCACTTCTTGATGCGTTTTTCGTCCGTGTCTACCAAACCCAGACATAGAAGGGCGAGTTGCTGGAATTTGGTGGTGTAACAAGCGATATCTTTGCCTTGAACAGTTAAATGCCAGAATTCTTCTTCCAATCGGTGGAGTTCCTCAGTGGGGGCAGTATTCGTCGCTTAGCTTTTTCTTCAGGTCTGCCCAGGGGAGTTGGTTTGCTACATTAATGCCCACAGAACTGGCATGAGTATTCCACCATGTGAGTGCACCTTCTTGAAAGGTGTAAGCAGCGAATTTGAACTTGCTGTCTTCCGTGCAGTTGCACAAACTAAAGACAGATTTGATCCTTTCGATACACCTGATTAGACCGATGGCACCTTCTGTGCCCTTGAAATTCAGTGGTTTGCAGCTAAGAAAATCCTTGTAAAAACAAGGCTTGATGACAGGAGTAGTGTCAGCGGTGTCATCGCTTCTCCTAGAGGTTCGTGGTGATTCCCGAGTAGCCAGGGCTTCGGCCACAGCTCGGGAAATGAGAGCAGCCATTTCAGCATCGCTGTAACTTTTCTTCTTTGGTGGCATGATTCTTCAAGAAAGAAACAAGATGTACATGAGAAATTGCACCAGAATGATAATTGAGGTAGATGTATATATAAAAGTGGTAATATACACATCACAATGTAAAGATCAATAATGCTGAGTTATAGAGAGAAATTGTCAATTGATATTACAGAGTTAAATGATTACAGACAATTTTGAGTTACAAGTTTCAAAAGTTACAGACTTAGGCAGTTTGCAAAAGGTGTCGGGATATGTTACATCTGGTCGAATTACATAGATCCTACTGAAATACAATAGATTACTAGATAGTTACTACACTAATCTCAGTGTAGATTGAGTTGTGGGAGTAGTGAGGTGAGATGGTCCACAGACTCTGCAAGTCTGCTAACCATTCTGAGAGCATCCTCGGTTTCCCGCAGGCGTGTCTCACATTCTTGCAACCTTGATTGTAAAAAGGAGATCTTGTTTTGGTTACTGATTACTTGGTTATGAATGATCTCCATGGTTTGTATGGTATCTTCCATTTGGTCGTGAGTTCAGGTCAAGGTTTCAGAGATGTCCACTTGACCAATGTATAACTAGGCGATACCATCTTGAGTTTGCTCCATCCAGTTAGAGCGAATATTACGTTGTTCGATTTCCATGTTGTGTAGCCTGCTTTTGTGGCGGTGCACTCGAGCAGCTAACACGGGAACAGTGAAGTGAGTAGGTTCTTGGGTATAGGGAGAGACTTCCATGCTGGAAAACCCTCCATTAGTTGCGGGGAGTTGGATTCCTTCCTCGTCCCTCCAGGTGTCGAGTCGGTCTAATAACCATCGCCATTGGCTCGTTGTTGTTTGCCTTTGAGGCTGGTTATTGAGTTGGTTTTGAGTGGGATATGGGCTAGCTCGAGGCAACCCAGTGTTCCTCCTAGCTACCCTTGAGTTTCGTGATCCATACGGATGAGAGCGAGACGAATTGGGTGATGTGTTTGCCATTTCTGAGACAAAGAGTTAGAAAGAATGAGGCATCTATTCGTATATATAATATAGCCTAAGATTCGTAGAGATGTCTATCTATGTATATGAATATGTATATCACATAATAGCCTATTGAGTGTCTAGCACAGACATGTTTAAGTCCCGGTTCTCTCGAGGTCAGAATCAACTAGTGTATCCTGTTCAGTCATGACTCCTTTCAGATCTCAAATCATATCCTTTTAATTGTACATAGTTGATCAGGCTATATTAAATTAAACCAATACAATGTAGTCACTGAACCTAATCATACTTAATGAGGAATACTGCCTAACGGTCATAGTCTTGGCTCACTAAATGCAACCTAGTTCACTATAACCTTAGTCTCTGATACCAATCTGTCGCACCCCCAAATTCGGGTTGCGGAAGCGAATCGGGTCGGGGCGCGACTAATCAATAATCACAGCATAAAGATATATAGTAAACGACTCTACATGCATCATTTTAACAAAATATATTGATATAAGAAATGCTTACAACATTTAAAGTTATACATAGCTCGTGTTCTATAAATGAGAGATTCTAATACATAAATACTTATACAAAATATATTAATGCAAGGAAATCTCTAATGTTTGCATGCTGACTCGAGCTACAGTAATCTTGAGGGCAGTCCAACCTACTGCTGATTACCTGTGATACATGCTAAAATGGGTCAGCGAAACGCTGGTGAGCTCACAGGTTTGTATGTCAACACATATTGTATGAACCGCAATGATTAATAGAATTTAAATTGCAATTAAGCAAAATAAAAGTTTTATAGCCATGAGCACATAGTCTGAGCTTAACTCGAGGTGTCTGGTCTATATTTAAGGTATCATAATCGAGGTGCCTCCTACGAGTGCCTAATCTACACTCGTCTGAACAAATATTAGTACATCCGTTTACCCAGTTAGTGCATGCTAACCCGGACGAGGAGGGTCAATCATATATGGTACCATATACTAATATTCACGCTACTACGTATTACCAAACTATGCTGAGGAGGGCTTTGAAAGATTAGTGAGTTAACTCATGTAGTAATTATTTGTTTTCGTACATGCATTCATATTGTTAAAATAAAACGAGCAATGATATCACACCCCTGAGTAAAATAGTAAAATAGGGGCTATGAGACTCACCTAAGTCTGGAGAGTTTAACTAATTAAACTTGAGTTGATTAGATGAGTATCGATGTCCGAAGACTTGTAACCTGAGGGTGTTCACGACACGCGATGGTTATAAACGTGAGTAGGTATCTATAAAGACTACCTTTGTAGTTGTTCGTCCAACTAGAATGTTTAAATTACTACGATTTGGTTGATTTGATTATGTTTTGAAAACGTGTACGACCCGTTGGTGATGGTTTGTGATGATAATAATAATCTCTGAATTCATTTCATTATACTTAAAAAGGTAGGAACTTGGGTACGAGGGTCCGGGGGCAGCCCCCTTGGTAGCGGGGTCCAAGGGGTGGCAACCCCTGGTGGGGTCCATGGGGTAGAGCCCCTGGCTGGGGTCGAGCTGTCAGGTTAGCTTGGGAAATTTTTATTTCTACTATATAGCTTTAGTGAAAAACGTATCTAAAATTTGAATTTGGATGAAATCAAGTGATAAAATTTAGGTCTCGACACTTAGTAAAATCTGTGTTTTCTAGGTTCCGTTTCATGCGACACTTATAGCGTCACTTGAGGAAGTGACGCATAAGGGGCGACACTTAAGCAAGTGTCGGGTCGAAGTGTCAGTATCAGGGTCATGCGTCACTAGGGTTAGTGTCGAATGAAATCAGAATTCAATTATAGGCGACACTTAGATAAGTGTCGCTAGAAGTGTCGGTTAGGAGTGTCGGGTATTGAATTTGCGACACTTAGGCAAGTGTCGGGAAAAAGGGGTTTTATGCGGCACTTAGGCAAGTGACGCAAAATTAGGGTTTTTAGCGACACTCAGTGCGTCACTTAAGTGACGCATTAAGTGACACTATGCTGCACTGGTCTATGCGACACTTACGTCTGTTGGCCGGATTTTGAGCCAAAAATGTGTTTTCCGGTTTCCGTTTGGTCTGAAACTTTTACCCAACCCATATTTGTACATTTCAAGCTTAAATAAATAACTTTTATGAAAAATAAATGAAATCCAAGAGTTTTCGGGATTTGTCAGGAGTCTTAGAAGTTAATGCCGGGAGAAACCGGAAAGATGGAAACGTAGATCGTGATGCGGTGAATGTTTTTCTCCAAATGAGTCTTGAAATCCGAGGTCATTTGATGGTTTTTTTAGGTAGTTGAATGAGGTGGTGGTGTGGTGGTGAAAGAGATGAGAGAAAAGAGAGAGAGAGAGAGAGAGTGAGATGAGTGTGGGTGACAAATGAGGTGAGGGGGTGATGACTCTCACCTTTTGGCTGGTTTTCGGTGGGGTCCACAAGGGTGGGCTTCTCCAATTTTTGTTCTCCTGTGTTTGCGTTCCGTGCGGTGTTCGTTTCCCCGATCGTTTAAACGTTAAATAATTATTTTATACGTTTAAATCTCCGTTTTAAAATACAAATGTTTATTCAATATTTTTGTTGAAGTATTTTACCGAATACCTGTAGTTGAGTTGTAAAATATATCTTAAATTGTTTTGTTTATTTGCGCGTTTATCATTTTAATCGCGTGGACGTTTATTTGTACAATACGAAATATTTTCAAAATAATATTTTGGATATAAAGGTTGTATTAAATAATATTATATTATTTAATAAAAATGTTCACCAACGTCCGTATTAATTGAACCGAATTCCATTCGATTTAAAATGAGTACGATTTAATCAAATCGCATAATTGTATATTCATCAATATATATTTTGATACATTAATTAGCCTAATACGAAACCAATTACATGTATTAACAGTTGATTAGGCACGAATTACTAGTCCTAATTTCGCGGGTGTCACAGTCCAACGTCTGTATCCTGAGTAGATACACCTTCATGTGTAGAACTCCCTGGTCTATCAACCCTTGGGTGTACATCCTCCGGTTCCTGTTTGTAATGATAATCATACTTTATGATTAGCATAAAGCTCGATCATATAAGTCTCAATATCATATAAAAATATACAAAGTACAGAAAATTTAAGATAAGTACCTCTGTAGGAGCAACATATTGCTCGATTGCCTATAAAACTGGATCAGTGGCATCATCATGGTGACCTAGCACTTCTTGAACCACTTGTGCAGCAATCTTAGGCACAACGTGCTATCCTTGCTGCCCTGCCTGTATAAGTACATCTTCTAAAAGCTCTTGTGGTGCCGAAGGTGGAACCACATCAGCAACAGGTTCAACAGGTGGACCAGCACCAGCAACATCATCCTCCCAACCATTGTTAGGTGGAGCAACATAGAGTGGATCAATCAAAAATCCAAAAAGATTTCTCGTCTGCGGTCTCAAGTGCGCAGGACGATGAGAATCGACATTAAATACCGCATTGTATCCACGAAGCCCGATTGTATCAACAGAAGATGTGGGCTGATATGCTAGAAGATCATGTAGAAAATAACGAATAACCAGCATGCAGAACCGTGGATATAACATAAAGGTCGACTTGACCTGTCCAGTGTCCTCGTAAGGACTCAAAAATATAAGATAAATAACTGTATGGTTTGTTATAAACCAGGGATAGTACATCAGACATCAATGTCGGTGGCAACTCGTCAAAACCACCCTTCTTGGGTGCAAAAACTGTAATCAGGATATGCCATAAGAAACGCCATTTCCCAAAAACAAGGGCCTTCATAAACTAGCATCCTCTTGTAGAGTCTACGTACCCCATCCTGTCCAGAGCTCCCTCAATAAAATCCGTAAGAAACTCTGTTGGACTGTCCTCCTGCTATTCTACACCAAGACATAATAGCTCACGCAGATCAGCAGCAATGAAAATAATAGGACGTCCACCCACGGTTGTACGGATAACCGGTCGGTTAACAGAAGCATCATAGACGATGTCCATCCAAAAATCCTGAAGAATAGCCAAGGAAAGAGGTGCAGAAGCGGTAATAGCATGTCGAATACGTGACCATGCCAAAAACGTGAGTATATCCGCAACTCTCGACGCTCCCTTGTGTGTACTTGCAAATTGTCTACCTGCCATATCTGTAAAACATACACAAATGACAGATAATTAGTATATGTATAGGGTTTTTTGCCGAAAAATGGATCAATAGTTCAGTTTTTTGCATTTTCAGGTATCAACTAATTTCTTTTCCAAAAAATGAACCACTAATTTAAAACTTATCATTTTTGGGTATCGTTACCGGATACCAAAAAAAATGACAACTCATCCGGTTTTGCCTACGTGGCAATCCATGTGGATATATATTTTTTCCAAAAAAATGAATCAATAATTCTATTTTTTGCATTTTTTGGTATCAACTAATTTTTTTTCTAATACCCGAAAATGATCAATTTTAAATTAGTAGTTCATTTTTAAAGGAAAAAAAATTAGTCAATACACGAAAATGTAGAAAACAGAACTATTGATGCATTTTTCGGAAAAACCCAATCTGATATGTTGACCGGCAACTATTTCAAACGGTAACTAATACCCGAAAATGGTTGATTTTAGAATAGTGCTTCATTTTAAAAAAAAATAATTAGTTGATACCCGAAAATGCAAAAAATGGAACTATTGATGCATTTTTCGGCAAAAAACCCATATGAATATTTTATTCAAGTTAACTTAATTGACATATTGACTACATACGTCTCAATTATCAATTATATTCGATAAATATAACAGTCATATATTCATAGAACTTGTTATTTAGAAATCGCAAGTTGCATGAATTCGTTAACTTGTTAATTTTATTAAAATACTCATGTTAAACATAGTAAGTTATTTTAGAGAATTTGACCCCCGATATAACATCGGGACACGCAGCTCGACTACTCAATGAGTCGGAAGACTTTTGACCAAATAATCTACGTAACTTTGTTATAAAGAGTCGTTACTTAACATATTTATTACATATATAACTTGTAGTTATTAAAACCGCAAGTCTAATATGTCACTAAATAGGGTTAAGTTACAAAATTTTATAACCCAAATGGTCACTCACAATTAAAAATATTTAAAACGTATTTACTTATAAACCTATAAGTCTAATACAAAATAGTTTTCAGTTTTAACTTATAACAAAAATGTCGTAAGTCTCAAACGTGTATTAAATAACTTGTAAAAATTTACCGCAAGTCGAAAACGATACACATTTTTATTTTTATTTTAAAAATTTCAGCTCGCAACTTGGTGAGTTCGCAACTTAGTTCGCAAGCTAGTCAACGAAAGTCAATGCAAGCTCAACTTCAACTCGCAGAATATTCAACTCGCATGTCTGCTCGCATAACCAGTTCACCTCGTAACTTCGGTCAACAAGTCAACATGGTTCAGTTCGCAGACACCTCAGTTCGCAGAGATGCGAGTCAACGAGAGTCAAAGGTTTTCACTTCGCATAAGCGACTGGCGAGTTGAGATAAATCTCAGTTCGCAGACGCTCCTGCGGAGTGAGTTTTAAATCAAAACGAAAATCCGTGATGTTTTAACACAATCCATTGTAATAATCGTGTTCAACGTTATTCAAATAAGTTAAACCTAGATTTCTATGGCTTTTAATCCATTAAATCCTAGTTTAATCGATTGAATATCAAGTCGAAGGTTTATAAACATATAAACATCGATTACTCGTTAAAAACACGGTTAAAATAAGTGTATTATACCTCAAACGATGCGTAATCAAAAAGTATATAATATCCACGGAGTAAAGATCGTTCCTCGTGTGTATATAATCGAAAAAGATGAAAATTGGTAATTCGGTTCGCTTCGCACTCAATCTCAGCTCGCAATGTGTGTGAAAAAGTGAGTTTGGTTCGCAAGAACTGTTTCCTTTTATACTCGAGTCTCAATTCGAAAATTTGACCAGTCAAACTTTGCAATTCTGGCCAAAAATGAGAATTGTACACTTAGTATAAATTGAAACGTCAAATATTATATGCAACTTATATATATATGAATCATAACTGATTAATAGCAGATTAACTTAATTCCAAGTGGTAATATTAAAATAAACGTAAAACACAACACATAGAAACTAACAGTGGTATCATGTACCATTTTATTAAACACTATAAATAAGGTACATAAAAATAAACTAGAGTATATATTATTGGAGATTAAGAGTTTATTTGCTAAGGAATCATATTAGTAATAATTTTAAAGTCTAATATGATTGTTAGTATACTTACCTTAAGAAGTTCATATGAATACCACTTATTTTACCATTTACATACTTATATTTATAATATTATATCTTGGTGACCTTTATCCACACAGTATAATCGAAAACAGTCTATTCACATTTGTGAATCATTTAGTAGATAGTTCTAGATAATTATCGGTATGATGATTGATGCGTCACCAGCGGTCGGTAAGGATTTTACCCTTGTCGTTGCACCGGCTACTGGCGACGGGCATCAGTGGGTGTATTAAATTTGTAATTGCGGGGCCTAACTTTTCCCTAACAATGCTAATCTTAAGGGTGAGCAAGTGGTAGGTATGACATAGAGTCGTTCTTTAACAGCCTAAATTGAAACTAAGGCATGGCAGATGAGGGCTTTCAAACTAATCAAGGGTTTATAAAATAATGGGGGAGTTTTGGTTTTTATATTAACTAACTTAGGCAAGTAAATAAATAAAAAGCGAAACAAAAATAAAACGTAAAGCATATAAGATAAAGATAGTGTTCGCTAAGATTTCATTAATTAAGTTATGGGATGATATTTGGAGAAACTGTTTTGAAAGATATTAGTCAATTATCATTCTTGAATACTTGTATGTAAACACTAAATTCCCTACTAATTAAAGTTCCATTAGCATGTCACACCGGGAGCTAGGTTATGGTAACATTCCAAAGTATTTAGAATAATAAGCAAAATCTTAATCACGGTTTAATAATACTTTCATATGAATGGGAACAAAATCTAAAGGTACTAGACAAAATTGAATCATATAACGATTCCTCGTCATCCTAACAGATTCGTATATTTAAAAAGTTCATTTATGACTTTAAACCAGCCCTTGCTTAAGACTACCCAATAAATCCCCTAATTATCCACAGCGTTCCTCCCTTAAAGTGGTTTCGCCGCTTCAAACCTTGGCCATGTCTTGTCCTACGATAATCCCCCATGTAGCCGTGCGGTTTCATAGTTTCATACCTTTGAAAAATTATATTGACACAGAGGACTGACTACCTTTTTATTGGACATCGTTAAAAAGGTGTTGTAAACACGTTTATTGGTGGAAAGGCGATTAGATTAATTTGAAGTTTAAAAGTCTATTTAGAAAGGTTAATTAAACTAGGTTTCTCATTTTATATATTAGTCCGTAATATAACTACCTTCGGTCGTTACTCGACTTCCATACATTTGTATTCCACCTTGAAGTGTTTTCAGTACTATATCGAGTAGCAGTCGAATGGGAGTCGTCATATTACTTTGTAATATTGTACCGTTTTGTAATATGACTACCTTCGGTCGTTCCTCGACTTCCATACATTTGTACTCCACCTTGAAGTGTTTCCAGTACTATATCGAGTAACAGTCGAATAGAGGCCATCATATTACTTTACGATAATTAAGACCGTTTATATTTTACTACTATGATGATCCTAAGGCAACAATCAAACAAGAACATACAATAAGACGATCAAAGCAATACTACCGATCTTTAATATTTAATTATAAATCATCCCATAATTTACTAACTACATCGCAAGCAAACATAACAAGTATACTACTCTCTAATCATGGAAATAACTAAATCTAGCATAATCAATATAAACGTAATTAATTAAGATAGATAAGGATAGAAAGAACCAGGATTAAATGCGAGAGTGAATAGACTGGAATTTCGTGACACAATTTTGAGCATACACCAAAGATTACAATGTGTTCCGCACTTTCCTTCTATTCCTAATTAAACTTCTAAACTAGTTTAAAATACTAGTTAAAACTAATCTAGAGAAAAAAAATGTAGAGTGAGAAAGTTGGAGCTTATTTCTAGAGTGAGAGAAAATAAGCTAGGAAGGTGTGTATTGAAATGAGCCATGGAGCCTCCTATTTATAGGAGGAAATGGGTGCATTTTAGCAACTTGGGGCATATGTTAGCAAAAGGTGGAAAAGTTGCTAGCACATGTACCCTAAAGCGCGTTAAGGTCTAGCACGTGTACCCTGAAGTTGCGGAAAAGGTCTAGCACGTATACCCTGCGAGTACGAGCAAGGAAGAAAAAGCAGATGGGGGATGGGGGCATGGTGTCCGAAGCCACCACCCATGCAGCTGGTAGTGGTGGCATGGTGGCTGGCGGAGGCTGCCATGCTACCGTCCCGGTTCGCAGTCTTTTGCTTCGTTTCTTAAATCGCGCGTATCTTCTTCGTTATGCGTCCGTTTTCGTCGATTCTTTTTGCGTTGGATTTGTTTTTGAAAAATGAAGACTTTGATAAAAAGAAATCCTAGAAATGCATCTCTGATCTTTAGATGTCTTGTACGAATCGTTTGAATCTTTCGGCGTACATAGAATCTTCATTCTTTATCCGTTCTTGTTGATTCTTCTTCTGTTAGATTCGTATTTTTAAAATGAATATCTTGGATAAGATAAATCTCAGTGATGGGTACTTTGCTTCTAAATCTTGTCTTGATGTCTTGAATCTTCAAACGTGTGTGAAATCTTTGTTTTTCATCCGTTTTGCTTGATTTTTCTCGTGCAACACTATTTTGACCTTCTTGGCATAATATCATTGATTTGTGCATTATTTGAGTTTATTTGCCAAGTATTGTTCCAGAATGAGAGAGATATCGGTAGTAAAAACGTGACTTTTTACGTGATATCAAGTATCCCACACTTAGAACTTTGCTTGTCCTCAAGCAAACTCGAATTTCAAGCATGGTTAAAGATAAGTAGATAATGAAATATTTTTAGGGCGGAACTTTTTACTGCGGGGGTTTTGGAAAAATAAAATATTTGTGCTTTTGAAAAAATAGGGTTGTAATCTTTGGGAGCATGCTTTTGATCTTTGATCTTGGATACATGACTAGGTGATCCTCTCACGGTGGTCACTCCAATCACTCAAAGTGTTTAGGGTTCCCTATTCTAATATTATCAATCACTCAGAACGCCAGTCATGTATCGTTTATCGTCATAGGCTTGATCGAGAATCAAATCGTTACCTTTTAAGTGAGCGCGAAGTCGATCTAGCCACAATCATTCTAGGAGAAGTGATGTAAGGTTTTTGGAGTGGAGTGTTGGTGATATGAGGGGGGGTTATGTTGGTTTTTCATAGGTTTATTTATTATTATTTTTGTGAAGAGTAAAGCTAGAACTTTTGGGAGGATTGACGCTCTTTTGTCATGATTTTTGGTAGGAGTCTTTTTCTCCATTTGACTTTCTTTTCTTCAAATTCTTTTCTTTTGATTTTTTTTTTCGACGTCATATCCTTGTAGCTTCTCTTCTTTCATCTTTGGAACTTTCTATGAAGTTTTAAGGATGCTTTTGAGAGGGTAAGGATAACGTATTTCTTTTTGGGTGTATGGATGGTTTTAAGAATGATGTGATTCGATCTCCTTTTTACTCACCAGTTCAGATTCGAAATGCATAACAGGAGCAAGTTCTGATTCTAAACGAATACATCGGCACACTCAAGAATCGAAAAAGTGAAGCATTAAAAATGAATGCTTTATATGGCTCAAGATACCTCACGAATCAAAAGTTGGTTTGTTGTGTGTCTAGTCATGTGATGCTCTTTATGGGATTACTAAACTAATTTTCCAAAGGAATTTGTATTTTATTTATCCTTCCTCTCCAAAGTAAATCATTCTTTGTCTAAAAATTTTCATTTTCAACATATTTTTAACTTAATTTTGAAAAATTTTGTTTACTTATTGGAGAATGATGGTCGAAAGAGCAACAAGCTTAGAATCAAGCATATACCATTATCCATTTTACAGTAGTATAACTACTGCTATCCCACACTTAAAGGAACATCGTCCTCGATGTTATTCTAAGTTCTAACTGGGGGAAAATCCCACACTTAAGAATTGAAACATCTAAGACGTATTCTTTTAGCAGTGTGTGTTGGGTTTGAATCCCACACTTAGTGATAAGCATAGTGGATATGGCATATTTATAACAAAAGAAAGAGATTGGTATAGAAGTACTCCCTAGTAGTTGCAGTGCTCCATGGTATGTGTTTGCTGAACTTCGTCTTGCTGGGTTCACTCTTGATCAAGTTTTCTTGTGATTGGTCTCGTAGGTGTGAACACGTTGGATATACTAGTTCTTGATGCGCGGGGTCAAAAACTTGATGCGTTAGGTAGAAACTTGGTCGTATATCCAAGTGTGAAAGATAGTCGGAGACTTTATCACTTCTTGGAATGTAAAGTTGCGGAAATCTAAAACACGGGTTGCCTCCCGAGAAGTGCTCTTTTAAAGTCGAGAGCTCGACTTCTTTTCTCCTAGCTATATGGAGATGGATGCATCCATGGGATCCACAATGTTGATGTTGTGGGCCCTAGGTTCCAGAAAAGTGTATCGAGGTGGATAGATTCTTATGAAGTGATTAACTATTGTTGTAATCAATTCAGGTGGACTATCTCTCGATGATTCCTTGTAGTTCTGAAGATGCTCTGAAGTTTTCCTCGCAAGGCCGTGAAGTCTGAAGGTGATGTAATCGACTGCTTTACTGACAGTCCTACTAGGGTTGGTCATGGTGGTTGTATCTTTCTTAACAACCTCTCTTGGCGGTGGGTTTTGCTAGAGAGAGCATACAAATGCCAAGAATTGCAGTTTTATGCTTTCAAAGTTCTCGGTCTTAGGGTCTCCATTGAATCTTCTTATGGACGTGCACAGGTCCTTTATTTGCCGGTGCTGATGGTTATTGAATGGAAAGTCGGATTCTGAGAAAACTAGAGTAAGCTGATGAAGTATCTCCTTGCATCCTGAGTAGAATATGAACTTCGTTCTGGAGTTATTTTTCCGTTGTTGAATCTCCCGTAGATGGATCGAAACAAAAGTAGCGATATCAAGTGGTGATTCATGTGTGGCCCTAAATGGTCATTCGCGCCTTGATTCCTCCCAAACGAGATCACTAAGTTCTTCAATCAATAACTCAACTTGTTTTTCAATAGTGGAGTTGATAACTATATATCCGCTTTCTTTGGAACTAAGGTGATCTTCTCTATTTAGCAAGTCAAGCAATGATGTGAGGTCATTCATCGTCAAGATGTCGGCACGTCTGCTTGGATGTCCAGTAGTCTCTTTTATATGCACTCTAATGGACCCTAACATCTCCCATTGCGTTGAGGTGAATGGGATGTTAGATCTTTTAAGGGCATTGTAGACGCTATCGTAAGTCCGTTTCTGTTGTTGACATAATTGTAGTTCAGCAGGGGAAAGAGCAAGCATGTTGACTACGCCGCTTATTCCTCCTACTACTTTGTCAAATATTTGGATAAAATTCTTCGAGCACTTTGTGATCTATGATGGTTTGCGGTTGGTATCTTGTGCGTTTGGAATATTCCTTCAGTGTTTCTCCTTTCGTGGGATGGTTGTGGTTCTTCCCGTCATTTCTTCTTAGGTAAATGGATTAGTTGGCGGTATGCTTATTTTGTTTTCTTCTTCTATCTTTTTTTTTCTGATTATTTCTTCCATCGTTGGTTTGTTTGCTGATGCATTTTTCATCTCTTGTCCTATTCGTCGGAGGTCAATTGGGAAATATGGCATGATTGTCATTTCCTTGTTAGATTTACTTTCATTTATTGGCTTTGCAGTTTCTTTGTCCTCTGTGGTCTTGTTCATGGAGATCATGTACATATCGGCTTGGTCTCCAATGTTAGGATTGTCGATATGGAAAGTGATGGTTTCTCCCGAGACTGCAAACTGATGGTTTGTGCGAAGACGTTGATGATTGCCTTGGCCGTATTCATGAAAGGTCTTCCTAGTATGATTGGGATGTGTACGTCTTCCTGCATATCCATTACTACAAAATCTGCGGGGTAAAGAAATTTGTTAATCCTAACTAAAACATTTTCAGCTATCCGCCTAGGGTATTTGACTGACTGGTCAGCAAGCTGTATGGTCATTTTGGTAGGTCAAAGATTTTCTAACTCAAGCCTCTTGAAAAGCGAGTATGGCATAAGGTTAACACTAGCTCCTAAATCGGCAAGAGAACATATGATGTCTGAATTGTAGATAGAGCAGGGGAGAGTAAAATGTTGGGTGTCTCCAAGTTTTTCTGGAATGATATTTTTCAAGATAGCTGAACATTCCTCATTCAGCGGGACATTGGGTACTTCGGGTACCTTATCCTTAGTTGTAAGAAGCTTTCTGAAGTACTTTTTGAAAGGAACTTCAGATACGGTATCTAGGAATTTCCTATCAAGCTTAAAAGACTTAAGCTTGTCGGGTCATTGCTTAAGACGAGCCGGAAATGGAATGTTTACTTTCCTATTTTGTGTAGACTCTAAATCTATTGTCGATGGGACAACAGGTGGTTCCTTCACCGGAGAAGAAATCGTAGGTGGGCTATGTTCTACCTGAGAGTCTTGAATAAGAGAAGCCTCCTTATGGCAACTAGTTAGACTATTCTGAGGTTTAGTGCTGATATGTTGTGCTAGTTTTCCTAATTGGGATTCGAAAGCTTTTAACAAAGTCAGTTGATCTCTTAAGATGAGATCTGGTCTTGTCTAGCCGAGATTCCTTGAATGACTTGTATCAGGGTGTCGTCAAAACTAGAGGGTTGCAAGGAAGAGGGTTTGGAAGGTTGAGGTTGGTAAGTTAGTGGGCTATTCCTAGGTGGGTTAAAGGAATAGTTAGTATCGAGCGGAGTTAGATGAGAGTCAGGAATTTGGGCTGAGTGGTTCAAATTAGCACAATTAAGGCAGGTTTGAACTTGACAGACTTGTTGTTGTTGACTTTTCAATTCCTTAATCTCCTTGGTTAGGTCTGCCACTTGCTAAGTGAGGGTTTGGATAGCTTCATTCCCGATTGTGGTAGGTCGATTCACTATTAAGGGGTGATTTTAACTGTTCCAATCATGGTTGTGCATTGTCATTTCCTCAATGAGGCTCCAAGCTTCATTGGTCGTACAATTCATAAAACTGCCTCGAGAGGCGGTATCAAGTAAAGGACGGTGATGTGGGAAGAGACCATTGTAGAAAATGCACAATTAGTCTGAATGCTCAAATCGATGATTTGGACATTTCTTAAGCAATCCCTTAAAGCGCTCCCATGCATCATAGATTGATTCATCATGCACTTGACGAAAGTTTATGATGTTGGTCCTAAACGTGGCTTGTTTTGATGGGGGAAAGTATTTGGCCAAAAATTTGGTTGCTAATTCTACCCAAGAGGTTATAGATTTGATTTCAAGTTCCTCAAACCAGGTTTTTGCATTGAGAGTGAGTGAATAGGGAAATAGGTATAGATAGACTATGTCCTGATTAACCCCAATCGGCTTAAAGGACTTAGATAAGGAAATGAATTTTTCAAGGTGAGAGTTGGGATCATCATTTGGTAGGCCACGGAATTGACAGAGGTTTTGGACTAACTGAACAATATGGGGATTTAATTCAAATGAGGCTCTATCGGTTTCTGGATAGATGATTGGTCCTCCTCGACCTTCAATCAGAGGTTTAGAGTCATCAGCCAAAGTGATACGTGCGGCTGTTATAGTCTCGTTGGCAGGTGGTTGACTAGTTAAATGGATAAGGGGTAATTTCTAAAAGTAGTAAAAAGGAAAGAAAAATAAAGAAAGACGTAGGGGTCTAAGGAGAAGAGTTAATCCTAAAGGTTCACTAATATGTAAGTTTGTCTTAACGCCTAAGGATCGTACAGTTGGTTCCCCGGAAGCGGTGCAAAAAACTTGATGCGTCACCAGCAGTCGGTAAGGATTTTACCCTTGTCGTTGCACCGACTACTGACGACGGGCATGAGTGAGTGTTTTAAATTTGTAATTATGGGGCCTAAGTTTTCCCTAACAATGCTAATCCTAAGGGTGAGCAAGTGGTAGGTATGAACTAGAGTCGTTCTTTAACAGACTGAATTGAAACTAAGGTGTGGCAGATGAGGGCTTTCAAACTAATGAAGGGTTTAAAAAATATTGGGGGAGTTTTGGTTTTTATATTAACTAACTTAGCAAGTATATAAATAAAAAGCGAAACAAAAATAAAACGTAAAGCAGATAAGATAAAGATAGTGTTTGCTAAGATTTCGTTAATTAAGTTATGGGATGATATTTGGAGAAACTGTTTTGAAAGATATTAGTTAATTATCATTCTTGAATACTTGTATGTAGACACTAAATTCCCTACTAATTATAGTTCTATTAGCATGTCACACCGGGAGCTAGGTTATGGTAACATTCCAAAGTATTTAGAATAAAAAGGGAAATCTTAATCATGGTTTAATAATACTTTCATATGAACGGGAACAAAATCTAAAGGTACTAGAAAAAATTGAATCATATAACGATTCCTCGTCATCCTAACAAATTTGTATATTTAAAAAGTTCATTTATGACTTTAAACCAACCCTTGCTTAAGACTACCCAATAAATCCCCTAATTATCCACATCGTTCCTCACTTAAAGTGGTTTCGCCGCTTCAAACCTTGGCCATGTCTTGTCCTACGATAATCCCCCATGTAGCCTTGCGGTTCCATAGTTTCATACCCTTGACAAATTATATTGACACAGATGACTGACTACATTTTAATTGGACGTCGTTAAAAAGGTGTTGTAATCACGTTTATTAGTGGAAAGGCGATTAGATTAATTTGAAGTTTAATAGTCTATTTAGAAAGGTTAATTAAACTAGGTTTCTCATTTTATATATTAGTCCGTAATATAACTACCTTCGGTCGTTACTCGACTTCCATACATTTGTACTCCACCTTGAAGTGTTTCCAGTATTATATCGAGTAACAGTCGAATGGGGGCCGTCATATTACTTTGTAATATTGTTCCGTTTCGTAATATTACTACCTTTGGTCGTACCTCGACTTCCATACATTTGTACTCCACCTTGAAGTGTTTCCAGTACTATAACGAGTAACAGTCGAATAGGGGCCGTCATATTACTTTACGATAATTAAGACCGTTTATATTTTACTACTATGATGATCCTAAGGCAACAATCAAACAAGAACATGCAATAAGACGATCAAAGCAATACTATCGATCTTTAATATTTAATTATAAATCATCCCATAATTTACTAACTACATCGCAAGCAAACATAACAAGTATACTACTCTCTAATCATGGCAATAACTAAATCTAGCATAATCAATATAACCGTAATTAATTAAGATAGATAAGGATAGAAAGAACCAGGATTAAATGCGAGAGAGAATAGACTTGAATTTATTGACACAATTCAGAGCATACACCGAAGATTACAATGCGTTCCGCACTTTCCTTCTATTCCTAATTAAACTTCTAACTAGTTTAAAATACTAGTAAAAACTAATCTAGAGAAAAAAATGTAGAGTGATAAAGTTGGAGCGTATTTCAAGAGTGAGAGAAAATAAGCTAGGAAGGTGTGTATTGAAATGAGCCATGGACCCTCCTATTTATAGGAGAAAATGGGTGCATTTTAGTAACTTGGCGCATATGTTAGCATATGGTGGAAAAGTTGCTAGCACATGTACCCTAAAGTGTGTAAAGGTCTAGCACATGTACCCTGAAGTTGCGGAAAAGGTCTATCACGTGTACCCTATGAGTATGATGTGTCACCAGCAGTCGGTAAGGATTTTACCCTTGTCGTTGCACCGTCAACTGGCGACGGGCATCAGTGAATGTTTTAAATTTGTAATTGAGGGGCCTAAGTTTTCCCTAACAATGTTAATCCTAAGGGTGAGCAAGTGGTAGGTATGACCTAGAATCGTTCTTTAAACCGACTGAATTGAAACTAAGGTGTGGTAGATGAGGGCTTTCAAACTAGAGAAGGGTTTATAAGATAGTGGGGGAGTTTTGGTTTTTGTATTAACTTAGGCAAATAAATAAATAAAAGCGAAATAAAGATAAAAGATAAAGCAGATAAATAAAGATAGTGTTTGCTGCGACTTCGTTAATTAAGTTATGGGATGATATTTGGAGAAAATGTTTTGAAAGATATTAGTTAATTATCATTCTTGAGTACTTGTATGTAAACACTAGACTCCCTACTAATTAAAATCCCATTAGCATGTCACACCGAAAGCTAGGTTATGGTAACATTACAAAGTATTTAGAATAATAAGCAAAATCTTAATTATGGTTTAATAATACTTTCATATGAACGGGAGAGAAATCTTAAGGTACTAGACATAACTGAATAATATAGCGATTCCTCGTCATCCTAACAGATTCATATATTTAAAACGGTTTATTTATGACTTTAAACCAGCCCTTGCTTAAGACTACCCAATAAATCCCCTAATTATCCGCAGCGTTCCTCACTTAAAGTGGTTCCGTCGCTTCAAACCTTGGCCATGTCTTGTCCTACGATAATCCCCCGTGTAGCCTTGCAGTTCCATAGTTTCATACCTTTGACAAATTATATTGACACAGATGACTGACTACCTTTTAATTGGACATCGTTAAAAAGGTGTTGTAATCACGTTTATTGGTGGAAAGGAGATTAGATTAATTTGAAGTTTAAAAGTCTATTTAGAAAGGTTAATTAAACTAGGTTTCTCATTTTATAATATTAGTTCGTAATATAACTACCTTCGGTCGTTACTCGACTTCCATACATTTGTACTCCACCTTTAAGTGTTTCCAGTACTATATTGAATAACAGTCAAATAGAGGCCATCATATTACTTTGTAATATTGTACCATTTCGTAATATGATTACCTTCGATCGTTCCTCGACTTCTATACATTTGTACTCCACCTTGAAGTGTTTCCAGTACTATGTCAAGTAACAGTTGACTAGGGGCCATCATATTACTTTACGATAATTAAGACCGTTTATATTTTACCACTATGATGATCCTAAGGCAACAATCAAACAAGAACATGCAATAAGACGATCAAAGCAATACTACCGATCTTTAATATTTAATTATAAATTATCCCATGATTAATTAACTACATCGCAAGCAAACACAACAAGTATACTACTCTCTAATTATGGCAATAACTAAATCTAGCATAATTAATATAAACGTAATTAATTAAGATAGATAAGGATTAGAAAGCACCAGGATTACATGCGGGAGAAAGTAGACTTGAATTAATTGACACAATTCCAAGCTTACACCGAAGATTTATAATGCGTTCCGTACTTTCCTTCTATTCTAAACAAGCTCCTAAACTAGCCTAAAACTAATTTTTAGTAAGAAAATAGAAAGAAAGTAGAAGCAATATCTTAAGAGAAGTATATTGTTCTAAGAATGGTGTGTGTTGAAATGAAGCCTAAGGGCTGCTATTTATAGATGAAATGTGGCTCACGTTAGCATTCCTAGGCACACATTAGCAAAAGGGTGAAAGGTGGTGCACCGGGTACACGCAAGGACCAAAAAGCAGAAATGGGACGGGCGGCAGGTGGCCGGCGCCGCCCACCAGGTGGCCGGCGCCGGCTGGCACACCCCCGCCCCGGTTCGCCGTCTTTCGTTGCGTTTCTTAATCCGCACGTATCTTCTTCGTTATTCATCCTTTTGCGTTGATTTTTTTTGCGGTTGATTCTTAATTCAAAATCGAAGACTTTGATTTAAAGATATCCGAAAAATATGTCTCCCATCTTTGGATGTCTCGTACGAATCGTTTGGATCTTCCGGCGTACGTAGAATCTTCATTCTCGTCCGTTTTTGTTGATTCTTCTTCTGTTGGATTCGTAATTTGAAAACGAACATCTTGGATGAGATGGATGTTGATGATTGGCACTTTTGTCTTGAAATCTTGTTTTGATGCCTTGAATCTTCAAACGTGCGTGGAATCTTCGTTTTTCATCCGTTTTGCTTGTCGTGCAACCTTGTTTTGACCATCTTGGCATAATATCACTGATTTGTACTGTTTCTAAGTTTAAAATGCCAAGAATCCTTCAAGAATGAGAGAGATATCGGTTGTAAAAACATAACTTTTTACGCGATATCAACTATCCCACACTTAGAACGTTGCTTGTCCTCAAGCAAACTCGAATTTCTACATGGTTAAAGATAAGCATATAATGAAATATTTTGAGGCGGAACTTTTTACCAAAGGGGGTATTGGAAAAAAATGAAATATTTGTTCTTTGAAAAACAAGGTTGTAATCTTTGGGAGCATGCTTTTGATCTTTTATCTTGGATACATGACTAGGCGTTCCTCTCAAGGTGGTCACTCAAATCACTCAAAGTGTTTGGGGTTTCCTATTCTAATATTATCAATCACTCAGAACGCCAGTCATGTATCGTTTATCGTCATAGGCTTGATCGAGAATCAAATCGTTACCCTTTTTGGTGAGCGTGAAGTCGATCTAGCCACAATCATTCTAGGGGAAGTGATATAGGGTTTTTCGAAGTGAAGTGTTGGTGATATGAGAGGGGGTTTTGTTGGGTTTTTCGTGGGTCTCTTCTTGTTGAAGTTGGAATTTTTGGGAGGATTGACGCCCTTTTTCTTTTGGTGTTTGCAGGAGGAGTCTTTTTCTCCAATTGATTTTCTTTTTCTTCAAATTTTTCTTCTTGAACTTCTTTTCTTATTTTTTCTGACGTCATCTCCTTGCGATTTCTCTTCTTTCATCTTTGGAACTTTATTTTAAAGTTTAGGGGTTGCTTTTGAGAAAGCAGGGGTAATGTGTCTATTTTTGGGTGTTTGGGTGTATGGATGGGTTTTAGAATGATGTGATTCAATCTCCTTTTCACTAACCAATCTGGATTCGAAATGCATAGCAAGAGCAAGTTCTGATTTTAAACGCATACATCGGCACACTCAAGAATCGAAGATGTGAAGCATTCAAGGTAAATGCTTTATATGGCTCAAGATACCTCAGAAATCGAAAGTTTGTTTGTTGTGTGCCTAGTCATGCGATGCTCTTTATGGGATTACTACCCTAATTTCTCAAAAGAATTTGTATTTTATTTATCCTTTTCCCCAAAGTAAATCATTCTTTGTCTCAAATTTTTCATTTTCAAAATATTTTTAACACAATTTTGAAAATTTTGTTTACTTTTTGGAGAAGGATGGTCTAAAGAGCAGCGAGTGTATAATCAAGCATATACCATTATCCATTTTACAGTAGTGTAACTACTGCTATCCCACACTTAAAGGAACATCGTCCTCGATGTTATTCTAAGTTCTGACTGGGGTAAAATCCCACACTTAAGAATTGAAACATCTAAGACGTATTCTTTCAGCAGTGTGTGTTGGGTTTGAATCCCACACTTAGTGATAAGCATAGTGGATATGCTATATTTATAACAAAAAGAGCTTAGAACAGAAGTACTCCCCATTTATATATATATGGCTTGTAGGTGATGATGAGGAGTGCTCCGAAGCACATGATTGCCGACTTTTCCGTAGAGTCCCTTCGTTGGTGTTGTGTGCTCTAATTTCTTCAAGTCTTTTGTGATTTGTCTCGTAGGTGTGAACACGTTGGATATACTTTTCTTAATTCCGGTGCCAAAAACTTGATGTTTGATGCGGCGCCAAAAACTTGATATGTCGGTCTTCTTCGTATATCCAAGTGTGAAAGATAGTCGGAGACTTCATCACTTCTTGGAATGTAAACTTGCAGAAATGTAAACACGGGTTGCCTCCCGAGAAGCGCTCTTTTAAAGTTGAGAGCTCGAATTCTTCTCTCCTAGCTAGATGGAGATGGATGCATCCATGGGATTCCCGTTGATGTTGTGGGCCCTAGGTTGCGGAAAAGTGTATCGAGGTGGATAGATTCTCATGAATTGGTTGATAATTGTCATAATCAATTCGAGTGGACTATCTCTCGATGATGCCTTGTAGTTCAGAAGATGCTCTGAAGTTGTCCTTGCAAGTCCGTGAAGTCTGAAGGTGATGTAGTCAACTGCTTTAGTGACAGGTCCACTAGGGTCGGTCATGGTGGTTATGTCTGTCTTAACAACCTCTCTGGGCGGTAGGTTTTGCCAGAGAGAGCATACAAAAGCCAAGAATTGCAGTTTTATGTCTTCATAATTCTTGTTCTTAGCGTCTCCATTGAATCTTCTGATGGACGTGCACAGTCCTCTATTTGCCGGTGTTGATGATTGTTGAATGGAAAGTTGGATTCTAAGAAACTAGAATAAGTTGACGAAGTATCTCCTTGCATCCTGAGTGGAATATGAACTTTCTTCTGGAGTTACTTTTCCGTTGTTGAACCTCCCGCAGATGGATCGTAACAAAAGTAGCGATATCAAGTGGTGATTCATGTGTGGCCCTAAAAGGTCGTTCGCGCCTTGATTCCTCCCAAACGAGATCACTAAGTTCTTCAATCAATAACTCAACTTGCTTTTCAATAGTGGAGTTGATAACCATAGATCCGCTTCCTTTGGAACTAAGGTGATCCTCTTTGTTTTGCAAGTTAAGCAATGATGTGAGGTCATTCATTGTCAAGATGTTGGCACGACTGCTCGGATGTCCAGTAGTCTCTTTCATATGCGCTCTAATGGATCCTAACATCTCCCATTGTGTTGAGGTAAATGGGATGTTAGATCTTTTAAGGACATTGTAGATCCTAGCGTAAGTCCGTTTCTGTTGTTGACAGAATTGCATTTCGGAAGGAGCAAGCATGTTGACTACGCTGCTTATTCCTCCTCCTACTTTGTCAAATCTTTTGATCAATTCTTCGTGCACTTTGTGATCTATGATGGTTTGCGGTTGGTATCTTTTGCGTTTGGAATATTCCTTCAGTGTTTCTCTTCTTGTGGGATGGTTGTGGTTACTTCCCGCCATTTCTTCAGTGGTAAACGGATTAGTTGGCGGTATGCTTCTTTTGTTATCTTCTTCTATCTTTCCCTTTCTGATTATTTCTTCCATCGTTGGTTTGTTTGCTGATGCATTTCTCATCTTTTATCCTATTCGTCGGAGGTCAATCGGAAAATATGGCGTGATTGCCATTTCCTTGCTAGATTTCCTTTCACTTGTTGACTTTGCAGTTTCTTTGTCTTTGGCGTTCTTCATGGAGATCATGTACATATCGGCTTGCTCTCCAACGTTTGGATTGTCGATATGGAAAGTGATGGTTTCTCCCTGAGACTGCAAACTGATGATTTGTGCGAAGACGTTGATGATTACCTTGGCCGTACTCATGAAAGGTCTTCCTAGTATGATTGGGATGTGTACGTCTTCCTTCATATCCATTACTACAAAATCTGCTGGGTAAAGAAATTTTTCAATCCTAACTAAAACATTTTCAGCTATTCCCCTAGGGTATTTGACCGAGTGGTCAGCAAGTTGTATAGTCATTTCGGTAGGTCAAAGATTTTCTAACTCAAGCCTCTTGAAAAGCGAGTATGGCATAAGATTGACACTAGCTCCTAAGTCGGCAAGAGAACAGATGATGTCTGAATTGTAAATAGAACAGGGGAGAGTAAAGCGTCCGGTGTCTTCGAGTTTTTCTGGAATGGTATTTTTCAAGATAGCTGAACATTCCTCGTTCAGCGGGACATTGGGTACTTTAGGTAACTTATCCTTGGTTGTAAGAAGCCTTCTGAAGTACTTTTTGAAAGGAACTTCAGATACGGTATCTAGGAATTTTCTATCAAGCTTAAAAGACTTAAGTTTGTCGGGTCGTTGTTTATGATGAGCCGGAAATGGAATGTTTACTTTCCTATTTGGTGTAGACTCTAAATCCATTGTCGATGGGACAATAGGTGGTTCCTTTACCGGAGAAGAAATCATAGGTAGGCTATCTGCTACCTGAGAGTCTTGAATATGGGAAGCCTCCTTATGGCAACTAGTTAGACTATCCTGAGGTTTAGCGTTAATACGCTGTGCTAATTGTCCTAATTGGGATTCGAAAGCTTTTAACAAAGTCAAATGATCTCTTAAGATGAGATCAGTTTGGTCTTGTCTAGCCGAGAGTCCTTGAATGACTTGTATCAGGGTGTCCTCAAAACTAGAGGTTTATGAGGAAGAGGGTTCCAAAGGTTGAAGTTGTTAAGTTAGTGGGCTATTCCTAGGTGGGTTAGTATTCGGCGGAGTTAGATGAGATTGGGGAATTTGGGCTGAGTAGTTCGCATTAGCACAATTAAGGCAGGTTTGAACTTGACAGACTTGTTGTGGTTGACTTTTCAATTCCTTGATCTCCTTGGTTAGGTCTGCCACTTGCTGGGCGAGAGTTTTGATAGCTTCATTCCCGATTGTAGTAGGTGAATTAATCAGTGAGGGGTGAGTTTCACCGTTCCAATCATGGTTGTGCATTGTCATTTTCTCAATAAGGCTCCAAGCATCATCAGCCGTACAGTTCATAAAACTACCTTGAGAGGCGGTATCATGTAAAGGACGGTGATGTGGGAAGAGACCATTGTAGAAAATGCGCAACTGGTCTGAGCGCTCAAAACGATGATTTGGACATTTCTTAAGCAATCCCTTAAAGTGTTCCCATGCATCGTAGATTGATTCATCATGCACTTGACGGAAGTTTATGATGTTGGTCCTAAACGTGGCTTGTTTTGATGGCGGGAAATATTTGGCCAAAAAGTTGGTTGCTAATTCTACCCAAGAGGTTATAGAGTTGATTTCTAGTTCCTCAAACCAGGTTTTCGCATTGAGAGTGAGTGAATAGGGAAATCGGTATAGATAGACTATGTCATGATTAACCCCAATTGGTTTAAAGGAGTTGGATAAGGACATGAATTTGTCAAGGTGTGAGTTGGGATCATCATTTGGTAGGCCATGGAATTAACAGAGGTTTTGGACTAACTGAACAATATGGGGCTTTAATTCAAATGATCCTCTACCAGTTTCCGGATAGATAATTGGTCCTCCACGACCTTCAATCAGAGGTTTAGAGTCATCAGCCAAAGTGATACATATGGCGGTCATAGTCTCATCGGTAGGTGGTTGACTAGTTGAATGGATAGGGGTGGTCATTTCTAAAAGTGGTAAAAGGAAGGAAAAATAAAGAAAGACGTAGGGGTCTAAGAAATCCTAAAGGTTCACTAGTAAGAAAGTTCATCTTAACGCCTAAATATCGTACAGTTGGTTCCCCGGCAGCGGCGCCAAAAACTTGATGCATCACCAGCGGTCGGTAAGGATTTTACCATTGTCGTTGCACCGGCTACTAGCGACGGGCATCAGTGAGTGTTTTAAATTTGTAATTGTGGGGCCTAAGTTTTTCCTAACAATGCTAATCCTAAGGGTGAGCAAGTGGTAGGTATGACCTAGAGTCGTTCTTCAAACTGACTGAATTGTAACTAAGGTGTGGTAGATGAGGGCTTTCAAACTAGAGAAGGGTTTATAAGATAGTGGGGGAGTTTTGGTTTTTGTATTAACTTAGGCAAATAAATAAATAAAAAGCGAAATAAAAATAAAAGATAAAGCAGATAAATAAAGATAGTGTTTGCTGTGACTTCGTTAATTAAGTTATGGGATGATATTTGGAGAAAATGTTTTGAAAGATATTAGTTAATTATCATTTTTGAGTACTCGTATATAAACACTAGACTCCCTACTAATTAAAATCGCATTAGCATGTCACACCGAAAGCTAGGTTATGGTAACATTACAAAGTATTTAGAATAATAAGCAAAATCTTATTTATGGTTTAATAATACTTTCATATGAACGGGAGCGAAATATTAAGGTACTAGACATAACTGAATCATATAATGATTCCTCGTCATCCTAACAGATTCATATATTTAAAACGGTTTATTTATGACTTTAAACCAGCCCTTGCTTAAGACTACCCAATAAATCACCTAATTATCCACAGCATTCCTCACTTAAATTGGTTCCGCCGCTTCAAACCTTGACCATGTCTTGTACTACGATAATCCCCCGTGTAGCCTTACGGTTCCATAGTTTCATACCCTTGACAAATTATATTGACACAGATGACTGACTACCTTTTAATTGGATGTCGTTAAAAAGGTGTTGTAATCATGTTTATTGGTGGAAAGGCGATAGATTAATTTGAAGTTTAAAAGTCTATTTAGAAAGGTTAATTAAACTAGGTTTCTTATTTTATAATATTAGTTCGTAATATAACTACCTTCGGTCGTTACTTGACATCCATACATTTGTACTCCACCTTGAAGTGTTTCCAGTACTATATTGAATAACAGTCGAATAGGGGCCATCATATTACTTCGTAATATTGTAACGTTTCGTAATATGATTACCTTCGGTCGTTCCTCGACTTCTATACATTTGTACTCCACCTTGAAGTGTTTCCAGTACTATATCAAGTAACAGTCGAATAGGGGCCATCATATTACTTTACGATAATTAAGACCGTTTATATTTTACCACTATGATGATCCTAAGGCAACAATCAAACAAGAACATGCAATAAGATGATCAAAGAAATACTATCGATCTTTAATAATTAATTATAAATCATCCCATAGTTATTTAACTACACCGCAAGCAAACACAACAAGTATACTACTCTATAATCATGGCAATAACTAAATCTAGCATAATTAATATAAACGTAATTAATTAAGATAGATAAGGATTAGAAAGCACCAGGATTAATGCAGGAGAAAGTAGACTTGAATTAATTGACACAATTCCAAGCTTACACCGAAGATTTACAATGCGTTCCGTACTTTCCTTCTATTCTAAACAAGCTCCTAAACTAGCCTAAAACTAATTTTTAGTAAGAAAATAGAAAGAAAGTAGAAGCAATATCTTAAGAGAAGTATATTGTTCTAAGAATGGTGTGTGTTGAAATGAAGCCTAAGGGCTTCTATTTATAGATGAAATGTGGCTCACGTTAGCATTCCTAGGCACACATTAGAAAAAGGGTGAAAGGTGGTGCACCGGGTATGAAAAAGCATGGAAAGGTGGCGCACCGGGTACGAAAAAGCATGGAAAGGTGGCGCACCGGGTACACGCAAGGACCAAAACTCCGAAATGGGACGGACGGCAGGCGGCCGGCGCCGCCCACCAGGTAGCCGGCGCCGGCCTGGTGGTGACCGGCGGCGGCTGGCACACCCCCGCCCCGGTTCGCCGTCTTTCGTTGCGTTTCTTAATCCGCGCGTATCTTCTTCGTTATGCGTCCGTTTGTGTTGATTCTTTTTGCGTTGGATTCATAATTCAAAAAAGAAGACTTTGATGTAAAGATATCCCAAAAATATGTCTCCCATCTTTGGATGTCTCGTACAAATCGTTTGGATCTTTCGGCGTACGTAGAATCTTCATTCTTCGTCCGTTTTTGTTGATTCTTCTTCTGTTGGATTCGTAATTTGAAAACGAATATGTTGGATGAGATGGATGTTGATGATGGGCACTTTTGTCTTGAATTCTTGTTTTGATACCTTGAATCTTCAAACGTGCGTGGAATCTTCGTTTTTCATCCGTTTTGCTTGATTTTTGTGGTGCAACCTTGTTTTGACCATCTTGGCATAATATCACTAATTTGTGTTGTTTCTAAGTTTAGAATGCCAAAAATCGTTCCAGAATGAGAGAGATATCGGTAGTAAAAACATGACTTTTTACGCGATATTAGAGTACGAGCAACGGAGCAAGGGACGAAAAAGAGAACGGGGGATGGGGGCATGGTGGCCGGCACCGGCACCCATGCAGACGGCGGATGTGGCATGGTCGCCGGCGGCGGCTGCCATGCTACCGTCCCGGTTCGCCGTCTTTCGCTTCGTTTCTTAAATCGCGCGTATCTTCTTTGTTATGCACCCGTTTTCGTCGATTCTTTTTGCGTTGGATTCGTTTTTCAAAAACAAAGACTTTGATGAAAAGAAATCCTTGAAATGCATCTCTGATCTTTAGATGTCTTGTATGAATCATTTGAATCTTCCAGCGTACGTAGAATCTTCATTCTTTATCCGTTCTTGTTGATTCTTCTTCTGTTAGATTTGTATTTTGAAAAAGAATATCTTGGATAAGAGAAATCTCAGTGATGGGTACTTTGATTCTAAATCTTGTCTTGATGTCTTGAATCTTCAAACGTGTGTGGAATCTTCCTTTTTCGTCCGTTTTGCTTGATTTTTCTCGTGCAACTCTATTTTGACCTTCTTGGCATAATATCATTGATTTGTGCATTATTTGAGTTTATTTGCCAAGAATTGTTCCATAATAAGAGAGATATCGGTAGTAAAAACATGACTTTTTACGCGATATCAATGATCCACATAAACAATTTATACTCAAATTTCTAAGCACACGTTATTATTATTAGTATGAATATAAACTAGTGTTTTCCATTACATGATATATTGTGTGTTGGGATTTGAAGTTTACTACAACTGTTGATGAAAAGCTTACAAGCCATTAACACTGTTAGTGTTAATGTTACCACTGTCTTCAGAAGATTAACACTGTTATTGAAGATTTAAGGAAGACAAAGAGTTGCCACTGTTAGTAGTAAAGTGTTATAACTGTTAGCTTGTTTTACAACAGTTATCACTGTTTAATAGTTTGTGTAATTAGCCGAGTCAAGTGTTCAAGTGTTAACACTGTTTGATAGTATTTACCACTGTTTGTATAGTTGTGGTAGTTATCACTGTTTATGATTAACACAGGTCGGTTAGATAAGTTTGAGTTGTTATGGAAGTTATCTTGTTTCCATAATTGTATGAGATTGTAAATAGGACTCTATGCATTATTAATAGAGATCCTAATACCTAGAATAGGTACGTATGAAATTTATTAGCTTCAAGGTTGTAAACCCTAATACAGCCGTGTATCCGTATTATTAACCATTAATAATATTGAAGCTTTTGGTGATAATTCGTGTTATTCAAGTAATTAGTATTCTGCAAGTATTCTTATTATTCTTGGTTGTTATTAAGTCTTATTCCGCAATTCTTATTAGTATTCTCAAAGCTTTTACTGAAGATCTATAAGGGATTAATAAGTGGTATCAGAGCTTTAGGAAAAAGTTTTGAAATCAAGAAGATCTGGGAATACTGTTAAATTGAAGATCAAGTTTTAGAGAATATTCAAAGTCATTCAAGATGTCTTCAGAATCTAGTGGTACGATCCAAGTTACTAAGATTCCCATGCTCAAACCTGATGAGTTCGAACTATGGAAGAACAAAATCAAGCAATACATGTTGCTTACAGATTACATGATGTGGGATATAGTCGTAAATGGTCCAAGGTATACAGTGAATGCTGATGGTGTAAGACAGCCTAGAGCAGCACCAACAACTGAACAAGAGAGGAAAGAAAGAGCTACGGAATGGAAAGCTCTTAGTACTCTATTGTTGTCCATTCCCAATGAGTACTAAAGCAGATTCGAGAACTGTGAAGATGCCAAGGTACTCATGGAAGCAATTGAGAAGAGATTCGGAGGTAATGCCAACACAAAGAAGAACAAAAGATCTCTTCTCAAACAACAGTATGAGAATTTCACTGGTGCTAAAACTGAGACTCTAACTCAGATTTTTGATAGATTTTCTAAGCTAGTTGGTGAGTTTAGAAAATCATAAGGTGAGGATAGATTTTCTAAGCTAGTTGGTGAGTTATAAAATCATAAGGTGAAGATAGATAAAGATGATCTTAATGCAAAGTTTCTAAGATCGTTGGGTGATGACTGGACAATGTATACAGTTGGTTTGAGACAGAGTGAGGACTTGGATGAAAAGGAATTGGAAGATATTTACAATAACTTGAGAAATTTTGAACCTGAGGTTGAGAAAAGGAAGCAAGCTGGAGGTTATACAACTAATGCTGCCTTTGCATCAATAAGTACTACTCAGATTGAGAATAATCAATCTGGAAGTGCTTATGCAGCTGAAGGTTCTAATGATCAAGCTATTGAGTCATTCTTTGCTCATCAGAATGCATCTCTGAAGTATGAAGATGTAGAACAGTTGAATCCTGATGATCTAGAGGAGATGGATATCAAGTGACAATTGGCTATGATCACTCTTAGATATATGAAGTTCATGCAGAGGACTGGAAGACAAGGATACACCAATATCGGGAATGAAGGTATTGGGTTTGATAAATCAAAAGTAGAATGCTATAACTGTCATAAGTTAGGACACTTTGCTAGGGAATGCAGAGCTCCTAGATATGAGCAGAATGGGCAGAGATTTGGAAATTCTAATGGATCTCGAAGAAGAGCAGTGCAGATCCAAGGAGGCAATTCAAATGCTATGGTATCTCTGGATGGGCCTGGACTGGATTGGAGTGATCAGGAGGAGCACATCACAAATCACTATCACATGGCCATTGCTGAAGTGGACCAAAAGGAGAATATTCCTTGTGAGGTACAAGTTAAATTGTGTTCATCTGTTTGTAAAAAGACTGTTAAGCATTATAAAGATCATAATAGGACAATTTGTGATGAACTAAAACAATGGGAAGCTAAAAGTAAACAACATATAGCATCCATTGAAAATTTAGAGAAACAAATTAAAACCTTTGAAGCTGTAGTTACTCAATATAAATCTGATCTTGAATATGCTAGATGGGAGAGAGATAATGAAAAGGATAGTGTGAATGTGCTAACTAAGAAATTGACTGAGGTTACATGTGAGAAAGAGAGCATTAGGTTAATTGATCAATTTGAAGGTGTCTCTAAGAATGTACAAAAAATGATTTATTCACAAGTCCATGATAAACTTAAAACTGGAATAGGATATAATAAGATCCCACCACCTTATGGCAACATTTACTTTCCTCCTAAAACTGATTTAGCTATAAATAAGTTAAAAGAAGGAATGTCAGATGAGGTAAAACAGGTTGATCCAGTTAGAAGTTTAGCAGAAGATGATTGTGAGGACAAGGTTGAAATTAGAGAGTGGACTGATGAGGATGACAGTGAGGAGAGTGAAAGTTCTGAATCAGAATCTAATACTTCTAGATCTGAAACAGAAAGTGAGAACAGGAAAAAGTCAATTACTGGTTTAGTTTCTGATTTAAGTAATGAGAGATTATAAGAGGTTAAAAGACTGTTTAGGGAAAAGCAGGCCTTAGAACATGTGAGAGCCACACCTAACAAACCTAGGAATCTTCAAAGGAATGTTAGGAATGCAGTTAAATCAGTTGATTCTGTGTGTAATAAATCTGTGTTGAATAACTGTGATAATTGCAACTGTAAAGCTAGCTCCTCTAAACCACAAAATTTTCAAAAATCCATTCCCAGAGGTAATCAAGGAAATTGGAATCAAATGATAACTCAAAAACTGGGAAAGAATGTAACAGTGGTTAGAGAATAGCTATGCCTTATATGTGGCAGGAATAATCATCTTCAACATGACTGTTTTCATAATCCAATGAATATTCAAAAGAATGTGAAACAGCCATGGACATCAGCTAATATGATTAATAAACAAAATTTTAAATCTAAAGTTAATCATATTGCTAATGTCAGAAAGATGTATTATAAGGCAAATCAAGCTAGGGCTGCTGCAAAGTTTTCTACTGCAGGAACAAAAGTTACAGATTTAGCCAACAGTCATAAGACTGAAACAGTGGAAAAAGTGAATAATGTAAATAGTGGTAAACCATTTAAAACTGTTAGAACTGTTAAGCCGTCAGTTACCACTGGTAGAGTAAATAACACTGTAAGGAATACTAACATTGTTAATTATTTCAACACTGCTAGACATAATAACAGTTTTAATAAGTTTCACACTATTAGGGATTATAACTATAGTCCTTCAGTTAACACTGTTAGACCAAGACCCACTGTTCGGTCTAAAATTAGTTGGATTTGGACACCTTTTCAATCTTATTCACACAGAGGTCCAAGATCCAACAATGTATCAAAATCAATGATCTTCAAGAAAGTTGATTATATTGATGCATATGGGAAACCCAAAGCAAATTGGTTTGGGTTCCCAAGAGAAATTAACTTTTCTCTTTGTTTGTATGTGTGCAGGGCAAGCCAAGAAGCTTATGGTATATTGATAGTGGTTGCTCTAGCCACATGACTGGTGACAGGAAGAGACTGCAGAATTTCAAGCCATTTGATGGAGGATATGTTGCGTTTGGAAACAACAATGGCAAGATTACAGGAAAGGGAACCATCAAGAGTGATAAGATAAGCTTTGATAATGTTTACTATGTGGAACAATTGAGGTATAATTTGCTAAGTGTGAGTCAAATCACAGATAAAAAGAACCCAGTTCACTTTACTGACACTGAATGCCTTATTCTGTCTAAGGAATTTAAAATACCTGAAAACATGATTTTAATGCGAATTCCTAGAACAGATAATGTATATAAGTGTGACTTTGCAAGTATGATTCCTCAATCTTCATTAAGTTATCTTATTTCAAAAACTTCTGTTCATGAGTCTGAGCTATGGCATAGAAGATTTTGTCACATGAATTTTAAAACTATCAATAAACTTGTGAAATATAAACTTGTAAGAGGTTTACCAGATAAGCTTTATGCATGTGATGAACATTGTGTTGTCTGTCAAAAGGGAAAACAACACAAAACTTCTTTTAAGTCCAAAGTTGTGAACTCAAATTGCTCTCCTCTACAGTTACTACATATGGATTTATTTGGACCAACCAATGTCAGTAGTATAGGGAAAAAGTCATACTGTTTAGTGGTCATTGATGATTATAGCAGGTTTTGTTGGGTATTTTTTCTTAGGACCAAGGATGAAACAGGTGAAATACTTAGGTCATTCATTACTAAGATAGAAAACTAAACTAATCTAAAGGTTAAAATCATTAGGAGTGATAATGGGACAGAATTTAAAAATCATGAGATGGATAAGTTCTGTGAATTAAAAGGTATAGAAAGACAGTTTAGTGCACCTAGGACTCCTCAACAGAATGGAGTAGCAGAAAGGAGGAATAGGACACTAATTGAGGCTTCTAGGGCTATGTTAGCTGATGCTAAGTTACTTGTGTCTTTTTGGGCAGAAACAATCAGTACTGCTTGTTATGCTCAGAACAGGATAATAATAGTTAAACCTCATAACAAGACACCCTATGAATTGTTCTTTAAAAGAAAACCATTGGTTAGCTTTTTAAAACACTTTGGATGTCCTTGTACTGTTTTAAATACCAGAGACCACTTAGGAAAGTTTGAGAGCAAGGTAGATGAAGGACTATTTGTTGGATACTCTACTCAAATGAAAGCATATAGAGTGTTCAATCAGAGAACCAGGGTCATAGAGGAAACGATGAATGTAACCTTTAATGAACATACACCAAATGTTCAAGGCAAAGGTTCTGAGTCCTTGTTTGATATTGATGCACTAACCCATGCTTTTAGATATCCAGATGTTTCTGTTAGTGCAGGTTCTAATGCAGGTACATGTTCAACTAGTGCAAATGGGACTCATCAGCCTCCAATTAAGCATGCTTTGTTTCCCATTTGGTCACCTGATCCCCCTAAATTATTTCAATCAACTTCAGATCAAAGTTCAAGCTTAGAAAAGGGTGAGAAGGATCAAGAAATGCCTCACTTGGAAGAAGATGAAGTGTTCTCCATGACAATCAATGATTTGGAGAAGACAATCAATGATAAGTCTTCTAAACATATTGTTGATACCATTACAAAAGATGTGAGAAGAGTTCTGGCAGATGATTTTGGTGATATGACAGCATCTAGGCAGGAGCAGTTAAATTATTTGGATAAGATGAGTTCAACACCATTATCTAAACGAATCTCCAAGCCTGTGTCAACTGAATCCAGTCCACAATGGAATTCTACAAATTTGGAATCTGAGATTGAAGTGACTCCTACTTCTCATTACAATGTTCATAGAGATCATCCTCTTGAAAATGTAATTGGGAATATTGATTCATCTGTGTTAACAAGGAAACAGATACAAGACAATGAAGCAGCAATCAATACTTCTTTATTTGCTTGTTTTCTGTCCCAAGTTGAACCCAAGAAGATTACTGAAGCATTGAAACATCCAAGCTGGATTGAGGCAATGCAGGAGGAGTTACTTCAGTTTAAGATTCAAGATGTATGGATTTTGACTGATCTGCCCAAAGGAAAAAGGGCAATTGGCACAAGATGGGTTTACAGAAACAAGAGAGATGAAAGAGGAATAGTAGTTAAGAATAAAGCAAGGCTAGTAGCACAGGGATACACTCAAGAGGAAGGGATTGACTATGATGATGTGTTTGCCCCTGTTGCTAGAATTGAGTCTATTAGATTATTTCTAGCCTTTGCTGCTTTCAAAGGATTTAAGGTTTATCAAATGGATGTTAAAACTGCTTTTCTGCATGGTAAGATTGATGATGAGGTATATGTACGTCAACCACCAGGGTTTGAAGATCCAGAATATCCTGATAAAGTATGGAAATTGAAAAAGGCTCTTTATGGCTTACACCAAGCACCTAGGCTTTGGTATGATACTTTGTCAGTTTATTTGTTGGAAAGTGGATTCAAAAGAGGTAATATAGACAAGACTTTGTTTATCAAAAGAATTAAGAATGATATCCTACTAGTTCAAGTCTATGTAGATGATATTATTTTTGGTTCTACAAAGGACAGTCTGTGTAAAGAATTTGAGGAAACTATGCATAACAGATTTAGCATGAGTTCCATGAGGGAATTAACTTTCTTCTTAGGATTACAAGTGCAGCAGAAGGAAGATGGGATCTTTATTCATCAAGAAAAGTATGTGAAAGATATTTTGAAGCGATTTGGTTATGCTGATGTTAAGGTTGCAAGCACACCTATGGAAGCACACAAGTCATTATCTGCAGATCTTGAGGGGGAGGAAGTAGATGTACATATGTACATGTCAATGATAGGGTCTTTAATGTATCTAACTTCTTCCAGGCCAGATATTATGTTTGATGTGTGTATCTGTGCAAGATTACAGACATGTCCAAAGCAATCACATCTGTATGCTGTTAAGAAAATTTTTAGATACTTAAAGGGACAACCTGGTATAGGCCTTTGGTATCCAAAAGGTTCTTCTTTTGATCTATTAGCATATTCAGACAGTGATTACGGGGGAGCAAGTATGGACAGAAAGTCAACATCAGGAGGTTGTCAATTTTTAGGAGAGAGGTTGATTTCATGGCAATGTAAGAAACAAACGACCGTATCAACATCTACTGCTGAAGCTGAGTATGTAGCTGCTGCAAATTGCTGTGCTCAGGTCTTGTGGATTCAAAATCAAATGCTTGTTTACGGTTTAACTTTCTTAAACACTCCTATTTTTATTGATAATACTTCTGCTATCAGTATCATTAATAATCCTGTTAAACATTCTAAAACTAAGCATATAGAGATCAGGTATCATTTTATACGAGATTGTAATGAAAAATGACTTATTCAGATTATAAAAGTCCATACTGATAATCAACTTGTAGATTTGTTCACCAAAGCTTTTGATGTGGGTAGATTTACATACTTGGTCACTAGTATTGGTCTGATTAAATCTTCTTAAATCGTTTTCTCATAAATATTTTGTAAGTTATCTTTGTAATGCTTAAGGATTAGATACTGATAGATGTAATTGATAATAACAGTGTTAGTTATAACTGTTTTGCGTTTTCTTAACTCAACTGATTATAATTGTTACTATTAAATTACCACTGTATATGTAAACTTTGTTTTGACTGTTAGTTTATTTTTATCACTGTTTGTTTTTAGAATTAACCCTTTGCAGGTTATCACTGTCAGTTAAACGACCATCACTGTTAGTGTAAACAGTTTCCACTGTTTTCACTACTCAGTAATAACTGTCAGTTCCACTATTAGTGTAACAGTTATCACTGTTAGTATATCAGTTTCCACTATTTATACTATTCAGTTATAACTGTTCATTATGGCGTTAATTCGATTTCTTTTTGGAAATTTCTTTGTTTTATTTTTGCAGGTTTATTTCTTTGGTGATTAAGAAAAAAAAAATTGCAGTTCCTTTTAATAATACTAATTAAGATACTAGTGTTGAGTTATAATTCCTTTGGTTGGGGGTTATTTCCATTAACTAGTTATCACTGTTAGTATTATTAACAGTCAAAAAGTGTTCCAAGTGTTCAACTTAATCACTGTTAGTTTAACCCTCAGTTTCCACTGGTTTAAAACAGTTTCCACTGTTGATGTTAAATTTGGGGATTTTGTTTTGCAATTAGGTTTTTGAAACTAACAGTATATATACGCCAAACACTTGCACTTTTTCATTATGCTTTCATCATCACTGCTATTGTATTCCTTGCTAACCACTGCTTCATCAATTCTGTTTCTTTTGAATTTCAATCATGGCTTCTTCTTCTTCGTCTAAAATTTAACTACCGATTGGCAAAGATCATAATATGATCGCTTTCTTAGTTAAACCGATTCAGGCCAATGATTATGTTGAAATCATTGATTTCTGCGCGCTTCACATATTTTCAATGCGTTAACCATTACTCCTCGTATATCACATGAATACATCAATGATTTCTGGGTTAATGCAAAAATCGAGGAAGAAGCGGGCATTCAAAGAATCGTATCAACAGTTGCAGAGTACCAAGTGGTGGTTACAGAGGCTTCTTTACATTCTTCTCTTCGTCTTGAAGATGAAGGAGGTATTACTTCACATTCTGATGATGTTTTATATACCAATTTACGCGCAATGGGATATGAGGGTACTTTGGGTGGTTTTGTTTTTCAAAAAACCTTATTTTCATATCAATGGAGATTTTTGATACATACATTATTACACTGTTTATCTTCTAAACGATCATCTTTTGAACAATTCAGTAGTAATGTAGGGTATGCATTAGTCTGTTTAGCTACTGGTCAACGATTTAATTTTTCAAATTTTATTTTTGCTGGTATGCTAAGAAACATAAATCAACCAAAGCTTAATGTAACACCCCCAAATTTAATGATTTGCGGAAGCATACTTTGGGTGTTACTAATCAATGATCAAAGCACACAGATATATAGCAAACGACTCTATATGCGTCATTTTAACAAAATATATTAATATTAAAAGGTTTACAACAGTTTGAACTCATACATAGATCGTGTTCGTAATATGAGAGATTTAAGTACATAATTAGTTATACAAAATCTAATAATGCAATGAAATCTCTGAAGTTTGCATGAAGACTCGAGCTAAGATGCATCCTGATGGGCAGTCCAAATCTACTGCTGAGTACCTGTGATACATGCTAAAATGGGTCAGCTAACGCTGGTGAGCTCACAGGTTTGAGTATCAAATAATATTCTATGAACCGCAAGATTTAAGTATTGATTTGCATCCAGAAAATAAAGTTATAGATAATGTATACAACCATGAGCGCATAGTCTGAGCTTAACTCGAGGGTCGGGTCCCATATAGAGAATTCCGAGCGAGGTGCCTCCACGAGTGCTTAATCTACACTCGTCTTCCCAAATATTAGTACGTCCGTTTACCCGGTTAGTGCTTGCTAACCCGGATGAGGAGGGTCAATCCTATATGGTACCATATACTAATATTCAGGCTACTTTCGTATTACTACGGAGGACTTTAGTTTGATTAGTTGAAAACAACTCATGTAGTATATTGAAATATGTACTCGCGTTCATGTGTTAAAAACAGAGCAATGTATCACACCCCTAGTAAAACAGTAAAAAGAGGGGTCATGAGACTCACCTAAGCCTGGAGAGTTTCTCTTAATAAACTTAGATTGATTAGCCAAGAGTCGAAGTCCAACGACTTGTAACCTGAGGGTGTCCACGACACGCGATGGTTATGACATGATTGAGTATCTCCAAGATCACCCTTGTAGCTGTTTGTTCAACTAGAATGTCCAAATTACCATGATTTGGTTGTTTGTTTAAGTGTTTGAAATGTGTACGGCCCGTTGGTGATTGTTTGTAATAATAATCCCACATTATTATTTTGATGATTTTGAAGTGTTATACCTAAAAGTAAGTTCCAATGTGTTTTAGAAGTTGTGCCGCATTCGTGTTTGATGTTATACAAGTTTAACACTTTGTGTGCAAGTTTAGATGTAACACCGTTACTCGTGAACCTAGGGTAAGGGTGAAGCCCGTTAATGACGGGGGTCCGGGGGCAGCGCCCCTGGTAGCGGGGTCCAAGGGGCGGCAGCCCCTGGCGGGGTCCAAGGGGCAAAGCCCCTGGCTGGGGTCGTCAAATTTGGTGAAAAACGCATCTGTACGTGAATTTGGGTGAAATGGGGCGTCAAATTTGGGCCTCAAAACTTAGTGTAAAATTAGTTTAAAACCTTCTATTTTATGCGTCACTTATAGCGTCACTTAGAGCTTGGGCGTCACTTAGGAAGTGACGCATGAAAAGGCAGAATCTGAGTGAGGGCGTCACTTAAAGGAGTGACGCTTACCTGGGCGTCATTAAAGCAGTGTTGGGTTATTAGTGACGGTAAGGGTCCTAGGCGTCACTAAGCAAGTGACGGTTGGAGTGTCGGGAAAAAGGGGTTTTATGCGGCACTTAGGCAAAATTAGGGTTTCATGCGACACTCAATGCGTCACTTAAGTGACGCACGAAGTGACGCTATACTGGTCGTCTTTGCGACACTTAGGTCTGTTTGACGGATTTTTGAGCCAAAACGAGTTTTCCGGCCATAGTTTGGCCTGAAACTTTTACCCAACCCATATTTGGACATTTTAAGCTTAAAGAAACAACTATTTGCTAAAAACACGCGAAATCTAAAGGTTTCGGGATTTTTCGGAAACTTACAATTTGTCGGATGAAAATTCTGAAAAGATGGAAGTGTAGATCGTTGCTTCGTGGTTATTTTCTTCCAAATGAGTGTGAAGATTCGAGGTCGTTTGGAGGTGTTATTTTAGGATTTAGTGAGGTGGTGGTGGTTTGTGATTTGGAGAGAAAAGAGAGGAAGAGAGAGAGAAGAGTAAAGTGAAAATGGGGTGGGGAGGTGGTGACCTCACCCCTTTTGGCAGATTTTTCGTGGGGCCCACCCCATGTGGGTGTGTCCCAAACTTGTTCCTCGCGTTTGCGCTCCGTGCGGTGTTCGTTTTCCCGATTGTTTAAACGTTAGATAATTATTTTATGTGTTTTAATATGCGTTTTAAAATATGAATAATCACCCCATATTTTTGTTGAAGTATTTTACCACATATTTAATGGTTGCGATATAAAATATAACTTTAGCTTGTTTTGCTTCGTTTGTGCGTCTAATATTTTAATGGCATAGTCCTTGCTTGTACGATACGAAATGTAATTGAAATATTATTGAAATAATATTTTGGATATAGTAGCGTTATTTAATAATGTTGTACTATTTAATAAAAATGTTCACCAACGTCCGTATTTACTTGAACCGAATTACATTCGATTTGGGATTGTGTACGATTTAATCCGACACTGCTTTAATGACGCCCAGGTAAGCGTCACTCCTTTAAGTGACACCCAAAGTATGCTTCCGCAAATCATTAAATTTGGGGGTGTTACACTTAAGTTTTTGATGTATCCAAGGTTTGTACAATTATTTTTAAATGAACAAATTACTCAATTGACTGCTTTGGATAGAGTTATTGGTATCTCTTCTTTAAAACCAAAAGTTTTTGTTAATATGAAGAGAGATACTTTAATAAAAGGTATTAAGTTTTCTGGGAGGGTTACAACTTTGTTTCCAACAATGCTTCCTGCGCCTTCCACTACAGCTCCAGTACAACCAACTGAGGCCGACCCAGCTGCTGAGAGAATGGAACAGCCCATTCATTCTCAACCAACAGTGGCTGGGGGTACCATAAGAAAACAAGGGACCAATCTAAAAATATATGTTAGCAAAGCCAACAGAGCTAGACAACAGGTGTTTGAGGCTCATGCTTCTCAAACATCTCAGACTCATGACAGTGGTCAGGAACAGCATGTGGTCCATGAGGAGCAGGGTGACCATTCTGTGAGGGCTACTTCTACTGCTACTAGTCCACTGACAGAGCAGGACAGAAGTAACATCAATAAGACCCAATCAGAGGCAACACCAGAAAATGACTCTACTCCTGTAGATGATTTTGGTGGTCCCAGTACCAATAACCAAGGGGAATCTGATGATCATACTAGGTATGATGCAGATTTTGCTACACATGTCAATGATTCACCTAGGGAGTCACATTCTGATGGTGATAAGGCTAGAACTAACTTGGAATTGACGAAAATGGTTGATTATGTTTGGGAAAAGTTCAAGGTGGAAAGGAGAAAGAATAAAGCAAAAGATGCAGAGATAGCAGACTTGAAGCATAGAGTCACTCAATTGGAAAAGCTTGTGGTTAAAGTATTGAAACAGGGCAAGGAGTATGTCCTGGTTGAAGGTGACTCTCCAAAAGATGCTTTCAAAAAGGGGGAGAAATTTTGGACTTATAAGGGTGACAAAAAGAATGCTCATGTTGATGATTCTAATGATTTTTGGAATGTTGGTGATAATCAGGATGATGATGATCAGAATAAAGTACCAACTGGTTCTAATTTTGAAAAAATTGATGAGGAAATTGAGATGGAAACACCAACACCTCATGAGACTGAGACTGTGAAAGAAAAAATCTGAAGGTAAAAAGAAAGATGATGATAAAGAGAAAGAGAAAGATAAAAAAGATGACTCTGCCAATGCTGAAAAATCAGGAGTAGAAGAGAAAAAGACTGCATTTCCAAGTACTCCACAGACTAAAAGATAGAAATCAATTCATGTGTTTTATGTTAGAGCAAAGAAACTCAAGTCTGTAACAGAAAAGGAAACAACAACTTTACCACCTGTTTCAATAAGAGAACCTTCTGCAGCTCCAGCTAAAAGGAAAGATTTGCCTAAGATTGATCTAAAAGATAAAGGAAAAGGTATTTTGGAAGAAGAACCAAAGAAGAAAAAGTTTAAGCAAGTGCCACTTGAAGCAACTGCTCATGATGAAGAGTATGCTAGGAGATTACAAGCAGAGTATGATGCTGTTGTTTTAAGACAAGGATTAATAAAGGTTGAAGTGTCTCCTGGTGAATGGGTTATGATGACAAAAGAACAAGTGAAAGAATGGGATGAGCAGAATCTGAAAGAACAGAAAGAAGATAACATTGAATTCTTAGTTAATCAGGTTAAAAGAAAGAAGGAAGAGGAAGCTAGAAAGAAAAGGGCGCTTCTAAATCTTTAACTAAAGCTCAGCAGAAAAGGAATTTAGTTGTTAAGTTTAGAGGTGGTCATATTTCAACTAGGAGATTGAATAGTATGAGTCTTGAGCAATTGCAAAGGATGTGGGATAATGATATATTTTTGAATCCTGAAGCTAAAGAAAGATGGGAAAAGGTAAAGAAATTAAAGAAAAAGGCAGAGAAAGAAAAGAAAAAGCAAGAAAAGACTGAGAAGGAGTTGGCTCAAGAGAAAGAATGGAAAAGGAAAAGTACAGCGATCAAGGAGAAGTTGAGACAGGAATATGCATCAATTCCTGATTTACCAAGAAAACAAGTTGATTTGAATGATGTAATTATTGTAAATTATTTGAATATGGAAATTCCATAAGAATTACCAGCAGTTGAGAAATTCACAATTCCAGTTAAGTGTGAAAGATTAAGGGTTGAAAGAGCTGATGGAAGTTTATCATTTTGGAGATCTGTTGTAGAGCTATTTAAAGTGATATCAAGAGTTGATTTGGTGAGGTTGTATGAAATTGGGACTGAAAAGAATCTGAATTCAAAGAAGTTTGAAAGTATTATGGAGATGGGTACCTGGAACAGTATTAGCATGATGTTTGAGCCTGAGAAGTTTGTGTTTCAGTTTAATACATTTCAACAAGTCAAGAAGTGGAATTATCTGATTAATTCACGCATACATCAGGTTATTATGGAAGATAGTACAATGTTGTGGATGCTTACAGAAAGAGAGTATGAGATGAGTATGAGTTTGCTGAGAAGTTTGAAGAATGCTAGATTGTATGCTCCATTAAACAATGATGCAGCAGAAAATTTAGTATATATGATTTTGAATCAGATACATAAGAAGGAAGAATATCAAAGACGTCAAAAGAAAAATCAATGAATGTTTTGAAAGCATCTGCAAGAGCTCAAAGTGAAGAATCAAGAGAAACTTAATACTGTGAGATACAGATTAAGTTTAGGGGAAGATTGTTGGGATTTGAAGTTTACTACAACTGTTGGTGAAAAGCTTACAAGGCATTAACACTGTTAGTGTTAATGTTACCACTGTCTTTAGAAGATTAACACTGTTATTGAAGATTTAAGGAAGACAAAGAGTTGCCACTGTTAGTAGTAAAGTGTTATAACTGTTAGCTTGTTTTACAACAGTTATCACTGTTTATCTGTTTTTGTAATTAGCCGAGTCAAGTGTTCAAGTGTTAACACTGTTTGATAGTATTTACCACTGTTTGTATAGTTGTGGTAGTTAACACTGTTTATGATTAACACAGGTTGGTTAGATAAGTTTGAGTTGTTATGGAAGTTATCTTGTTTCCATAATTATAGGAGATTGTAAATAGGACTCTATGCATTATAAATAGAGATCCTAATACCTAGAATAGGTACGTACGAAATTTATTAGCTTCAAGGTTGTAAACCCTAATACAGCCGTGTATTCGTATTATTAACCATTAATAATATTGAAGCTTTTGGTGATAATTCGTGTTATTCAAGTAATTAGTATTCTGCAAGTATTCTTATTATTCTTGGTTGTTATTAAGTCTTATTCCGCAATTCTTAATAATATTCTCAAAGCTTTTACTGAAGATCTATAAGGGATTAATACTGTGAATTCAAGTAAAACACATAACACTGAATTTATAACTAAGGTACATAAAGTACACTTATATTATATATATTTAGACAAATATCAAACTCATAGTGAAGATACTAGTGGTTCCAGGTCTGTACTAACATACAACAGAGGATCCCTTAGTATATGCACTACAGGTTTGAGATTATTGACCTAGCTAATAGCTTCAGGTCTGTACTCACGTACAACAGAGAAATCATTAGCTAAGTTAATAACCATATATTTTTCATACCATTTGTCATTTCCTTCATATTCACAGTGCATGGAAATACTATCCTTCGACAATTTAGACAATTGTCATACATCACATAATAGTCACACCAGATAATACCCATATATCTTAAGACTTCTTAAAAGCTTTAGAAATTTTTATATAAATTGTCTACCAGTATATCATATGAAGAAGCTATCTAGATATTAAGAAATAAAAATTATATCCTGTGGAAAAAGGTGTATAATAAAATAAATATAGATGTATACTTAGTAAAATAGCCATAAACTTAAATGAACCTACTAACATATCAATCATAAGTACTAAAACGTATTATAATCAAGCTTATTCTCCTAATGTACTATCATTTCCCTTATGCAAACAAAAAATTTTGTTTTTGTATTTTTGTTAGGCGGCGATTCCCCTCAGGTAACAAGCAAATAAATGTCATACGCCACCCTCTTTTTTTTTAAATATAGAAACACTACTAACTATTACAATTACTGAAATACCCCTGGAATACTAGTTACTCTGCACTCTTCATTCCATTTAGCTGAACCAAGGTCTCGAACTGTGCTCTATCAAAACCCTTCGTACACAGGTCTGCTAAGTTATCCACTGTCAGAACCTTAACTAACCTTATCATCTTCTTCTCAGCACAATCACGAATAAAATAATGTCTAATATCAATATGCTTCGTCTTGCTGTGCTTGACTGGATTGTTAGTGATGGACATCGTTGATTCATTGTCTATCATCATAGGAGTGTTCTTCAAATTCAAACCATAGTCTCGCAGTTGCTGTTGTATCCAAAGAATTTGAGAACAACAGCTGCCAGGTGCAACATACTCAGTTTCACATGTAGAATTGGTTACTGAGGTTTGCTTCTTGAACTGCCACGACACCAATCTTCCTCCTAAGAACTGACATCCACCAGTTGTTGACTTTCGATTTAGATTGCATCCTCCATAATCGGAATCTGTGTAAGCAACAAGATCTAAGTCTCCATCAGAAGGATACCAAAGTCCCAGCTTAGGCTTCCCCTTAAGATAACGAAAAATCTATTTTACAACTTGCATGTGAGATTCTTTAGGAGTGGCTTGATATCTTGCGCATTTACACACTGCAAACATTATATCAGGCCTAAATGCAGTAAGATACATTAGTGATCCAATCATGGCCCTATAAAGAGTACGATCCACATCCTGATCACTCGATGTACCTGGACCAAGTCCATGATTGAATGGTATGGGAGTATAATAGATTCTACTTTCATCCATACTGAATTTCTCTATTAACTCTACAGTATATTTAGATTGATGAATAAAGAATCCGTCCTTCTTTTGATCAACTTGCAATCCTAAGAAGAAATTCAACTCTCCCATTGCAGACATTTCAAAATGTTTCTTCATGACTTTCTCAAATTCTTGACACATCTTTTCATCAGATGATCCAAAGATAATGTCATCAACATATACTTGTATAAGTAGAAAGTCATTCTTTTTCCATTTGACAAAAAGTGTACTATCAATTGATCCCCCCTGTAAATCCATTCTCAAGTAGATACGATGATAGTGTTTCATACCACATCCTAGGTGCTTGATGTAATCCATATAGAGCCTTATCTAAACGATATACTTTATAAGGATATGACGGATCAGTAAAACCAGGTGGTTGAGAAACATACACCTTCTCTCTAATCTTGCCATACAAAAAGGCACTTTTAACATCCAATTGATAAACTTTAATTCCTTTGAATGTTGCAAAAGCTAAGAATAGCCTAATTTCCTCAAGTCTAGCAACAGGTGCAAACACTTCATTATAGTAAATGCCTTTTTCTTGGTTAAAACCTTGAACCACTAGATGAGCTTTATTGCGAGTCATGATTCCTCGATCGTCTTTCTTACACTTAAATACCCATCTAGTACCAATCGGGTATTCACCAGGTGGAAGATCAACTAATTCCCAAATTTCAAGTTTCTTAAATTGGGATAGTTCTTCTTGCATGGCTTCTACCCATGAGTTATCTTTTAAGGCCATTTGTACATTCTTTGGTTCTTCTTGTGAGATAAAGCAAGAGTACATACACTGATGATATTCTTCAGCTTCAACTATAGAAGTAAACAAACTAGTACTTCTAGATAACTCATTTCTCGTTTTTACACCTAAATTTAGATCACCAATAATTTGACTCGTTGGATGGTCCTTATTTATACGTGATGTAGAAACGGGTTCAACTACTAACTCATCTTCCAGATTAGTATTGATTTCCTCCAGGGGTGGTATCTCACTATTCTCACCAACATTTTTATCAATATGCTGATCCGAATTTTGAGGGATATCCTCTATTTCAGTGTCAACAGTAGTCTCTTCAGTGACAGTGATAGGAATATTCGACCTAGGGATTTGGCCGATTTCTTCATCCACATAAATTGTGTCATCATATTCTGAACTGAATACTTCATCACTGAGAGGAATGTTGAATGATTTGAAGAGATCTGAGTAATTAAACTGCCAATCCAGTCTCTTATAAGTATCGTAGGAATAGTTAGTAACTTCAATGCTATAAGCTATTTCAAGACGTCCCGTGACAATATTAAAGACACGCTTATTAGGAGAATTAGCAACATAACCTAGGAAGTATCCTTCGTCAGCTTTTTCACCAAACTTTGGTTGAGTTTGTGTTTTCAATATCGCGCACTTAACTCCAAAGGGTTCAAATCCTTTCAAGTTAGGTTTCTTATTGTTCAAAAGCTCATACCATGTTTTATTAAGGCTTTTTACCGTAAGAACCCTATTTAAAATGTGACATGCTTTATTCACTGCTTCAACCTAAAAAATGACTGGAAGCCTTTAATCTGCAAGCATTGTTCTTGCAGCTTCAATCAATGTTCTATTTTTCCTTTCAGCAACACCATTTTGTTGTGGCTCATATGGTGCACTGAATTGATGATTGATTCCTTTGCTCAAACAATAGACATTGAGAGTTGAGTTTTTAAACTCGGTTCCGTTGTCACTACGAATACTCTTCACCCGTGTTCTATAAGTATTCTCTACTAGATCTAAGAATTCCATAAGTATTCTAGGAGTTTCATCCTTAGATCCTAAAAAGAATACCTAAGAGAATCTAGAGTAATCATCGGTAACAACTAAAAAGTACCACTTGCCACCTGTGCTTCTCTTGCTTATTGGGCCAAAGAGATCTATATGTAGCAATTCAAATGGCGAGGATATATAATTTTCTATTTTAGACTTGTGTGCTTTCTTGTGCTGCTTTCCTTTATTATAAGGAACACACCTGTCTTCAAACTCAAAATGTTTTTGTGGAACACCTAGAACCAAACCATTTTTGGTTATATAATTCATTTTGCGAAAGTTCAGGTGTGCCATCCTCTTATGCCATAATAATGAGTTTGTTTCTGAAGCTTTAGATAACAAACTTGTTGACACCATTGAAATGTTAGGAACACCCATGTTTATGGCATAAATGTCCTTCTTCCTTGGTGCCCTCATTAGTATCCAATCTTCAGGAATTATAAATCCTGGCTTCAGAACTAAAGCCTCCTTTTCATTAAAATGAACTGGATGACCTTTATCACAGACTTGGGACACACTCACTAGGTTGTGAACCAGTTCTTCAACATAGTTCACATCCTCAAGAGTCAAAGTTCCATTAGAAACTTTTCCTTTCCCAGTTATTACACCTCCTTTTTCACCAGTGAAATTAACACGATGTTTTATTCCTCCTTTGAAGTCTTTTAATAGACTTCTTTCACCTGTCATGTGTCTTGAGCATCCACTGTCCATATACCACTAACTATCTACGTTCACAACCTGCTCCTGCACATGACAGTTACCAAAGATCAGTTATCAAGAAGGACCCAAGTCATAACGGTCTTGGTGTGTCCCTCATCATCAACAATCTTAACTTCTTTAAAATAACCATTACTATTTTCATCAGGAGTCTTGGTTACTTTCAAAGATGTCTGAGGTTGTTGATGATCAATAGTTCTATGCCTATGAGGAGATTGAGTAGACAACCTCTTAGGCACATAACCTTGGGATTTTTTCCCAAAATTCTGAATTTTATTACTCCCATGTGAAAATGAAGAAGAACCATTTTTATAATGACTATGGTTTCTTTTGGGGGTCCTAAACCTCGACGGTGTTTTATCTCCTGGTTTAATGAAAGAATTATCATTTTGTCCATAAGGTCGTTTAGGTTTAGGAGGGGAAACACTATGTGATCCCCCACGTTTCAAAATGTTTATAGGTTTAGTAGTTGGTTTACTTGTCAAACCCGGTCTAGGATTTACCCTGTCTACATTAACATTTGGAGTAGCAACTAACTTTTCTTTACTCGCGGACTTATGCAATGCTTCAGACTTCTTATTTGGACAACAAGAAGCCACATGCCCTTTTTGATGACATTTAAAGCATGACATCTGTTTGCGATGACTAGACTCTTTTGCTTTCCCTAAGTCAGTTTGCTTTTTAGACATTGAAGGAATCTGTTCCTTAATATCCTTATCATCTGATACCATATCATGGTCTTCAGATCGTAAGTCATTAACAACAGGCTTCTCTATCTGTGGAGCCTCAGACTTATCAGTTAATATGTTTTCAGAATCTTTGGACACATCAGGCATATCTAAATCAACTGTTTTAGAGTAAATAGCATTAAATGGAGGGGCTACATGATTATAACCTATTCTAGTACTAGCAGTTACTCTTCTTGAAGAGCTAATCATTGAGTCTAAATTTAGCTTAGTAGTAGCATAACTTTCTAACTTACGATTAAGCTCTAAGACCTGTAACTTGGAAGCAGCTAATTCACTATCTCTACTAGTTAAGTCTGTTTTTAAGTCTACTATAACCTGATAAAGACCATCTATTTTAACAATCTGCTCATTTATTGTATCTTTTAATGTGGTCTTATCTGCTACATCAGACTTTATCTTAGCTTATAGAGATAGTTTGTCCTCATTAAGTATTCGGACATCACCTTTTAATGTGTCTATTTCAGATTTCATAGTTAAATTAGATTCTGAAAATTCATTAACCTGGGACTGCAAATTAGTGACTAAGTAACAAACATCAGCAAGATTAAGAGTATCAAGACATACCCTCTTTTTATCAGTGTTGATTACAGCCATTTGAGAAACAAAGTCTTCTGGACTCAAATGCTTAGTTGAATCCATGTAGAGCACACTATCTTCAATAGACTTCTCTTGCATGTCTGGTACTTGAAATTTAGAATCTTCAGCTTCAGGCATATAAGATGTTGATTCAGCAGTCTTTTCTTCATCCATAATCTTAGCCATTAGTGCTTCTTCAGACAAAGCTTTCCAATCATATGACCCATCCAACTGTTGAACTACCAAAGCCTTGGAAGCTAGACTCTTACCCGAGCTTTGGTTATTCCCGCTATTTTGATCAGCTTTTTGTCTTTGACATTCCCTAGCAAAATGTCCATAACCTTGGCAGTTAAAACATTTTACTTTGGATTTGTAAAACCCAACTTTATTACCAACCAGTTTTCTGCCAGTTCGATTTAGAAATTTCTTGACTCTCCTTGACACCATTGCAAGTTGCCACTGGAAATCCATTTCTTCTAAATCATCATCATCAATTTGATCATAATCAGCATCAAAAGTGACTGGATCATTAATCTTTCCCTGGATGTAATTTTCATATGAGGCAACAAATGAAGCAAGAACAGACAGTTGCTGTTCAGCAGATTTTACACTCATAGGCATCTTTTGATGCTCTTGAGTAGACTTCTCAGTTGCTTTGCTTTGTTTTTCACTTCCAGCAGCAATATAGCACAAATCTTCAGAGACAAGTTCGGCATTGTTTTCAGTAATATCACCAACTAACAATGCAGTAGTGGAACTTGTAGATGCATCAGAGGGACTAGCCTTACCAAAGTATAGCTTAGGATCTTGAACCTGATCATTATCAGCATCCCTAGTTTTCTTAGTGAATGCATATCCTCTGAGTTTGTCTATTGCATCTTCCAGAGTCATAGATGCATAGCGATCCTCATTGTCTTTGATCATCACTCCATACATTTCCCATCTTTGTGGTAAACCTTCAAGAAACTTGTTTATTTTCTATCAATCATTTACTGCAATTTTATAGTTATCTAGCTCACTCAGAAGATGATAATATCGAGTGATATAAGCATCAAGTTCCTCTCCTTTGAAAGCCTTAAAGATGACAAATTGTTTCTTCAACATATCCTTTTTGCCTTCCTTCATCTAAGGACTTCCATCGCACCTCTTCTCTAGAGCTAACCATAACTCTTTAGCAGTGTGAAAGGATTTAAACAGATGATTGACTTCCTTAGGTAGACACATTTTAATGCATGAATGTGCTCTGTTTTCATTTTTGTAACTTTCCTTCAGTTCTTCATTCATACGATTATATTGAAGAACCACAGATTTGGAAGTTCCCTGTACCTATTGAGTTGGAGCAGTGTATCCATGAGTGATACACTCCCATATCATAAGGTCATGAAAACGACAATAAGACTCAAAACGGTCTCTCCACGTATAATAGTCATAAAGGGTGAGTAACTTAGGTGGAACATTTGATTTTCCCACCTCATGGTCCATCTCTATCATTCGGCTAAGATTAGACATCTTAAATTTGTCAAAAAGATGAAAAATCAGTCGAAATTGCGAACTTAGAAAGTTCAGTTCGCAAACCATAGCTCAGTTCGCAACTCTAAGTTCACTTCGCAGAAATTCAGTTCGCAAGTCTAACTCAGTTCGCAAATGTAGTTCAGTTCGCAAACCCAATTCAATTCGCAAGCTCAGCTCACTTTGCGAATCTCAGTTCGCAAAGTTCAGTTCGGCTCGCAAACCCAATTCAATTAGCAAGCTCAGCTCACTTCGCAAATCTCAGTTCGCAAAGTTCAGTTCGGCTTGCAATATATGTTTCAGTTCGCAAATACGGTTGTTAACCTTAAAAACGAAAATTCTAAGTGTGTTTACAATAAAACCTAAAGATTTCAAATGTAAATCAACCTAAAAATGTCCATAAACAACTTTTGATCGTAAAACTAACGTAAAATAACCCGAAATTATTAGTTATTTAATCCAAATAACCTCGAACCACAACGTATTAAGCCCGAAAGTTCTGATACTAATTGTAAATCCCTAGTTTTGTGGATCGATAACGAGGTTATCTTAATATTGAGGTGCGGAATCCCTCAATATCCTAGTTATACGGATATAACTTTTGTATCACGATTTGTTCGTGATTAGGAATAATATCTAGCTTTAATCTTGATTGTTAATAACGTTAACCTATCATGAACTAATCACAATATACTTAGAATTTTGTAGGGTCGTTTGCAGAAGCTAAATTCGCAGATTGTAAAGTGTTAGGGTTTTCTAAACCGAAAACCTCATATATATTCGGTTCAATTGGCAGGTCTGGGCCTAGTGAACTGACTCAGTTCGCAGCCCATGAGTCCTGCGAACTAACTCATTTCAGTTACCACCTTGCGAACTGAACTCGGTTCGCATCGCAGTATTGAGTTCGCAACTTATATATTTATTGTATACTTATATATAATAAATATATTAACAATACTAATATCTTTTATCATATTAGTTTAATCCTATATTTATCTAACACTTTAATCACAATAATATTTTTAACAAATATTCATATCAAACTAATAAATTTCATTTCATATCTAAAGTAAAGTCAATGTACAAAACTTGATTACAAACTAAACACTATTACAAGCTAGAACTGTTGTCACACAAACATGTCCCAACAGACCAACTCAATGATAACAAACTGGATGAAGGAAATGATTAAGTCGAAGCTACTGTTGCTGAAGCTATTTGGTCGCTGATCAATCTACTCAAGGAAATTGATATGTTGAGGTAGATTAAAACTCAACTTGGTGTGTCGTTGATACTAGCAGCGAGAGTTTTACATCTTTAAATGAATAAAGGTAAAAGTCACTGCCAGAATAAAAATAAGTTGCTGAAAATATTCAATTCAAGTCACTCTACAAGAGTACGATAGTTCGCAGTGAGTGAGGAGGATTATCTCAACTTCAATGACTACTCTAATAAGTTTCTAAGTCAAGTACAAGTTGCTCCTTAGTCTTATGTCAGCGAGTGTCTTTCATATCTTCATAAATATCTGAGAAATTACGTGGCAGCAACTGATTGGTGTTAAGGAAGACGCGATATTCGAGGTAACAGAATTGGGACCACAGAATAATCACGACTCAGGCATCAAACCAATCAAACATCGACACGTGTCATTCCAAGATCATGATTTGAAGAAAATATTCACAAGACATCTGCACTATAAATAGAGCAATACTATGTACTTAGAAACTTGCCGTTTGAACGTGTTAATCACTTGTCTGTCAGCGAGATGTTTATCGAAGCACGTAACAGCGACCAGCGAGTAAATTAATTAGCGTGTTAGTCTACTACTGTTTTATCTCTTTGTAATAGTTTAGCTAGAGTGTAAGATTTAGTTTAGCTTTGGCTATTCTATTCCGCAGTCAACACTGTGTAATTTTTATGATAAATAAAACTTACAGTTCAGCTACTATTATTTCATTGTGTTCATTGCATCTGTTATTCTTCAAAGATATTATCGCACCCCAAGAACACGTGACAGCGGAAGTATGAGGTGTTACGGGGGCTACGACCAAATCAAATATCATCACACAAAGATTACAACAAACGACCTCTACATGAGACGTTTGAAAAATAGTTACATTGCCATAATCAAATGTTTACAACTGTTACCCAAAAACATTGGAGTTCGAAAAATAGTCTAGAGATTTCTAATACATAGTTGTTGATACAAAATATCGTAATGCAATTAATTCTCTTGTTTGAAAATATGCGACTCGAGCTATACTTTCCAAAAGCATCCTACTATCTTGATTCCTGTGGGTAGTCCTATTGCGTCTGTAAACCTGAGAATACATACTAAAAGGGTCAACATAAAGTTGGTAAGTTCATAGGTTTTGTTAAATATATTATTCACAAATTTTCCATGTTCGTATTGTTTTTCGAAAGTAGCATGACGTATCCAAAGAGTTCATCATGTATAACAAGTATGCATATGTGTATCGGAAGTAGCACAACATGCCCAAGGAATCTATCAAGTTATAATAGTGTATCAAGTATGCATATATTAAACGGAAGTATCATAACATGCCCGGAAGTAGCACATAGTGCCCAGAAGTAGCACAAAGTGCCAGGAAGTAGCACATAGTGCCCGGAAGTAGCACAAAGTGCCCAGAAGTAGCACACAGTGCCCGGAAGTAGCACAAAGTGCCCGAAAGTACACAAAGTGCCCGAAAGTAGCACAAAGTGCCCGGAAGTAGCACACAGTGCCCGGACTAGCACAAAGTGCCATACAGTGTATATATATATATATATATATATATATATATATATATATATATATATTCATCAACTATAATACACATGTATTCACAGTTCAACGTTTAACACGAAAGTTGGAGCCTCTAGCAGTTTAATCATGCAATCAGTTTAACAGTTTTTCAGTTCTTGTATAAAAGGTTATCATATGATTTAAACAAATGTATAGTTCTACAGCAACATGGTAATTGTGATTGGTAAGTGTTAAACAGATGTACTACTCTACAGTAATATTGTAAATGTAAATCATAAGATTTAAATGTCTGTATTCATAAAATAGTAAAGGAAGCATGTATTCTCACCCCAAAATAACTTCAAAACAGTAAAAAGTGGGGCTATGAACTCACCTGAGTTAAGCAACTAGCGAGCAAATAATCAAATAAGCAAGCAAGGTATCCCAAAGTGCAACCTTCTAACGTCCTAAACGTATAAAGTTGTGTATAAGTAGATATCTCAAAGACCATCTATGTAAGTGGAGGGTTAATGTCCACTTAAGTCAATAGTATAGGTGGAGGGTTAATGTCCACTTAAAATTAGTTCACTCAACTAGTATGTTCAAATAAGTTGTTCAAATTCGTTTATCAAAACGTGTACGGCCCCTTGGTGAAAGTTTGTAATAATAATTCGTTTAGACATTATTATTAAGTTTGTTTTGTTGTATTCTATTCATTAGTACATATCGTGGGTTGCTAACAGATTATTTAGTTGGTAAAAACCTTAAATCATAGGTCAAAGTTGGTCAACTCGTTAGTCAAAGTTGGTCAAACCTGGTCAAACTGGTCAAAGGTGGTCAAAATTGGTCAAACTGGTCAAAGTTACCAACTAAGTCACCCAAACCCATTTTTGTTACCATTTTCCAAAGATAGTAAGTTTGTCGATTTTTAGAAATCGAGCCCCGTTTTTGTTGACTTGGTCAAATCTACAATGTTTGACCCGAAACTTTTACCCAAATCTTAGATATCTTTAAAAGTCCATAAAAGTCAGTTTTAACATTTATTTCATATCCGGAAGGTGTCGGTTTTCATAAGTTAATAAAATCAGTCCACTTTTATATTTTTCCAGAAAATGCATCACTTAGCCGAATTTTTATAAAAATTTATAATCCGAATTAATTCCCAAGAAAAATTCTAGTTATTCCCCCATACGTTTTCTGCTTCCAATAATTTTTCTATGAATTTTAGAGAATTTGACCCGAAAAATTCCAATTATTCGGTTAAATCGCATAGCGTTTTCTTTCATCGTTTTGATTTATGATATAGTTGGGATTATTTTTCATTGAAGTATTACTAAAATACTTAAATTTGAGTTGTCAAAATATTTATTAGGGTTTCATTTGGTTGTCGGGTTCAGTTTACGCGTTTTCACCGCGTTTGTTACGTTTTATACAAAACGTATAAGTTTTTCGTGTATAATTATTTCAAAATAATGATATGTGATAAATAACTTCTAAAAGTAGATTAAAGTTATTTATAGAAAGGTTTTCACCAACGTCGTATAGTCTGCCAGACTCCGTCCGGTTGTTTCACGTAATTACAACTAATTACGTAAGCGTAATATAAAACAATTTCGTAGGTGTATATTCACAATAATATACAAATAGTTACAAGTAATTACAAGTATTTAGCCTAAATCACATCTAAATACACATAATTGGGGTTTCGGTTAAATTACAAAAGTAAACCTAAATTGTCGGGTGTCACATTCTCCCCCTGTTAGGAGAATTTCATCCCGAAATTTGCTCGTAGTCATAGTTTGTGTGGTATCTAGTGAAAGTGTGAGCATTTCCCGACATTTAAAAAAGTCCATGGAAGGAAAGTTCATTGTTGTGATGCAACACATCGATTTATATACGTTTGGAGAATTATCTCCGTGTACTATTAGTAGGACAATTATTCCTAAATAGTCAGTCCTAGTTGTCATTTACTATAAGGTTCGTAGTAGTAGGAAAACATTCCTATATGATTCCTTGTTGGAAAACATTTCTATGTGGTTCGTAGTAGGAAAATATTCCTATTTGGTTCGTAGTAGGAAAAAACATTCCTATGTGGTTCGTAGTTGAAAAGCATTCCTATGTGGTCTGTAGTTCGTGTGAGTGTGAACAGTTAGTTGGATTATATCCAATATAATTTGCTGGAAACGCATTTCCAATAAGTAAACTGTTAAGAGACCCAAAGATGGTCTAATGTAAAAGTCGTCAGAAAATGTAAGTCGTAATCCTAAGAGGTATATGGAAGAATTTTCTTGCTAAGTTCAAAGTGCAAGTTTTACGATGTGCTTGGAACCTAGATTGGTGGGGTGTGATTGTGTATTGGACTAAACTAATCCGGTATCGTATAAGGTTAAAATAATTATGTCATTGTCTCCTTTAGTTTTATCCTCCAATAGTTTCGTATTGGTCGTTGTCATCTCTATCACTAACGTCCCGGTTTGTCTCTATATGAATTAACTTCATCCGATTTTGCAAGATCGAGTATTGCTACTATCAAACCGACTAATAAGAGAATCTTATTTTGTAATAGTCTATCGTACCTATGCCTTTATTGGAAAACCAAAATCCAACTTCTTATCTTAGAATTTCCTTAGCAATGTTTCAGGTGTAATCGGTATTCTAGTTTCAAAATGGGATTAAAGGTTAGATCATAGAGAAAGATTGAGTGGAAATCAAGTGTTTATTGATATATATGGTTTTCTTTAGCCAAAAACGTCATCGTAATTTTTGATAACTTCTTTAATAATTTATGAATTTTAAAAATTCTGTAAAAACATTTTGTGACAAAATTTGTTTAAAATCGTTGCTGACGTGAATCTGTTGAAAACTCTTGTCATTAACAAAACGGGGAAAATTGTGTTTAACAAAAATCAATTGAAAAATTGAAGTTGCGGGAAATTTCGAGTAACCGTTTGATGAAAATTTGTTAAAGGCTCAAATAGATGAAAATACATTGAAAACTCTGGTCATCGAAAAGTGTTAAAAATTCTGTTTGTCAAAAATCTGTTGGAAGATTTATGTTTGTGAATAATTCGTGGAAAATATCTGACGAAAGATTTATTTGAAAATTGTTTCCAACACACTGTACATGTTTAGTGGAATTTCTACTAGTCCTAAGCGAGTTCTATTTTGCACACTAGTCTTAATCGCAAGGCAGCGACTTCGTCTCTAGTCTCCATCACCTGGAGATGGATAGTTTCTATGGTTTCGCTAAGATTCTGTCGATCCTTAAGGATCGGTGCAACTCGGCCCTATGCCAGGTGCATCCAACCTAAACGGATTACGTGTTATTCTAACTCTTTATTGTCTATTCTATTTTCATGGAGGCGTAGCCTAGCAGCTAGTACCAGAACGGTATGGTAAGTGGGTTCATGTGCTTATAGAGAGGTTCGCATGTCGATAGCTTCTTCATCCTCTGTATAAATCTATATTCCTTCTTCAGTTCTCTAAGTCTCAAGTGTTGCGGGCAACCAATTCCATTGGCGGACATCTGCCCTACGATGGGTCCTAGTGGGTGGAGTATCAGTAGTAGTGGTATGAATAGGACAAGTTCTAGTTCGAGGTGGTGTGTTTGTTCTTCTAGTCGTGTGTAACGCACGCAATTCATAGGTCTACGATAAAAGTGGGAAGGAAGGGCGTGAAGTAGACGTAGTCAATGTAACGCGCCTAGATGACAAATCTTTACGAGGTTCTAATTCCATACATGTTCTCGAACGATTATAATGAGAGCGGAAGGAAGAGGGTGAAGTAGATGTCACTTGTTTGGTTAGTGAATCCTCAGGTAGATTCTTCTCAAGTGAGTCCTATTCGATTATGTAGTCACCCTATGCGATTGGGCAAGTGGTACCGTGGAAGTCTCCTCAGTGGTAAATAAGGGTTGAGTCTCGTTTATAGAGTTGGGTGACGTAGTTGTGGGAGTGGTTGCCGTGAAAAATGGCAAATAAGTTTAGTGTACATAAGGTTATACATATATATACACATAAAAGCCTAGCACATAAGCACATATAAAGGTTGGTCCCCTTCTATCCTCGGTTTTCGTTTCTAATGTATTCTCATTTACTATAACCGTTTTAGGTCTTGCATCAAATCGCCTTTAATTGTACATAGTTGATAAGGCTATGTTAAATTAAATTCGAATGATGCAATTGTTGAACCAGTCATAACAAATAAGGAATACTAACTTAATGGTCATAGTCTAGGTCACTAATACAATCCTAGTTCGCTATAACCTTAGTCTCTGATACCAATCTGTCGCACCCCCAGAACACGTGGCAGCGGAAGTATGAGGTGTCACGGGGGCTAAGACCAAATCAAATATCATCACACAAAGATTACAACAAATGACCTCTACATGAGACGTTTGAAAAATAGTTACATTGCCATAATCAAATGTTTACAACTGTTACCCAAAAACATTGGAGTTCGCAAAAATAGTCTAGAGATTTCTAATACATAGTTGTTGATACAAAATATCGTAATGCAATTAATTCTCTTGTTTGAAAATATGCGACTCGAGCTATGCTTTCCAAAAGCATCCTACTATCTTGATTCCTGTGGGTAGTCCTATTGCGTCTGTAAACCTGAGAATACATACTAAAAGGGTCAACATAAAATTGGTGAGTTCATAGGTTTTGTTAAAAATGTTATTCACAAATTTTCCATGTTCGTATTGTTTTTCTTAAGTAGCACGACGTATCCAAACAGTTCATCATGTATAACAAGTATGCATATGTGTATCGGAAGTAGCACAACGTGCCCAAGGAATCTATCAAGTTATACTAGTGTATCAAGTATGCATATATTAAACGAAAGTAGCACAACGTGCCCGGAAGTAGCACAAAGTGCCCGGAAGTAGCACACAGTGCCCGGAAGTAGCACATAGTGCCCGGAAGTAGCACACAATTCCTAGAAGTAGCACAAAGTGCCCGGAAGTAGCACACAGTGCCCGGAAGTAGCACAAAGTGCCCGAAAGTAGCACACAATGCCCGGAAGCAGCACAAAGTGCCCGGAAGTAGCACAAAGTACTCGGAAGTAGCACACAGTGCCCGGAAGTAGCACAAAGTTCCATACAGTATATATATATTCATCATTTGTAATCCACATGTATTCACAGTTCAACGTTTAACACAAAAGTTGGAGCCTCTAGCAGTTTCATTATGCAATCAGTTTAACAGTTTTTCAGTTCTTGTATGAAAGTTAATCATATGATTTAAACAAATGTATAGTTCTACAGCAACATCGTAATTGTGATTGGTAAGTGTTAAACAGATGTACTACTCTACAGTAATATTGTAAATGTAAATTATAAGATTTAAATGTCTGTATTCATAAAACAGTAAAGGAAGCATGTATTCTCACCCCAAAATAACTTCAAAACAGTAAAAAGTGAGGCTATGAACTCACCTGTTTTAAGCAACTAGCGAGTAAATAATCAAATAAGCAAGCAAGGTATCCCAAAGTGCAACCTTCTAACGTCCTAAACGTATAAAGTTGTGTATAAGTAGATATCTCAAAGACCATCTATGTAAGTGGAGGGTTAATGTCCACTTAAGTCAATAGTATAGGTGGAGGGTTAATGTCCACTTAAAATTAGTTCACTCAACTAGTATGTTCAAATAAGTTGTTCAAGTTCGTTTATCAAAACGTGTACGGCCCCTTGGTGAAAGTTTGCAATAATAATTCATTTAGACATTATTATTAAGTTTGTTTTGTTGTATTCTATTCATTAGTACATATCGTGGGTTACTAACAGATTATTTAGTTCGTAAAAACCTTAAATCGTAGGTCAAAGTTGGTCAACTCGTTGGTCAAAGTTGGTCAAACCTGGTCAAGGTGGTCAAACTTGGTCAAACTGGTCAAAGTTACCAACTAAGTCACCCAAACCCATTTTTGTTACCATTTTCCAAAGATAGTAAGTTTGTCGATTTTTAGAAATCGAGCCCCGTTTTTGTTGACTTGGTCAAATCTACAATGTTTGACCCGAAACTTTTACCCAAATCTTAGATATCTTTAAAAGTCCATAAAAGTCAGTTTTAACATTTATTTCATATCCGGAAGGTGTCGGTTTTCATAAGTTAATAAAATCAGTCCACTTTTATATTTTTCCAGAAAATGCATCACTTAGCCAAATTTTTATAAAAATTTATAATCCGAATTAATTCCCAAGAAAAATTCCAGTTATTCCCCCATACGTTTTCTGCTTCCAATAATTTTTCTATGAATTTTAGAGAAGTCTACTTATTTATAAAAATTACATGTGTCCTCTGAGGTTCAACAGTTGACCAATCTGGACACATGCATGAAGGTTACATTTCTGGGAAAAATCTACAAGGAACTAGTAAAGGTTGTCAACATGAAAGTTGTAGCCAATGAAATGTGTAAAATTTGAGCGGTGGTTTCAGGTCATTTGGAGATGTGTAGCTTGAGCTAAGGCTAAAGTACTAAAGGTAAATTTTCTGGATTTCTGGAACAGATTATCTATGTGTTTTTATACAAATTATTACAAATATTAACGAGCTCAGAAAAATATGAGGTTCTCGGGGTTGGACAGCTTACTTCTTGAACTTAAGTTTTGACTATAAAAACGTCCATTTTCATTGAGAGATGATTTTTCTAAAAATCTTGGAATTGGACACATCTTTCTGGACAGAAAGTATATCTTACTTTTTGTTAATTACAAGTTAAGAGAAATGGTTTTTGAGTAGTGTTTTGTTAATATAATTGTTGAGTGAACTTTAATACATGTTAATAAGAGTGTAAAGAAGGAGAAGAAATCCTCACAATGTTGTTTATGAAGAAAGGAGGACAGATTTGTGATGAGGTGTTCTTTAAGTCTTGTTTTCTCGAAGCACTTTTATAAAATGATGGAGATAGTGGTGGTGGTTTGTGGTGATTAGTGGTGGTTGAATGATGGTGAAATCTCTGATTTTTAGAGAGATAATTGAGGGAAATCTAGTGAGAGGTTAGAGGATTTGATGAGAGTGAAATGAATGAAAGTAATCTTGCATGTTGGTTTAGTGGTGGTGTAAGAAAAAGAGAGGGAGACTTGAAGATGATTGGGGAATGAGGGTGGTGGTGGTTTGGAAGATTTTTTGGGGGCCCCATGGGTAGATTTGTGATTTAATTCTCAGTTTCCGGTCTGTGTTGCGTACGGTGTTCGTTTATTCGGTATTTCAGTTATTCGGTTAAATCGCATAGCGTTTTCTTTCATCGTTTTGATTTATGATATAATTGGGATTATTTTTCATTGAAGTATTACTAAAATACTTAAATTTGAGTTGTCAAAATATTTATTAGGGTTTCATTTGGTTGCCGGGTTCAGTTTGCGCGTTTTTACCGCGTTTGTTACGTTTTATACAAAACGTCTAAGTTTTTCATGTATAATTATTTCAAAATAATGATATGTGATAAATAACTTCTAAAAGTAGATTAAAGTTATTTATAGAAAGATTTTCACCAACATCGTATAGTCTGCCAGACTCGTCCGGTTGTTTCACGTAATTACAACTAATTACGTAAGCGTAATATAAAACAATTTCGTAGGTGTATATTCACAATAATATACAAATAGTTACAAGTAATTACAAGTATTTAGCCTGAATCACATCTAAATACACATAATTAGGGTTTCGGTTAAGTTTAAAAGTAAACCTAAATTGTTGGGTGTCACGGATATTATACTCTGTTTATTATAATTCAATTAAAACTTGATAAATTAACTTAGATAAAACTTTTTAAAGGGTTTTAATTTGTATTCAACCCGCCTTCTACACTTAAACTTTACTAATTGTGATTCCAAATCACTTAGTAATAGTGATTACGGGACTCTCAATTGGTATCAGAGCAGAGTTGGTTTAAATCAATTAATCAGATTTGCAATGGAATCAGTAATGTACAGTTGTGTTGACTTTGAGTATCAAAAGGGAAATGGTTCTACTACCAAACCTCTAGCGTTTGATCCCTCTAGGATTGAAACCTGGATGTCCCGGATGATGATGCTTTTGGATCTTGTTGATGATCGTCTCTGTAACATAATAACCAATGGTCCTCATATCCCGACCACAATTGTTCCTGCTGTTGTAATGGAACCCAATGAGTCCATGTCTTCTACTTATACCAGATATCAGTCACTGATGAATAAATAGAAAAGGATGGTATAGGAAAAGAGCAGAGATTCGTTGTTGAAAAGTTCCTAGAGCTCTTGCCAAGAAAAATTTGGGGAACCATTGCTACCTGTACTAGACAGAGGAATGATTATACAACTCTTAATCTTACTCAAGTCTATGGCATTTTGCTCAACTGGGAGCAGTCTGAAAAGCAAGCTGATCAGAGTGAGCATATTCGTGCAACACTTGGAAGTCAAAAGATATCGAATGCCCATGTAGCTGAGCTTGAAGAAATTGATAAGAGACAGAAATCAAAAGTTTCTAAGCTAAGCTCAAAGTCGTTGTTAGCTGATGAAGAAGGTGATCAGGCTGAAGAACGATCAGAGTATGAATATGATGAGGGTCTAGAAAAGCTGGAAAGGGACATGGCAATGATGGTTGCAAATTTCAGAAGGAAGCAGATCAAAAAGATTCGTTGGTGCTCCATCATCTGATAATTTCAAATCAAAAGGTGACTGCTACAAGTGTGGTAAACCTGGTCATTTTGCAGCTAATTGTAGATCAAAGTCAATAAATCCTATCCCTGAATCAAAGCCAAGTTTCAGAAATGACAAGTACAACAAGTACAAAGCAAAATACAAGAAGTTGAAGGCAGTATTCAAATCTGGGAAAAAGAAGGCAAAAGGTTTTGTCACTGAAGAAGGTTCATTCAGCGACTCTGACTCATCCTCATCATCTGATGAAGAATAAGCAATGATCTGTTTAGATAAGGATTACTGTCTGATGGCTGATGACATTGAATTTCATGAGGACATCAAAGAAGTCGCTCATAAATGCTCAGCATCTGGATGGGATCCTGAAACTCTCTACAGTACATTGTTTTAAGTCATACTCAGCTACTGAGAAAAATAATGCCTTTGAATCTTTGATAGTTGACTTGTCAAATGCTCATGACATTCAAAGAAATCAGAATAAAGAGATCAGTAACTTAAAATCAAAACTTCTTAATCAAGAGGAAAATGTGTCAAAAATGAAAAATTTGAAATTAGATCTTGAGGCACAATTACAAGCAAATCAAGTATGTGTTCAAGAGAAAGTAAAATTTGAGACATAATTTTTGGAACTCAAAAAGGTTATAAAATTTTGGTGTAAGTCAAACATGAGAGTAAATTAGTGTGTAAATAATCAAATTCCAAAACAAGCAAAAGCTATTTTGGGAGGTGATTATGGATATGCTACCTCACTTGCTGACTCTACAAAGATTGATCCCAATTTTAATTCTGATGGATGTTTCTCAGAAACTGTGTTTAACCCTATATCAGTTATCAGTGAGCCAAGACCAAATTATTTCATAAAAGGTGGTTTAGTCACTGATAGTTGCAATATAGTGAAGACTGATTGTGAAATCAAAAGTTTTAAAGCTGATAATCTATCAGAAATTTCAAAGTTCACTGAATCAATCGCTGATGATCAAAAGGATATCAGCAACCTCTCTGACACTGTTTCAGTCACTGATAATATTATTATCAGTGACCCTAAGTCAAAGAAACAAAAGGTAGAAATCTGCAAGGAAAGTTGTAAGTTAGTGTCAGCTCAACAACTTAAATCAAATAAAGTTAAGAAAGTCACTTTTGCAAATAGAAAGTGTTACAAATGTGGAAACAGGCAACACTTATCATCTGAATGCTCAGCAACACCATTTTCTAAACATATAATCATCAGTGAGCATTCAGACACCATTTATGCAAATCGGTGGAAGCCAAAAGTAAGGCTTAGCCACTATGAACCCATCTCAGGATAGGTTCACCAGTTGAACTAATCTTAATTATTGATGCAGGGCATTCTTAGAGAGACTATCTGGTATCTGGACAGTGGTTGTTCCTGACATATGACCGGATGTAAGTCCCTGCTCAATGACTACCAGGATGAAAGAGGTCCTGATGTAGTATTTGGTGATAACAAGATTGGAAAGACAAGAGGATATGGTGTGTTAACATATGGTAATGTGATGTTCAAAAGAGTTGCATATGTGGAGGGACTGAAGCACAATTTATTGAGCATCAGTCAGTTTTGTGATTTCAAAAATAAAGTGCTATTTGATCATGAAGCTGGTGTGGTTTACAACAAGAAAGGAAGTGTTGTGTTAGCTGCTAACAGAAAAGGAAACACATATGTTATCAATATGGACTCAGCTCAGTCAGGGACATGCTTTTATTCCAGAACTATTTCAGAAGAAAAATGGTTATGGCATAAGCGACTTTCTCATCTGAATCTAAAAGCTATCAGTAAATTAAGCAAGAATGGTTTAGTCACTAGACTAACAACATTGTCTTATGATAAAGATAAGCTTTGTTTAGCATGTGAGAAAGGAAAGCATCATAGTTCATGCTTGAAAAGTAAACAGACATCATCAGTGACTGAATGTTTCTACCTACTCCATATGGATCTATTTGGTCCAGTAAGTACTCCAAGTCTTGGTGGAAAGAGATATTGCTTGGTAATAGTGGGTGAATACTCCAGATACACCTGGGTATTCTTTCTAAAAGCCAAGAATGAAGCAGCAAGTGAAATTATATCCTCTATCAAGAAAATGAAGAACTTAAATGGTAGTTTGGTTAAACATTTAAGAAGTGATAATGGCACTGAATTTAGGAATGTTGACCTGGAAAGTTTTTGTGATTCAAAAGGTATTTCTCAAAACTTCTCAGCACCTAGAACACCCCAACAAAATGGTGTTGCTGAAAGGAGAAATAGGACCTTGATTGAATCTGTCAGGTCAATGCTCATTGATGTTGGTCTTAAGACCTATTTTTGGGCAGAAGCAGTGAGTACAGCCTGCTTCACTCAAAATAGGTCACTGATCGTCAAAAGACATGATAAGACAGCATATGAGGTGTTAAGGGGGAGAAAACCTGATATAAGTTTTCTCCATGTTTTTGGAAGTACATGTTATGTCTTAAACAAAAGAGATCACTTAGGCAAGTTTGATCCAAAAGCTGATGAAGGTACATTTGTTGGTTACTCAATGATCTCAAAAGCTTTCAGAATTTACAGTAAAAGAAGAGAATGCATTGAAGAATCAATAGATGTTACTTTTGATGAAGCTTATGATGAGTCACTCACTGATCCACAAGATTATGAGAAGCTTGATTTAATCAATTAACAAAAATGGATAGTGACTCATCAATCAGTAACAAAGTTAATGATGAGAAGTATAAAAACTTTTCATCAGATTGTGAAAGGGAAGATGGTGCTTCTAAAAACAATTCTAGCTTTACTTCAGCTAAGAATAATTCAGGAACATCATCTTTGCCTAATCAAAACCAATCATCATCCTCAACTCACTGTACAGATCAAAGCACACAAAATGATAATACTCACTGTTCCAATGCTGATCAGTCTTCAGGACAAACAATGGATAAAATATTCACTATTGAACCTCAGTGAATGACTAAATGGACAAAACATATTGATAATCAGTTGATTATTGGTAGTTACAATAATCACACAAAGATTACAACAAACGACCTCTACATGAGACGTATGAAAAATAGTTACATTGCCATAATCAAATGTTTACAACTGTTACCCAAAAACATTGGAGTTCGAAAAATAGTCTAGAGATTTCTAATACATAGTTGTTGATACAAAATATCGTAATGCAATTAATTCTCTTGTTTGAAAATATGCGACTCGAGCTATACTTTCCAAAAGCATCCTACTATCTTGATTCCTGTGGGTAGTCCTATTGCGTCTGTAAACCTGAGAATACATACTAAAAGGGTCAACATAAAGTTGGTAAGTTCATAGGTTTTGTTAAATATATTATTCACAAATTTTCCATGTTCGTATTGTTTTTCGAAAGTAGCATGACGTATCCAAAGAGTTCATCATGTATAACAAGTATGCATATGTGTATCGGAAGTAGCACAACGTGCCCAAGGAATCTATCAAGTTATAATAGTGTATCAAGTATGCATATATTAAACGGAAGTATCATAACATGCCCGGAAGTAGCACATAGTGCCCAGAAGTAGCACAAAGTGCCAGGAAGTAGCACATAGTGCCCGGAAGTAGCACAAAGTGCCCAGAAGTAGCACACAGTGCCCGAAAGTAGCACAAAGTGCCCGGAAATAGCACAAAGTGCCCGGAAGTAGCACACAGTGCCCGGAAGTAGCACAAAGTGCCATACAGTATATATATATATATATATATATATATATATATATATATATATATATATATTCATCAACTATAATACACATGTATTCACAGTTCAACGTTTAACACGAAAGTTGGAGCCTCTAGCAGTTTAATCATGCAATCAGTTTAACAGTTTTTCAGTTCTTGTATAAAAGGTTATCATATGATTTAAACAAATGTATAGTTCTATAGCAACATGGTAATTGTGATTGGTAAGTGTTAAACAGATGTACTACTCTACAGTAATATTGTAAATGTAAATCATAAGATTTAAATGTCTGTATTCATAAAATAGTAAAGGAAGCATGTATTCTCACCCCAAAATAACTTCAAAACAGTAAAAAGTGGGGCTATGAACTCACCTGAGTTAAGCAACTAGCGAGCAAATAATCAAATAAGCAAGCAAGGTATCCCAAAGTGCAACCTTCTAACGTCCTAAACGTATAAAGTTGTGTATAAGTAGATATCTCAAAGACCATCTATGTAAGTGGAGGGTTAATGTCCACTTAAGTCAATAGTATAGGTGGAGGGTTAATGTCCACTTAAAATTAGTTCACTCAACTAGTATGTTCAAATAAGTTGTTCAAATTCGTTTATCAAAACGTGTACGGCCCCTTGGTGAAAGTTTGTAATAATAATTCGTTTAGACATTATTATTAAGTTTGTTTTGTTGTATTCTATTCATTAGTACATATCGTGGGTTGCTAACAGATTATTTAGTTCGTAAAAACCTTAAATCATACGTCAAAGTTGGTCAACTCGTTAGTCAAAGTTGGTCAAACCTGGTCAAACTGGTCAAACTGGTCAAAGGTGGTCAAAATTGGTCAAACTGGTCAAAGTTACCAACTAAGTCACCCAAACCCATTTTTGTTACCATTTTCCAAAGATAGTAAGTTTGTCGATTTTTAGAAATCGAGCCCCGTTTTTGTTGACTTGGTCAAATCTACTATGTTTGACCCGAAACTTTTACCCAAACCTTAGATATCTTTAAAAGTCCATAAAAGTCAGTTTTAACATTTATTTCATATCTGGAAGGTGTCGGTTTTCATAAGTTAATAAAATCAGTCCACTTTTATATTTTTCCAGAAAATGCATCACTTAGCCGAATTTTTATAAAAATTTATAATCCGAATTAATTCCCAAGAAAAATTCCAGTTATTCCCCCATACGTTTTCTGCTTCCAATAATTTTTCTATGAATTTTAGAGAATTTGACCCGAAAAATTCCAATTATTCGGTTAAATCGCATAGCGTTTTCTTTCATCGTTTTGATTTATGATATAGTTGGGAATATTTTTCATTGAAGTATTACTAAAATACTTAAATTTGAGTTGTCAAAATATTTATTAGGGTTTCATTTGGTTGCCGGGTTCAGTTTGCGCGTTTTCACCGCGTTTGTTACGTTTTATACAAAACGTCTAAGTTTTTCGTGTATAATTATTTCAAAATAATGATATGTGATAAATAACTTCTAAAAGTAGATTAAATTTATTTATAGAAAGGTTTTCACCAACGTCGTATAGTCTGCCAGACTCCGTCCGGTTGTTTCACGTAATTACAACTAATTACGTAAGCGTAATATAAAACAATTTCGTAGGTGTATATTCACAATAATATACAAATAGTTACAAGTAATTACAAGTATTTAGCCTAAATCACATCTAAATACACATAATTAGGGTTTCGGTTAAATTATAAAAGTAAACCTAAATTGTCGGGTGTCACATTCTCCCCCTGTTAGGAGAATTTCATCCCGAAATTTGCTCGTAGTCATAGTTTGTGTGGTATCTAGTGAAAGTGTGAGCATTTCCCGACATTTAACAAAGTCCATGGAAGGAAAGTTCATTGTTGTGATGCAACACATCGATTTATATACGTTTGGAAAATTATCTCCGTGTACTATTAGTAGGACAATTATTCCTAAATAGTCAGTCCTAGTTGTCATTTACTATAAGGTTCGTAGTAGTAGGAAAACATTCCTATATGATTCCTTGTTGGAAAACATTCCTATGTGGTTCGTAGTAGGAAAATATTCCTATTTGGTTCGTAGTAGGAAAAAACATTCCTATGTGGTTCGTAGTTGAAAAGCATTCCTATGTGGTCTGTAGTTCGTGTGAGTGTGAACAGTTAGTTGGATTATATCCAATATAATTTGCTGAAAACGCATTTCCAATAAGTAAACTGTTAAGAGACCCAAAGATGGTCTAATGTAAAAGTCGTCAGAAAATGTAAGTCGTAATCCTAAGAGGTATATGGAAGAATTTTCTTGCTAAGTTCAAAGTGCAAGTTTTACGATGTGCTTGGAACCTAGATTGGTGGGGTGTGATTGTGTATTGGACTAAACTAATCCGGTATCGTATAAGGTTAAAATAATTATGTCATTGTCTCCTTTAGTTTTATCCTCCAATAGTTTCGTATTGGTCGTTGTCATCTCTATCACTAACGTCCCGGTTTGTCTCTATATGAATTAACTTCATCCGATTTTGCAAGATCGAGTATTGCTACTATCAAACCGACTAATAAGAGAATCTTATTTTGTAATAGTCTATCGTACCTATGCCTTTATTGGAAAACCAAAATCCAACTTCTTATCTTAGAATTTCCTTAGCAATGTTTCAGGTGTAATCGGTATTCTAGTTTCAAAATGGGATTAAAGGTTAGATCATAGAGAAAGATTGAGTGGAAATCAAGTGTTTATTGATATATATGGTTTTCTTTAGCCAAAAACGTCATCGTAATTTTTGATAACTTCTTTAATAATTTATGAATTTTAAAAATTCTGTAAAAACATTTTGTGACAAAATTTGTTTAAAATCGTTGCTGACGTGAATCTGTTGAAAACTCTTGTCATTAACAAAACGGGGAAAATTGTGTTTAACAAAAATCAATTGAAAAATTGAAGTTGCGGGAAATTTCGAGTAACCGTTTGATGAAAATTTGTTAAAGGCTCAAATAGATGAAAATACATTGAAAACTCTGGTCATCGAAAAGTGTTGAAAATTATTTTTGTCAAAAATCTGTTGGAAGATTTATGTTTGTGAATAATTCGTGGAAAATATCTGATGAAAGATTTATTTGAAAATTGTTTCCAACACACTGTACATGTTTAGTGGAATTTCTACTAGTCCTAAGCGAGTTCTATTTTGCACACTAGTCTTAATCGCAAGGCAGCGACTTCGTCTCTAGTCTCCATCACCTGGAGATGGATAGTTTCTATGGTTTCGCTAAGATTCTGTCGATCCTTAAGGATCGGTGCAACTCGGCCCTATGCCAGGTGCATCCAACCTAAACGGATTACGTGTTGTTCTAACTCTTTATTGTCTATTCTATTTTCATGGAGGCGTAGCCTAGCAGCTAGTACCAGAACGGTATGGTAAGTGGGTTCATGTGCTTATAGAGAGGTTCGCATGTCGATAGCTTCTTCATCCTCTGTATAAATCTATATTCCTTCTTCAGTTCTCTAAGTCTCAAGTGTTGCGGGCAACCAATTCCATTGGCGGACATCTGCCCTACGATGGGTCCTAGTGGGTGGAGTATCAGTAGTAGTGGTATGAATAGGACAAGTTCTAGTTCGAGGTGGTGTGTCTGTTCTTCTAGTCGTGTGTAACGCACGCAATTCATAGGTCTACGATAAAAGTGGGAAGGAAGGGCGTGAAGTAGACGTAGTCAATGTAACGCGCCTAGATGACAAATCTTTACGAGGTTCTAATTCCATACATGTTCTCGAACGATTATAATGAGAGCGGAAGGAAGAGGGTGAAGTAGATGTCACTTGTTTGGTTAGTGAATCCTCAGGTAGATTCTTCTCAAGTGAGTCCAATTCGATTATGTAGTCACCCTATGCGATTGGGCAAGTGGTACCGTGGAAGTCTCCTCAGTGGTAAATAAGGGTTGAGTCTCATTTATAGAGTTGGGTGACGTAGTTGTGGGAGTGGTTGCCGTGAAAAATGGCAAATAAGTTTAGTGTACATAAGGTTATACATATATATACATATATATACACATAAAAGCCTAGCACATAAGCACATATAAAGGTTGGTCCCCTTCTATCCTCGGTTTTCATTTCTAATGTATTCTCATTTACTATAACCGTTTTAGGTCTTGCATCAAATCGCCTTTAATTGTACATAGTTGATAAGGCTATGTTAAATTAAATTCGAATGATGCAATTGTTGAACCAGTCATAACAAATGAGGAATACTAACTTAATGGTCATAGTCTAGGTCACTAATACAATCCTAGTTCGCTATAACCTTAGTCTCTGATACCAATCTGTCGCACCCCCAGAACACGTGGCAGCGGAAGTATGAGGTGTCACGGGGGCTAAGACCAAATCAAATATCATCACACAAAGATTACAACAAATGACCTCTACATGAGACATTTGAAAAATAGTTACATTGCCATAATCAAATGTTTACAACTGTTACCCAAAAACATTGGAGTTCGCAAAAATAGTCTAGAGATTTCTAATACATAGTTGTTGATACAAAATATCGTAATGCAATTAATTCTCTTGTTTGAAAATATGCGACTCGAGCTATGCTTTCCAAAAGCATCCTACTATCTTGATTCCTGTGGGTAGTCCTATTGCGTCTATAAACCTGAGAATACATACTAAAAGGGTCAACATAAAATTGGTGAGTTCATAGGTTTTGTTAAAAATGTTATTCACAAATTTTCCATGTTCGTATTGTTTTTCTTAAGTAGCACGACGTATCCAAACAGTTCATCATGTATAACAAGTATGCATATGTGTATCGGAAGTAGCACAACGTGCCCAAGGAATCTATCAAGTTATAATAGTGTATCAAGTATGCATATATTAAACGAAAGTAGCACAACGTGCCCGGAAGTAGCACAAAGTGCCCGGAAGTAGCACACAGTGCCCGGAAGTAGCACACAATTCCTAGAAGTAGCACAAAGTGCCCGGAAGTAGCACACAGTGCCCGGAAGTAGCACAAAGTGCCCGAAAGTAGCACACAATGCCCGGAAGCAGCACAAAGTGCCCGAAAGTAGCACAAAGTACTCGGAAGTAGCACACAGTGCCCGGAAGTAGCACAAAGTTCCATACAGTATATATATATTCATCAGTTGTAATCCACATGTATTCACAGTTCAACGTTTAACACAAAAGTTGGAGCCTCTAGCAGTTTCATTATGCAATCAGTTTAACAGTTTTTCAGTTCTTGTATAAAAGTTTATCATATGATTTAAACAAATGTATAGTTCTACAGCAACATCGTAATTGTGATTGGTAAGTGTTAAACAGATGTACTACTCTACAGTAATATTGTAAATGTAAATTATAAGATTTAAATGTCTGTATTCATAAAACAGTAAAGGAAGCATGTATTCTCACCCCAAAATAACTTCAAAACAGTAAAAAGTGGGGCTATGAACTCACCTGAGTTAAGCAACTAGCGAGCAAATAATCAAATAAGCAAGCAAGGTATCCCAAAGTGCAACCTTCTAACGTCCTAAACGTATAAAGTTGTGTATAAGTAGATATCTCAAAGACCATCTATGTAAGTGGAGGGTTAATGTCCACTTAAGTCAATAGTATAGGTGGAGGGTTAATGTCCACTTAAAATTAGTTCACTCAACTAGTATGTTCAAATAAGTTGTTCAAGTTCGTTTATCAAAACGTGTACGGCCCCTTGGTGAAAGTTTGCAATAATAATTCATTTAGACATTATTATTAAGTTTGTTTTGTTGTATTCTATTCATTAGTACATATCGTGGGTTACTAACAGATTATTTAGTTCGTAAAAACCTTAAATCGTAGGTCAAAGTTGGTCAACTCGTTGGTCAAAGTTGGTCAAACCTGGTCAAGGTGGTCAAACTTGGTCAAACTGGTCAAAGTTACCAACTAAGTCACCCAAACCCATTTTTGTTACCATTTTCCAAAGATAGTAAGTTTGTCGATTTTTAGAAATCGAGCCCCGTTTTTGTTGACTTGGTCAAATCTACAATGTTTGACCCGAAACTTTTACCCAAATCTTAGATATCTTTAAAAGTCCATAAAAGTCAGTTTTAACATTTATTTCATATCCGGAAGGTGTCGGTTTTCATAAGTTAATAAAATCAGTCCACTTTTATATTTTTCCAGAAAATGCATCACTTAGCCAAATTTTTATAAAAATTTATAATCCGAATTAATTCCCAAGAAAAATTCCAGTTATTCCCCCATACGTTTTCTGCTTCCAATAATTTTTCTATGAATTTTAGAGAAGTCTACTTATTTATAAAAATTACATGTGTCCTCTGAGGTTCAACAGTTGACCAATCTGGACACATGCATGAAGGTTACATTTCTGGGAAAAATCTACAAGGAACTAGTAAAGGTTGTCAACATGAAAGTTGTAGCCAATGAAATGTGTAAAATTTGAGCGGTGGTTTCAGGTCATTTGGAGATGTGTAGCTTGAGCTAAGGCTAAAGTACTAAAGGTAAATTTTCTGGATTTCTGGAACAGATTATCTATGTGTTTTTATACAAATTATTACAAATATTAACGAGCTCAGAAAAATATGAGGTTCTCGGGGTTGGACAGCTTACTTCTTGAACTTAAGTTTTGACTATAAAAACGTCCATTTTCATTGAGAGATGATTTTTCTAAAAATCTTGGAATTGGACACATCTTTCTGGACAGAAAGTATATCTTACTTTTTGTTAATTACAAGTTAAGAGAAATGGTTTTTGAGTAGTGTTTTGTTAATATAATTGTTGAGTGAACTTTAATACATGTTAATAAGAGTGTAAAGAAGGAGAAGAAATCCTCACAATGTTGTTTATGAAGAAAGGAGGACAGATTTGTGATGAGGTGTTCTTTAAGTCTTGTTTTCTCGAAGCACTTTTATAAAATGATGGAGATAGTGGTGGTGGTTTGTGGTGATTAGTGGTGGTTGAATGATGGTGAAATCTCTGATTTTTAGAGAGATAATTGAGGGAAATCTAGTGAGAGGTTAGAGGATTTGATGAGAGTGAAATGAATGAAAGTAATCTCGCATGTTGGTTTAGTGGTGGTGTAAGAAAAAGAGAGGGAGACTTGAAGATGATTGGGGAATGAGGGTGGTGGTGGTTTGGAAGATTTTTTGGGGGCCCCATGGGTAGATTTGTGATTTAATTCTCAGTTTCCAGTCTGTGTTGCGTACGGTGTTCGTTTATTCGGTATTTCAGTTATTCGGTTAAATCGCATAGCGTTTTCTTTCATCGTTTTGATTTATGATATAATTGGGATTATTTTTCATTGAAGTATTACTAAAATACTTAAATTTGAGTTGTCAAAATATTTATTAGGGTTTCATTTGGTTGCCGGGTTCAGTTTGCGCATTTTTACCGCGTTTGTTACGTTTTATACAAAACGTCTAAGTTTTTCGTGTATAATTATTTCAAAATAATGATATGTGATAAATAACTTCTAAAAGTAGATTAAAGTTATTTATAGAAAGGTTTTCACCAACGTCGTATAGTCTGCCAGACTCGTCCGGTTGTTTCACGTAATTACAACTAATTACGTAAGCGTAATATAAAACAATTTCGTAGGTGTATATTCACAATAATATACAAATAGTTACAAGTAATTACAAGTATTTAGCCTGAATCACATCTAAATACACATAATTAGGGTTTCGGTTAAGTTTAAAAGTAAACCTAAATTGTTGGGTGTCACGGATATTATACTCTGTTTATTATAATTCAATTAAAACTTGATAAATTAACTTAGATAAAACTTTTTAAAGGGTTTTAATTTGTATTCAACCCGCCTTCTACACTTAAACTTTACTAATTGTGATTCCAAATCACTTAGTAATAGTGATTACGGGACTCTCAATTGGTATCAGAGCAGAGTTGGTTTAAATCAATTAATCAGATTTGCAATGGAATCAGTAATGTACAGTTGTGTTGACTTTGAGTATCAAAAGGGAAATGGTTCTACTACCAAACCTCTAGCGTTTGATCCCTCTAGGATTGAAACCTGGATGTCCCGGATGATGATGCTTTTGGATCTTGTTGATGATCGTCTCTGTAACATAATAACCAATGGTCCTCATATCCCGACCACAATTGTTCCTGCTGTTGTAATGGAACCCAATGAGTCCATGTCTTCTACTTATACCAGATATCAGTCACTGATGAATAAATAGAAAAGGATGGTATAGGAAAAGAGCAGAGATTCGTTGTTGAAAAGTTCCTAGAGCTCTTGCCAAGAAAAATTTGGGGAACCATTGCTACCTGTACTAGACAGAGGAATGATTATACAACTCTTAATCTTACTCAAGTCTATGGCATTTTGCTCAACTGGGAGCAGTCTGAAAAGCAAGCTGATCAGAGTGAGCATATTCGTGCAACACTTGGAAGTCAAAAGATATCGAATGCCCATGTAGCTGAGCTTGAAGAAATTGATAAGAGACAGAAATCAAAAGTTTCTAAGCTAAGCTCAAAGTCGTTGTTAGCTGATGAAGAAGGTGATCAGGCTGAAGAACGATCAGAGTATGAATATGATGAGGGTCTAGAAAAGCTGGAAAGGGACATGGCAATGATGGTTGCAAATTTCAGAAGGAAGCAGATCAAAAAGATTCGTTGGTGCTCCATCATCTGATAATTTCAAATCAAAAGGTGACTGCTACAAGTGTGGTAAACCTGGTCATTTTGCAGCTAATTGTAGATCAAAGTCAATAAATCCTATCCCTGAATCAAAGCCAAGTTTCAGAAATGACAAGTACAACAAGTACAAAGCAAAATACAAGAAGTTGAAGGCAGTATTCAAATCTGGGAAAAAGAAGGCAAAAGGTTTTGTCACTGAAGAAGGTTCATTCAGCGACTCTGACTCATCCTCATCATCTGATGAAGAATAAGCAATGATCTGTTTAGATAAGGATTACTGTCTGATGGCTGATGACATTGAATTTCATGAGGACATCAAAGAAGTCGCTCATAAATGCTCAGCATCTGGATGGGATCCTGAAACTCTCTACAGTACATTGTTTTAAGTCATACTCAGCTACTGAGAAAAATAATGCCTTTGAATCTTTGATAGTTGACTTGTCAAATGCTCATGACATTCAAAAAAATCAGAATAAAGAGATCAGTAACTTAAAATCAAAACTTCTTAATCAAGAGGAAAATGTGTCAAAAATGAAAAATTTGAAACTAGATCTTGAGGCACAATTACATGCAAATCAAGTATGTGTTCAAGAGAAAGTAAAATTTGAGACATAATTTTTGGAACTCAAAAAGGTTATAAAATTTTGGTGTAAGTCAAACATGAGAGTAAATCAGTGTGTAAATAATCAAATTCCAAAACAAGCAAAAGCTATTTTGGGAGGTGATTATGGATATGCTACCTCACTTGCTGACTCTACAAAGATTGATCCCAATTTTAATTCTGATGGATGTTTCTCAGAAACTGTGTTTGAACCTATATCAGTTATCAGTGAGCCAAGACCAAATTATTTCATAAAAGCTGGTTTAGTCACTGATAGTTGCAATATAGTGAAGACTGATTGTGAAATCAAAAGTTTTAAAGCTGATAATCTATTAGAAATTTCAAAGTTCACTGAATCAGTCGCTGATGATCAAAAGGATATCAGCAACCTCTTTGACACTGTTTCAGTCACTGATAATATTATTATCAGTGACCCTAAGTCAAAGAAACAAAAGGTAGAAATCTGCAAGGAAAGTTGTAAGTTAGTGTCAGCTCAACAACTTAAATCAAATAAAGTTAAGAAAGTCACTTTTGCAAATAGAAAGTGTTACAAATGTGGAAACAGGCAACACTTATCATCTGAATGCTCAGCAACACCATTTTCTAAACATATAATCATCAGTGAGCATTCAGACACCATTTATGCAAATCGGTGGAAGCCAAAAGTAAGGCTTAGCCACTATGAACCCATCTCAGGATAGGTTCACCAGTTGAACTAATCTTAATTATTGATGCAGGGCATTCTTAGAGAGACTATCTGGTATCTGGACAGTGGTTGTTCCTGACATATGACCGGATGTAAGTCCCTGCTCAATGACTACCAGGATGAAAGAGGTCCTGATGTAGTATTTGGTGATAACAAGATTGGAAAGACAAGAGGATATGGTGTGTTAACAAATGGTAATGTGATGTTCAAAAGAGTTGCATATGTGGAGGGACTGAAGCACAATTTATTGAGCATCAGTCTTGTGATTTCAAAAATAAAGTGCTATTTGATCATGAAGCTGGTGTGGTTTACAACAAGAAAGGAAGTGTTGTGTTAGCTGCTAACAGAAAAGGAAACACATATGTTATCAATATGGACTCAGCTCAGTCAGGGACATGCTTTTATTCCAGAACTATTTCAGAAGAAAAATGGTTATGGCATAAGCGACTTTCTCATCTGAATCTAAAAGCTATCAGTAAATTAAGCAAGAATGGTTTAGTCACTAGACTAACAAAATTGTCTTATGATAAAGATAAGCTTTGTTTAGCATGTGAGAAAGGAAAGCATCATAGTTCATGCTTGAAAAGTAAACAGACATCATCAGTGACTGAATGTTTCTACCTACTCCATATGGATCTATTTGGTCCAGTAAGTACTCCAAGTCTTGGTGGAAAGAGATATTGCTTGGTAATAGTGGGTGAATACTCCAGATACACCTGGGTATTCTTTCTAAAAGCCAAGAATGAAGCAGCAAGTGAAATTATATCCTCTATCAAGAAAATGAAGAACTTAAATGGTAGTTTGGTTAAACATTTAAGAAGTGATAATGGCACTGAATTTAGGAATGTTGACCTGGAAAGTTTTTGTGATTCAAAAGGTATTTCTCAAAACTTCTCAGCACCTAGAACACCCCAACAAAATGGTGTTGCTGAAAGGAGAAATAGGACCTTGATTGAATCTGTCAGGTCAATGCTCATTGATGTTGGTCTTAAGACCTATTTTTGGGCAGAAGCAGTGAGTACAGCCTGCTTCACTCAAAATAGGTCACTGATCGTCAAAAGACATGATAAGACAGCATATGAGGTGTTAAGGGGGAGAAAACCTGATATAAGTTTTCTCCATGTTTTTGGAAGTACATGTTATGTCTTAAACAAAAGAGATCACTTAGGCAAGTTTGATCCAAAAGCTGATGAAGGTACATTTGTTGGTTACTCAATGATCTCAAAAGCTTTCAGAATTTACAGTAAAAGAAGAGAATGCATTGAAGAATCAATAGATGTTACTTTTGATGAAGCTTATGATGAGTCACTCACTGATCCACAAGATTATGAGAAGCTTGATTTAATCAATTAACAAAAATGGATAGTGACTCATCAATCAGTAACAAAGTTAATGATGAGAAGTATAAAAACTTTTCATCAGATTGTGAAAGGGAAGATGGTGCTTCTAAAAACAATTCTAGCTTTACTTCAGCTAAGAATAATTCAGGAACATCATCTTTGCCTAATCAAAACCAATCATCATCCTCAACTCACTGTACAGATCAAAGCACACAAAATGATAATACTCACTGTTCCAATGCTGATCAGTCTTCAGGACAAATAATGGATAAAATAGTCACTGTTGAACCTCAGTGAATGACTAAATGGACAAAACATATTGATAATCAGTTGATTATTGGTAATCCAAGATCCAAAGTTCAGACTAGATCATCAACTGCTAACTTTTGTCTATTTGTTAACTTTGTTTCACTGATGGAACCAAAGAAGGTGGATGAAGCACTCATTGACCATAACTGGATATCAGCTATGCAAGAAGAGCTTGGTCAATTTGAAAGAAAAAAAGTATGGAAGTTGGTACCTCAACCTGCTGGTAAAACAGTGATTGGAACAAGATGGGTATTCAAAAACAAAATGGTTGCTGATGGTGTTGTTGTTAGAAACAAGGATTGGCTGGTTGCACAAGGTTACTTTCAACAAGAAGGCATTGACTATGATGAAACCTTTGCACCATTGGCTAGACTTAAAGCAATCAGGCTATTTCTAGCCTATGCAGCTCACAAGAAATTCAAACTATATCAGATGGATGTGAAAAGTGCTTTCTTAAATGGCAAGCTACAGGAAGAAGTGTATGTCAAGCTACCACCTGGATTCATTGATCTAAAACATCCTGGTTATGTTTATAAACTTGAAAAAGCCCTGTATGGACTAAAACAGGCTCCTAGAGCCTGGTATGATACTCTCTCTGTTTATTTGATAAAATGTGGCTATGTTAGAGGTAAGATTGACAGCACATTATTTATCAAAAGAGATAAGAGAGATGTCATGTTAGTCCAAATTTATGTTGATGATATTATTTTTGGGTCTACTAACAATGACATGTGCAAGGAATTTTCTGAACTCATGACTAAAAGTTATGAAATGAGTATGATGGGTGAATTGACATTTTTCCTTAGTCTGCAAATAAAGCAAACCAAAACTGGAATTTTTATAAATCAAGGAAAATATGTTTAAGAGTTATTAAAGAAATTTGAATTCACTAACTGCTCATCCCTTGCTACACCCATGTCACCTGCAGTAATTTTACATGTTGACTCTGATGGTAAATCTGTAAACATTACTACTTACTGCAAGTAGACCATGTATTATGTTTGCTACATGTCTGTGTGCTAGGTATCAAGCTGATCCAAGAGAATCACATTTACTCGCTGTCAAATGAATATTCAGATATCTGAAGGGTACACTAAATCTTGGTCTCTAGTACCCATCTGGTTCAGATTTCTCACTGAAAGGATATTCAGATTATGATCATGCTGGATGCAAGCTGGATAGAAAGAGTACATCTGGTAGCTGTCAGTTTCTGGGAGAAAAACTTGTTAGCTGGTCTAGCAAGAAACAAAATTCAGTTTCAACTTCAACTGCTGAAGCTGAATACGTCGCTGCTAGTGCCTGTACAGCTCAAATTCTCTGGATGAGAAACCAACTTGCTGACTATGGATTTGACTTCACTAAAATACCAATCTATTGTGAGAGTCAAAGTGCCATAGCTATTGCAAATAATCCAGTGATGCACTCGAGGACAAGGCATATAGATGTCAGGTATCATTTCATCAGGGACCATGTGATGAAAGGTGACATTGAACTGCATTTTATTCCAACAGATTATCAGCTCGCTGACCTGTTCACAAAACCTTTAGATGAAAAGAGATTTAACTTTCTCATCAGCGAGCTTGGTATGTTAAACCTTAATGACTAAGAAAGGTGTCAAACTTGTTTAATTACTTTTGTTTAAATTTTTTTTTAAAAATAAAAAACTTTGCTATTAATAAATCAACTATATGAAGTATAATTTCAGTAGAACATCATCACTGATCAACCAACTTCAACTGATCTAATCAGCAAGTATAATAATCAGTTAGTTATGTTCATCTAATTTTATAACTTGTATAGTTGCATGAATATCTACTTATGTCTCTATATTAAGCTTATATCATTGCTCTATATTATTTCTAGCTGATCTAGTTAGTATTCTAAGTTGTAACTTGATCAGTGAATTTTAATATAGAAATGTGCTATACATTTAATATAATACATAATATATAATCATTTTCTTATATAAAACAATATAAGTATCTACTATTTAATAAATTTAATGAATATCGAAACTACTGTTTCATCTCAATGGTTCAGTCAGTATTCTAAGTTGTGATTGAATCAGCGAAAGACGACATCAGCTAGATAAACAATTATGTTTATTTCCTTATGATATTTATATCTCTTTTTGGTGGATAATCAATCTTTTGATTATATGCATCAGGGACTCCCTAATGTAGCATTTAATGGTGGTAAATAAATCGACATACATTCGTTATATTTAATACGTTTTGTATTTAATTTAACGAATTTCGAATTAAATATTTTATGGTATAACAGAAAAGTCGCATGATTCTGACACCATCTTTCTTACGTCATTGCACTTTTCTGGCACACCTCACCCATCACCATTAATGCCACCACGTTCCACCATCATCACCCCTATTCCACTACCACAAACCACCACTTCATCCACGATGTTCCAATTTTAACCACATGATTATCAAAAAGCATACCCTATATAATTAGGGACTTAATCACTTTTTCACTTTTTACGCTTTCTTGATTTTCATAAATGCAAAAACATTTTTTTTATCAAACCCTAACTGAAAGCGCAAATCTACAAACATATTCTTTTCAAAATGACAAGATCAAAATTCTTCAACAATTCTTACACGCCCACTGCAGAGATTAAAGCTCTTCGAGCCTCTACAGCAAGTGAAGATCTTGTCGTTACAGTTCTCAAATATAATTATTTGGGAAATATGACCTGTACAAAACCAGAGTATGCGGATGTAATCACTTTTCTGAAAAATCACTTTATGCTCCCTGCTCTTACATCATCACCTGGAGTGATGAACCCAGAGTGGCTCAGTAAGTTCTGGTTCACCTGTACTCACTCAGTTGTCAATGGTGCTTCACAACTCCAGGGTCTCATTGATAATGGTGGTCATAAGATTATTATAACTGCCTCCATCCTTCGAAATTTTTTACAATTACCTGTACATACCTCTTATGAGCCACTACCTGACAGAGACGAAGCCAAAGGAGGCTTAGTCAATCCTACTAGGATTGACTGTAAATACTCTGTCGATGGTAGTGGTAATCGTAAATATGCCACTACATAAAACCAAGATGGATGGAGTGTGGAACGCCCTATTTTCAAACTTTATTCAATCTTTGGGCACAAAAACAGGGAGCCACGATCAATTTAGCTCCCTAGAGGCACAAATTAGTTGGTCACTGGTCAATTCTTTACGAATTGATTATGCAAGTATGATCTTTGATGAGCTAGTCAATATAGTCGCTGAGCCTACCAGGGCAAAATATGTGCCATATCTTAGGTTTTTGTCACTGATCTTCAAAGATCATTTTGACTCCTATGATAGGATCTCTTTCGATGGTTTTGAACCAACCCTGGTAGGGAGTCAAATCTTTTCAAGATCAGCGACTGTGTCTCTCCCTGATTTCATGAAAACCAATGGGATACTTGCACCCCATCCTATCACTTCTTTACATCCATCCGTCTCTGCCCCTCCATCGACCATGTCACTGACCACACCCCCAGTGACTATCGTTGGTCAACCACCGGTCAAGAAACCACCAACTGCTCCCAAGAAAAAATCCAAATTAGGGTCCCTAACATTAAAGGTTCAGGGACATAGAAAAACAAAGACATCTACGGATGTTAAGGATGAAGCAGAGACTGAACGTTCAGTCCCTGCGGGCATTCTTGATAAACCCAAAACTTCAACTGCTTCACTGGACTCCCAAAAGTCCAGTGACTCTAAAAAGGGAAAACTACAGACAACTACAATGGCTCAACCCATTGTTAGCAGTGATTTAGGTGCATCCCACACCCCCATGTCGAGTCTACCCATCAGCCACTTGTCATCCTCACACAAGGATGACATTTCATCAAATGGGCTAGTGGTATCAGTGGGTGATAACACACCCATCGCTGATTCCACACCACTGGCTACAGACCCGGGCCACCTCTCATCTTACACCGCACCAGCCATCAATGTCTCTTCACAGTCACATGAAGAGATACAGGCTGCCATCTCTGTTTCTGATGATCCATCAACTAGAACACAAGCTGGTGATGATGAGGAAGCCCAACCTATGGACACCTCCACCTCTGATGATGATGCACCACCACCACCACCTTACATTACTACTACTACTAATGTTGTAACCGAACCAACACCTATCCCACTGAGCACTGCTCCACCATCTACTATCGTTACTTCACCCATACAGGAGTTAGACGCCATGTCTCTCTCCAGTGACAACATATCCATGGTAGCTGGTGATGATCCCCTTACTGAGACTGCCATGGTACAGGGGATCAGGGCGCTCAATCGAAACCCCAACCTACTCCACCATCATCTCCACCAAAACAACCTACACCAACATCTCCACTAGAACAACAAATACCACATCCACCTCCATCTCCTAAAGCTGTTGATCAAGCCTCATCATCCACTCTCTCAACCACCGATAAACTACTCATGGACTATCTCGCTTCATCTCAGCAACAAATCAAGCTACTTAATGAGGATAGGGAATCACTTAAAGGATAAGTTGCTGATCTTACAAAGGTTGTTAATGCCCTTGCTGATGTCTATGACCCTATTCCTCAACGGAATTCTGAGGTGAGTGATAAACGCCAAAATGTACTATATTGTAGTACTAAGTTACCCCGTGTTTGATAGATTTCTAACGCATTTTATGTGAATAAGATACTCATTTCGTTCATATTTACAATTAGGAGTTTAATCAAAGCTTGGATTGAAAAGAAATAGAGAATGAGCTAATCATGAAGAAAAGAAGCTAAGAGAATGAAGATAGGCAAGATTGGATTGGAATAGGTGTATATAAAGCTTGAATCGGAAAGAGAATGACAGAAGAGCTAAAAATGAAGAAAAGTGTAAAAGGCTAAAAATTTGGAGAAAATTTATCCATCCGACGGATGGATTGATTTTTAGTGGGGTGACATATACGCGGGCCGAGCCAGTTGGAGCTTTACATCCATCCGGCGGATAGATCAATTCGGCAGATTAGGTTAAAAACCTCATTTTTCTCATTTGAACCCTAACTTCCACCACTTCAAACCAGCCGACTAGTTTGGAGACACAAGAAGGTTAGGATTGATGCCAATTGATCCTACTTCACGTGGTTTACGATTCGATTTGCGTATCATCTTCCGATTTCAATTAAACATGTCTATGTGTTTTGTTTGAGATTATGAATCTGATTTTGTGTAATTGAATCATGGATTAGATGTTATGTATATTGTTAAGTGTAATAACCTTGGATTATGATTGTATGAAAGTTATAATTGTGTTTTGAATAAGTTGTCTAATTGAAGATTGTTACGTTATCCGTGAATCCTTGTTTGTTGGTGATTATTAGTTGCTACTTAACGTGGTCAATAGGATTATTGAGATTGAGTTCATTTGATACTATTGATTATTGATGATTATGAATCTAGGTTTATAGTCATTGCTAAATATATTGAGTTTGATAGGTTAAGAGCATAGTAATTAACTAATCTAAAATGAATGAGCTAATAAGAGATTATTAGTAGGTATCGTTGAGTCATACCGCGAGGATTAATCGTAACAAGTCGTGAACACTTAATGCACAATCTAGGGAAAAGCACACAATAGAGCAACATTCTTGCGACGTCGGATCGATGTTTAATGTGGGACCCTAGGTTATAGATATTAGTTAACCAGAACCGGAGGCTAATTTGCATTTAACTTGGACTCATTAATTAGTAATTAAGTTAATATAAAAGAAATCCCAATCAGACAATCAAAACACATGAACCGGATAATATGAATTTAAGTGTGAAGACTCTAAGCAATTACATGTCTATCTCCGATTGTTTATCTTTTCCTCTTTACCTTGTTTTATTTTATTTAGTTTAGTTATTTAGTTCATATTGAACGTTCGTACGGAACTAAAATGTACCCCTTATGTTACTGCTTTATTAGTTTACTTAATAATTCTAATTTAATTTAATAACATCGTTCCTGTGTTCCTGTGTTCGACTTGGACTTACCATAGGTATACTATTTCGATAGAGTATTCTTGCCTGGTTGTGTGATAGTAGCAATTGGTATATCATGTACTTTATAATTAACAAAACTAGATGCTTTCACACGTATCAAGTTTTTGGCGCCGCTGTCGGGGAACGGTTTGATTCAATTAAATAAGTTGGAACTTGTTTAAATTGTGAATTCGTTTTGTTTGTGATTTATTGGTTGATAGTTTTGTTTTGTGCTTTTGTCTAGTGAGTAGGAGTTGTGATTATTAGATTAAGTTGCTTTGTTTATGATACCTAAGTAGCCTGTTCTACTGACTAGATAAATATATTGCATGGAGTATATGAACTGAACTTCGGAACCTGACCCAGCCATTCCATTCGTAGAACCCGAGCGTACATTTCATCAAAGAAGACACGCTTTTTCTGTACCGCCCAATTCACCGATACTCGACCCCTTTTCTAACGAAGAGTACAAGGAATTTGATAACACTCTTTACACCCCACTGGCTTTCAATTACGAATCAGATTTCGAGGGTGAATACAGAGAGTATCGCGCTAGACCACCAACCGAATATCCTAACGATCAATCGGAACCAGAACTTGAAATGGCAGACGACATCGCCAACATGACCCTCGAGGAGAATTCGAGCTGAATGCGCACCAACCTTGGCCCAGGAGTAGTGAGACCCGCAATTGCGCGTGAAGTGGAGTTTGATTCGTTCCCAGCCGTCAGTGTCGTTGGTGTTTTAAAATTTATTTCGCTCGGGGCCTAAACCTCCAAACTACCTACTGGTACTAGGTACAAGTACCTGATACTAGTACGTGGTAAGGATGATCAGGGTCGTCTCCAGATGGTCGAATTTGAAACGGAGCTCATTTGAATAATTCAGTCTTCAAGATGGGGTTCAGATAGTTGGTTTTGTTTTGTTTTTATCTAATTTAAACTACTAGCAATGAAATTAAAAATAAGCTAGCTAGCACGTATAGAACAACAAAGGATAGGGAAGACGTGGTTCACCATGACTTGGGATAGTATAATACCGGGATGGTGTTTATGATGGGGACACTTTCAGATTAATAGATTAACAGACTTTGGTGTAAACACTAGAACCCAACCAATTAAATTCCCGTTGGCATGTCACTAGGAACTAGGTTATCGTGATTCTGATCGGAGCAGTACGCTAAACTCCCAATACTTACCTAGTTGAAAGATAAGCAACCTATCTTGGTGAAAAACCGAGGTACATGAATAAAGCATCGTATTGTCTCATAGGTCCGACTGTTCTTAACACCTAAGCTTATCTAGAGTTCTTCTAAATGTGTATCTAAATATTAACTTGCTATATTTAAAGAACCAAATATGTAAGATCTAGGGGGTTCATGTATCTAAGTCACTAAGACTTTCCATTCTAGACCTTGTTAATACTTTTCTTAAGCTCTAATTACTTTGATTTATGACCTAGACCTCTCCTTTTCAAACAGTTATACATCCCTGGATTATTCGCAGTTTATCAAAACGTGTTTCATATGCAGACCATACCTTTTAGTTTTAAACGGTGTATTTTAAAGAGTAATTCCACGGCCTCTTATGTCTAACGTGCGGCCAGGAGTAATTGACAGTGAATGTGGCATTCTAAACTAATTAAATAAAAAATAGTGCAGAAATGTAAATCTAATATGTACAACGAATGGTTTCAATGTGTCTTACTTATTGCACGTCATGGGTACAGATAACTACTTACCATAATTAAGGTTCATGACTCCCTAATATCTAAGTTGTAGTCATGTGGATAACTAGAAAGGGTGCTCCATAAATTAGGTCTAGTGTCATATATTTAAACAATAACAAACTATAATAATTCTCATTCATATAAGTTTCTTTTTATAAATTTAAACTGTAACACCCGCCAAATTAGGACTAGTAATTAGTTCCTAATTAACAGTTAATGCCTGTAATTAGTTATGTATTAGGCTAATTAATGTATCGAAATATATATTGTCGAATATATACGAATATGCGATTTGATTAAATCGCACGCGTTTCTAAATCGAATGTAACACGACTCACTTAAAATACGGACGTTGGTGAACAATTTTATTGAATGAGAAAACATTATTTAATGACAACCTTATATCCAAAATATTATTCTGATAATATTTCATATTCATTTCGTATAATTGACAACTTACGTGATTAAAACGTAAACGCGCAAACAAAATAAAATAAATTAAAGTCATGATTTATAATCCAAGTATTAAGTAATTTGATAAATTACTTCAACATAAATATCGAGTAATTAATTTCTCTTTAAAAATGCACAATTAAATATTTTAGATAATTATTTAAAGTTCAAACGAACGAGAAAACGAACACCGCCCGAAACGCGAATGCACGGAGCTAAAAAGTGGAGACCCACACCCGGTGGGCCCCCACCGAAATCAGCCAACAAGGTGAGGTCATCACCTCCTCACCTCCCTTGTTGGCTGATTTCGGAGATACATGGCCCCTCTTTTTACTGTTTTACTAGGGGTGTGATACATTGCTCTGTTTTTAACACATGAACGCGAGTACATATTTCAATATACTACATGAGTTGTTTTCAACTAATCAAACAAAGTCCTCCGTCAGTATAGTCTGGTAATACGAAAGTAGCCTGAATATTAGTATATGGTACCATATAGGATTGACCCTCCTCATCCGGGTTAGCAAGCACTAACCGGGTAAACGGACGTACTAATATTTGGGAAGACGAGTGTAGATTAGGCACTTGTGGAGGCACCTCGCTCGGAAATCTCTATATGGGACCCGACCCTCGAGTTAACCTCAGACTATGCGCTCATGGTTGTATACATTATCTGTAACTTTATTTGCTGGATGCAAATCAATACTTAAATCTTGCGGTTCATAGAATATTATTTGATACTCAAACCTGTGAGCTCACCAGCGTTAGCTGACCCATTTTAGCATGTATCACAGGTACTCAGCAGTAGATTTGGACTGCCCATCAGGATGCATCTTAGCTCGAGTCTTCATGCAAACTTCAGAGATTTCATTGCATTATTAGATTTTGTATAACTAATTATGTACTTAAATCTCTCATATTACGAACACGAGCTATGTATGAGTTCAAACTGTTGTAAACCTTCTAATATTAATATATTTTGTTAAAATGACGCATATAGAGTCGTTTGCTATATATCTGTGTGCTTTGATTATTGATTAGTAACACCCAAAGTATGCTTCCGCGAATCATTAAATTTGGGGGTGTTACAGATTGGTATCAGAGCCTAAGGTTATAGTGAACTAGGTTGCATTTAGTGGGCCTAGACTATGACCGTTAGGTAGTATTCCTTATTAAGTATGATTAGGTTCAGTGACAATATGGTATTGGTTTAATTTAGTATAGCCTGATCAACTATGTACAATTAAAAGGATATGATGTAGGATCCGAAAGGAATCATGACTGAACAGGATACACTAGTTGACTCTGACCACGAGAGAAACTGGGACCCAAACATGTCTGTGTTAGACACCTTAGGCTATTATGTAATATATATGTATATACATAGATAGGCCTCACTCTTTTAACGCTTTGTCTCAGAATGGCAAACACACCACCCAATTCGTCACGCTCTCAATCCGGGTCGCAGAACCCGAGGGTAGCTAGGAGGAACGCCAGGTTGCCTCGAGCTAGCCCGTACTCCACTCACTTCACTCTGTCGGCCTTGGCCGCTAGGCTGGAACGTCACGAACAACGACTTCGCACCATGGATGTCGCTTTGCAAGAAACCAATGAAAATTGGAGACTCACAGCGCTTGAGCGTATCAACCAAGTCTCCGAGGATCACGAAAACACCGTTAGCAACATGAACATACTCCACGACCGAGTGGTGGAATCAGGAATAGAAGTCGAACTTTTGCGACTCAGGTTGGAACAATGCGAGCAGCGCCTGCAAGAGGCTGAAGAATACTCAAGAATGTTGGTACAACGACTAGCATTGGCAGAAGACAACGCCCGACAAACCAGCAGACTCGCGGTCACCGTGGATCGACTCGTCACACTAATGGAAAGGATCAACTTGCATTAGAACTAGTGTGGCTGTCATCTTGTAATCTATATCTATCTATGTAGGACTTTTACTATTCTAACCGGATGTAACAATTCCCGGTACCTTTTGTACTCCCCGTATTATGTAATCTTTTGAAAACTCGTGTCATGTACCAAACTTGGTTATTTAAATGAAATATAATTATCACTTTATATCGTATATTCCATCATATACACATGTGATACATCATAATTTCATGCGAAAATCTCATTGTCTTTCCCTGATCTTGTTCAGCAAGATGCCACCAAAGCGATTCACCTTCAGCGAAACTGAAATCGCCCAACTCATAGCCCAAAGCGTGGCTCAAGCTATGGCTACCCGACAACCCAGTTCGGGCAGCGAAGACACAGCTGCCAACGGGCCTCAATCCAAGCCTTGTTCATACAAGGACTTCCTGAGCTGCAAACCCTTGAACTTCAAGGGAACTGAAGGAGCCATCGGACTGATCAGATGGTTCGAGAAAATGGAGTCCGTCTTCCACATCAGCAAGTGTGCGGAAGAGGACAGAGTCAAGTACTCCACCTGCACCCTCGAGGATGGTGCACTCTCATGGTGGAATTCATATGCCCAGTCTGTGGGTATTGATACCGCCTACCTACTCCCTTGGGAGGAACTGAAGACAATGCTTACTGCTAAGTATTGTCCCATCAAACAACTCCAAAAGCTGGAGGAAGAGTTCTGGCACCTAAAGGTGCAGGGAACTGACATTGACGGATATACCGCCAGATTCCAACAGCTTGCCATCCTTCGCCCAGCAATGGTGAGCACCGAACCCGATAAAATCCTAAGGTACATCCGCGGTCTTCCGGAACCTGTCCGGGGGAACGTCACCTCCTCAAATCAGACCACCATTGATGGTGCTATCCGATTGGCCCATGAACTCATGGCCATGAACGAGGACTCAGAACCACCCACTTCTTCCTCCAACCACCTCAAAAGGAAGTGGTCTGACAACCATAGCAACAACCAAAACAAGAAACCCGACACCATCAAAGCCTACAACTCAACCACCGAACCCAGGCGTGGTTACACCGGGAATAAGCCCTACTGTTCCAAGTGCAACCGCCTCCATGAAGGTCCTTGCGGTCCTTATTGCAACAACTGCAAGAGGTACGGACACCTCACCAAGGATTGTAGATCCCCCACCAACAACAACAACTCCAACTACAACCCCAAGGCACCCAAGACATGTTTCGGGTGTGGAAACACCGGGCACTTCAAGAATGATTGCCCAAACCAGAAGAAGAAGGGCAACAACAGCAACAACAATAACGCAAAAGGTAGAGCGTTCGTACTCAACTCTGGGGACGCCCGGCAGGACCCGAATGTGGTCTCGGGTATGTTTCTCCTCAACAACTTAACTGCTTTTGTTCTGTTTGATACTGGTGCCAATAGGAGCTTTATTTCTGATGAGTTTTACCCCTTACTTGACATCACTCCTATTGCCCTAGATGTTAAGTACACTGTAGAGCTAGCAAACGGTAAACTCATAGAAACCAATAGTGTGATACCTAATTGCACTTTAAACCTAGCCGATGAAACCTTTTCGATCGACCTTATGCCTGTTGAAATTGGGAGTTTCGACGTCATCATTGGAATGGACTGGTTGTCCAAACATCTAGCCGAAATCGTCTGTTACGATAAAATCGTCCGCATCCCTCTCGCCGTCGGTAGAACCTTGATCATACAGGGGGAGACTGGCAGGACGAGACTAAACATCATCTCTCGTTTGAAAACCCGAAAATTTCTGAGAAAGGGTTATCCAGCAATCCTCGCGCACACCACGGAGAAAAAGTCGGAGGAGAAGCGACTTGAGGATGTGCCAATCGTTAGAGACTTTCCCGAAGTCTTTCCGGAAGAACTACCTGGCTTACCTCCACATAGACAGGTTGAGTTCTCAATCGATCTCGTGCCGGGTGCCGCACCGGTAGTTCGAGCACCATACCGCCTAGCCCCATCCGAACTTCAGGAGTTGTCCACCCAGTTACAGGAACTCCTGGACATAGGATTTATTAGACTGAGTTCTTCACCATGGGGAGCTCCGGTCTTATTCGTGAAAAAGAAAGACGGGTCTTTCCGAATGTGTATCGACTATCGAGAGTTGAACAAGTTGACCGTCAAGAACCGGTATCCACTTCCTCGCATCGATGACCTGTTTGACCAACTACAAAGGTCGAGTATTTATTCAAAGATCGATCTTCGGTCAGGTTATCATCAACTTCGAGTTTGCGACACCGACATTCTGAAAACTACTTTCCGAACTCGTTACGGGCATTATGAATTTCAGGTGATGCCCTTCGGTTTAACAAACGCACCGGCTGTATTCATGGACCTTATGAATCGGGTGTGCAAACCTTATCTCGACAAGTTTGTCATCGTCTTTATCGATGACATCCTCATCTATTCGCGCAAAGAACAAGAACACGCGCAACACCTCAAAACCATCCTATAGCTACTTAAACACGAGGAGTTATATGCCAAATTCTCCAAGTGTGAGTTCTGGATATAATCCGTTCAATTCCATGGACATGTTGTTAATAGTCAAGGAATCCATGTAGATCCATCAAAAATCGAAGCTATCAAAGACTGGCAAGCGCCAACTACTCCGACTGAGGTACGCCAATTTCTAGGACTGGTCGGGTATTATCGTCATTTCATCGAGAATTTCTCCAAAATAGCTCAACCACTCACGGCACTGACTCAGAAGGAAAAGAAGTTCGATTGGACTGATAAACAAGAGTCAGCATTTCAGCTATTAAAATTCAAGCTTTGCAGTGCTCCTATTCTATCCTTACCCGAAGGCACCGATGACTTCGTGGTATACTGCGATGCTTCCCACCAAGGTCTTGGTTGCGTGTTGATGCAACGAGATAAGGTCATTGCTTACGCTTCCCGACAACTCAAAGTTCATGAGAAGAACTATACGACTCACAACCTCGAGCTAGGGGCCGTGGTGTTCGCCCTCAAAATCTGGAGACACTACCTTTATGGTACCCGAAGTACCGTATTCACCGATCATAAAAGTCTCCAGCACATCTTCGACCAGAAAGACCTTAATATGAGACAACGTCGTTGGGTCGAGTTGCTCACCGATTATGACTACGAAATCAAATTCCACCCAGGCAAGGCAAATGTTGTTGCCGATGCCCTCAGTCGAAAGGAACGGCCGAAACCACTTCGAGTTCGAGCCCTCAGTATGACCATTCATAATGATCTCACCATTCAGATTCATACCGCTCAACTCGAAGCTTTGAAACCCGAAAATTTCAAAAGTGAAGCCTTACGAGGCATCGATAAGCAATTCGAAATCAAACCTAATGGTGTTAGGTACTTCTCAAATCGAATCTGGTTGCCTAGTTTTGGGAACCTGCGAGACTTGGTGATGGATGAAGCTCACAAGTCTAAATATTCTATCCACCCTGGATCCGATAAAATGTATTACGGCATCAAAGAATTCTATTAGTGGCCGAACATGAAAGCCGAAATCGCCACATATGTCAGCAAGTGCCTTACCTGCTCGAGAGTCAAAACCGAACATCAAAAACCTTCTGGTTTACTCCAACAACCCAACATTCCGGAATGGAAATGGGAACAAATCGCCATGGATTTCATAACCAAACTACCCAAGTCTTCGAGCGGTTGCGATACCATTTGGGTGATCGTTGACCGACTCACCAAATCTGCTCATTTCCTGGCGATCAAGGAAACCGATAAAATGGAACGCCTCTCACAAATCTACATCAAAGAAATTGTTTCTCGACATGGTATTCCAACCTCAATTATCTCTGACAGAGACGCTCGTTTCACATCTCACTTTTGGCAATCACTCCAAAAATCATTAGGCACCCGACTTGATATGAGTACCGCATACCATCCTCAAACCGATGGCCAAAGTGAACGAACCATTCAGACACTGGAAGACATGCTACGAGCTTGCGTAGTTGACTTCGGTGCAAATTGGGAAAGACACCTGCCATTGTGCGAGTTTTCCTACAATAACAGTTATCATACCAGCATTAAGGCTGCACCATTCGAGGCACTGTACGGTCGTAAGTGCCGATCACCGATCTGTTGGACTGAAGTGGGAGACAGCCAACTCAGGTGAGTCTCATGGCCCCTCTTTTTACTGTTTTACTAGGGGTGTGATACATTGCTCTGTTTTTAACACATGAACGGGAGTACATATTTCAATATACTACATGAGTTATTTTCAACTAATCAAACAAAGTCCTCCGTCAGTATAGTCTGGTAATACGAAAGTAGCGTGAATATTAGTATATGGTACCATATAGGATTGACCCTCCTCGTCCGGGTTAGCAAGCACTAACCGGGTAAACGGACGTACTAATATTTGGGAAGACGAGTGTAGATTAGGCACTCGTGGAGGCACCTCGCTCGGAAATCTCTATATGGGACCCGACCCTCGAGTTAAGCTCGGACTATGCGTTCATGGTTGTATACATTATCTGTAACTTTATTTGCTGGATGCAAATCAATACTTAAATCTTGCGGTTCATAGAATATTATTTGATACTCAAACCTGTGAGCTCACCAGCGTTAGCTGACCCATTTTAGCATGTATCACAGGTACTCAGCAGTAGATTTGGACTGCCCATCAGGATGCATCTTAGCTCGAGTCTTCATGCAAACTTCAGAGATTTCATTGCATTATTAGATTTTGTATAACTAATTATGTACTTAAATCTCTCATATTACGAACACGAGCTATGTATGAGTTCAAACTATTGTAAACCTTCTAATATTAATATATTTTGTTAAAATGATGCATATAGAGTCGTTTGCTATATATCTGTGTGCTTTGATTATTGATTAGTAACACCCAAAGTATGCTTCCGCGAATCATTAAATTTGGGGGTGTTACATAAACTATGTTTGAATGAGTTGTTTTTATGATCCTATCAACTAACTAACGTAGAGTTGTCCGCAATCAGATAGAAGATATGTCACGTCGATAGTAAACACAAACAATTACAATACACTGTAAGTTCTGCCAAATGTACTGAACACATCGGCCAACGACTACCCTCGAATCCTATTCCCCAATCTCGGTCGTCAGAGACGTCCGTATCATGGCATGGTCTATTGAATAAATAGTCGCATAAACAGGATTTACCCTACCGGAATAAGTTAGGGCAGTCCGGTCATAAGCGGTTGGCCACACATGCCATCATTCATTCATAATATTATAATTAAACTATAAACATAAATTTATTTAGCACATTTATAGTATTGATCCGTAATATAACTACCTTCGGTCGTTCTCGGACTTCCGTACATTTGTACTCCGCTTAAAGCATTTCCAGCACTATATCCGAGAATAGTCGAATAGGTCTGTCACATTACTTCACAATATTTAATACCATCCCATTATAACTATCTAAATCATGGCAAACATTTAAGCAACTACTCGCATATCATGGCAATAAACATTTCTGATGTTAATAAATTGTAAACATCAAACAAGAACATTATAAATAATTAATTAAAGAAAGGATAGATATTACCCGTAATTATTGCGAGCAAAACGATGCTTATATTACTTCCGAATATTCCAAAGTGTTACATTGCTAAGCTAGCTATTACTAACTATTACATAATTAATGATTTTAGAGAATGTAGGAAGGAGTGTAGAAAGAAAGATAAGGGTTGGCTAAAATGTGAACCCAAGGCACCTATTTATACTTGAATTTTGGCTCAAGTTAGCAACTAGAGACTCACATTAGAAAAAGGTGGAAAAGTGGTGCACCGGGTACGAAAAAGCATGGAAAGGTGGTGCACCGGGTACGAAAAAGCTTGGAAAGGTGGTGCACCAGGTACGGGCAAGGACCAAAAAGCGGAAACGAGATGGGGGAGGGGAGTCCGACACCGCTCACCAGTAGGCCGATGGCGGCTGGTGGTTGGCCCGCGCCGGCTGGCTGCCACCCGCCCCGGTTCGCCGTCTTTCACTGCGTTTCTTAATTCGCGCGTATCTTCTTTGTTATGCGTCCATTTGCGTTGATTCTTTTTGCGTTGGATTCGTAATTCAAAAATGAAGACTTTTTTTTAAAGATATACCATAAATATGTCTCTAATCTTTGGATGTATTGTGCGAATCGTTTGGTTCTTCCGGCGTACGTAGAATCTTCATTCTTCGTCCGTTTTTGTTGATTCTTCGTGTTGTATTCGTAATTTGAAAACTAACATCTTGGATGAGATGGATGTTGGTGATGGGCACTTTTGTCTTGAAAACTCGTTTTGATGCCTTGAGTCTTCAAACGTGCGTGGAATCTTCATTTTTCATCCGTTTTGCTTGATTTTTATCGTGCAACCTTGTTTTGACCATCTTCGCATAATATCATTGATTTGTATTGTTTTTTGAGTTTTAAATGCCAAGAATCGTTCCAGAATAAGAGAGATATCAGTAGTAAAAATATGAATTTTTACGCGATATCAAGTATTCCACACTTAGAACTTTGCTTGTCCTCAAGAAAACTCATTCATGAAAGGCTTTTGGAATGATTTTAATTGCACTTATTTTTAGAAAGACTATTTTTAAAGAATATAAAGTTACAGTTATGAAAGATTTCTTATGGGAAACTAAGGGTTTATAGAATTTGATACCTTCTTCGAGCAACTTAGATGATAATCATGACTAGGCAATCCTCACAGTGGGTCACTCAAATCACTCAGGTGTTTAGGGTTTCCTACTTGCTAGTGTCAATCACACAGATAGCTAGTCATGCAGCATTCTCGTTATAAGCTTGATCAAGAATCAAATCTCCATCACTTTTGATGAGAACGGTACTAATCTTTCAAGACATCTTAGAAAGGAATCGGGTGTTTGGTTTTGAAGAAGGTGTGTGATGAGGGGTGTGATGGGTTTTCTTTGTATTTTCTCGAAACTGGGGTGCTTTTCTTGAGAGAGTCTCTTTTGAAATTTCTCAGATTTTGAAAAGACTTGGTAGCGTAACCCTTTTTGGATTTTTAATTTCCTCTTCTGGACCTTTTCTTGGTAGTGTCGGCATATATGGTTCTTGTTTTCTTTCTTTTCTATTTTTCTTTTCTTTTTATCATGCCGACCACACGGATGGATATATTTTATGGCCCGAAAGGTTTCTTATCGTATTGGGTTGTGATGGCTTTTCTTGCAAAAGTCTTGGGAAATCAAGAGTGTCTCTGAAAATTTTTGGAAGATGTTACTTCTGTGGGTTCGGAATGAATAAAAGGAGGTTTTGATTGGGTGCGAAGTGGATGTTGAGTGGGTGGATGTTTGGTGGTGAGAGGGTGTTGAGATTCCTTAAAAGTTATCAAGATAGATTGTACATATTCCACGTATGGCACTCATTGGTGTGATCTCGAAATGTATTGCAAGAGAAAGTTCTAATTCAAATGCATACATCGGCACACACATGAAATGAAAAGTAAAGCATTTTAAATGATGAATGCTAGTCACGGGCTCAAACCTCATGAATCGAATGTTTTGGTCAATGCCTAGCCATGTGTTGCCCTTTTCGTCCATATCTTATTCTAAGTAAACAGATTTGTTTCTTTGTTAAAACTCGTTTCTTGTTATAATTTACATTTTTTGAAAATAGAGGTTCTAAAGTGTTGCTTTTGAATCCCAAAATTTTTGAAAATTTCTCTATTTTTAGCCTTTTAATGACAATATTGTTTGACTTACGGACAAGAGGTTAAACTTGCGGTTGTAGACCGTATATCCCACACTTAGAGAAACATTGTCCCTAATGTTCGAATCTATGCATTGAGTACCTCTTGTCGAAGTATCCCACACTTAGAATTTCTACTAATTATGGAAAATATCTCTTAGTATTTTGTGGAATCCAAGGATCCCACACTTAGTGTTTGGAATGGGATATAGGTCGATATAATCTTGCAAAAACGGATAAATAAACTAGAGAAAGGAACGCAGAACTCCCTTATCGTCTATACGACTGTGAGCTGAGGATTTGAGTGGTTGACTGTGTCATCTCCAATGGATTCTAAACTTGGTTGGCATCAGCCTTCATGTATTGAACTTGAGCTCCAGCAGTATAACCTTTCTTCAATCACTCAACCAGTTTCCTCACGAAAATAACTAAGAGCTAAAGGATAGATTGCAGAAAATGAAGTGATGTCACCCCGAGATCTTTTGCTGACAACTGATGTAATGAATCTGATGTTGTTCTTTTATCGACTGATATCTCCAGTTTCCAAATTGTTCCCATATCTATTCCTTTGTATGAATAGTCCGTGAGGGTGATGGTTGTATGTGTGAAGGGGTGGATGGATGGGTGAATGTGGGTGGATATGGTGATGATGGTTTAGGGTTCCATTATGTGGCAAGGTTTAGCTATAGGACTTGGAATTTGTGGGCGCATATGATGAGTATTGAGATGATCAACTTGATGAACTAGTCATAGACAACTAGAAATCATCTTCGTATCCAGAAGTGTCATCTCTTGTCCCCTGCAAAGCAATGCTTCAAATATTCCCATACTCAATGAACTGTAAGCTCCTCTTGTCATCTTTCCATTATCCTTAAAGATTCTTTATCCATAGGCGTCAGTCCCTGTCTGTTACAAGTAGGTCAAATAAACATGATCTAACAAACAAGTGATTATTCTCCAAATCATAGATTCACTGGTTTGCAAAGAACCTATCAAAGTGAGTGCTTTGTAGGTAAAACAAACAAGTGTACGACTTTGAGTTTAATCTCACATAAAAAGTGTTACTTGCTTATAATTTCACCGTAGCACAAATAGCAGACATGGAAATACCAGTATTATCAGTTGAATCAGGTAGCCAAGTATAAAGATATCCAAAGCACATATTTTTAAACGAGTTCGAGCATAATACACATATTGACATACAAATCAGATTAAGCATTAATATCTTATGTATGTTCACAATAATATATGTAAGTACCTCAAATGCTCGAAACATGTTAGTGGGTGTTTAGAATGACTAAGGCTCCTAACTCCTAGTAGGTTTCCATTTTTGTGAGTGAAAGGGATAACAAGAACTTTAGAAAATGGTGAAAATAGATGTTGTAATAAATTCCAAATGACTGGGAGCAGGAAGTATTAAGGTTTGACAAAAATTTGACTTTTAATGAAGTAATTTCACAAACCATCCATTTTTGTTCATAAAGATAGAAACTTTGGAACATTCATTTTAGGGTTTCATTTCTACTTATTGGGTTAGTTCACTACTTAAACTACTTTAACTACTACTGATAATCCTATGTTAGACACGGGTTGCCTCCCGAGAAGTGCTTGTTTTTGTTCGAGTCACTAGCTTGACTCCAAACCTATTTCTTGGGAAATCTAGGGGGCTCCTTTGCATCCATCAGTAGACATAAGCGGAAGTATTGGTACATACCTAAGGGATTAAAGCAGATTATAGTCAAGGTATGTCCAATAAGGTAAGAAGGCATGGAAAAGTGAGTGATTTGTTTTACTTGAGGCAAAAAAAAGCTCTCGATTTTTTCTATCTCTTGCGTTTTGGGTTGTTTGGGTTCGTCAAAGAGGTCCTTATCACTCCACGACGTGTACGTCATTATGTAATGGAGAGATGGTTTGTAAGGTGCTCTTAACGCAAAACCAACCTGGCTTCCTAAAGTCTTTGGTTCGATGAGTAAGTTGTACTCTGGGCATGGAGATGGGACAATATCCATTAGCGTCTCCAATCTCATTGCAACATTATCATCAAATACTTGGGTGTCTGTCTCCTCTAAGGCACTAGTAAAGTCAATTAGATCAGGAAGTGAATCAATCAAAGGGATTTTTGGGATACAGTCAACCACAACTGGTTGTGGGACGTGTTCAACCATATTAGTTTGAATGAGTTTACTACTTAGAGTCGGTATGTATTCCTCCAATCCATGTGAAGCTGAGTCTTCTACGTAAATCTCCAAATTCGGGCTTTCCATCTCGATCTCTTCGTCTACTTCATCATCCTCGTCACTCCGGCCGGAAGTTTCGAGTTGTAGTTGTTCAGAAAGTTCTTCTAGAACAAACCCTCCGTCGATCTTTGATGTTGATACGTTAGGAATAGGTGAAATTGAAGGTTTAGAAGATTGGGTTGGTGTGGGAGTTAAAGGGATATTGCAACCAAACTTATGAGAATGTAAGTCTGTGTCGGGTGTAATAGATGTGGAGTGTGTGTCTCTTAACTTTCTATATCCTAGAGTTGGCTCTAGCTTGATTCCTACTCTCCTCACTACTCTCTTGGGCGTGTATTGATAGTTTAGTAAAGATTTTAGACACATTATAAGTAAAACTCCTAAGTATGTCTTCTTGTTCTTTAATCATTTCTTCAAGTGGGTCGGAAGGAGGTGAGAAACCAGCATTACTGCTGAGATAGGCTAAGGGCGTATCTCTCAAGTTAGGAAGCTTGTAAGGTTGTGGTTCACATACAGGGTAAGGTGAGTGTGGATAGATTTCGAATGGTTGGGGATAAAAAGGTTGGTATGGATGTGGTTGGACAGCATTGGGGTCATATTGATATTGTGTTTGAGGATCTAAGTACCCTATGTTATCCGAAAACATAATACTTTGGCTTTGGCATTCTCCATCTAAGTGGGTATTACCGCACATCCTACATCTATTTTCAATTGAATCAATAAGACTTTGCATTTGATCTGATTGTTGTCCTTGAGTTAACATTTCCCATGGGATCAGAAAAGACGGCATAAGGAGAAGGTTTCAGAATTAAAGTCGGGGGTGAGAAGGGAACTTAATCTAAACTAATATTAAGGTAATCCTAACTACACTAAACTACGTGAAAAAAAGTAACTTCTGATAAGGATGGTGATTCCCAGTCAAAAGGATCTCTTAAAAACTAACTTATCTAAACAGGCTCCAAATCGTATTACCGTCCCCAGCAGCGGCACCAAAAACTTGATGCCCTCCCAGCCGTCAGTGTCGTTGGTGTTGTGGTAACGACTGAGGGGCGATCAGGGTGTTTTAAAAATTATTTCGCTCGGGGCCTAAACCTCCAAACTACCTACTGGTACTAGGTACAAGTACCTGATACTAGTACGTGGTAAGGATGATCAGGGTCGTCTCCAGATGGTCGAATTTGAAACGGAGCTCATTTGAATAATTCAGTCTTCAAGATGGGGTTCAGATAGTTGGTTTTGTTTTGTTTTTATCTAATTTAAACTACTAACAATGAAATTAAAAATAAGCTAGCTAGCACGTATAGAACAACAAAGGATAGGGAAGACGTGGTTCACCATGACTTGGGATAGTATAATACCGGGATGGTGTTTATGATGGGGACACTTTCAGATTAATAGATTAACAGACTTTGGTGTAAACACTAGAACCCAACCAATTAAATTCCCGTTGGCATGTCACTAGGAACTAGGTTATCGTGATTCTGATCGGAGCAGTACGCTAAACTCCCAATACTTACCTAGTTGAAAGATAAGCAACCTATCTTGATGAAAAACCGAGGTACATGAATAAAGCATCGTATTGTCTCATAGGTCCGACTGTTCTTAACACCTAAGCTTATCTAGAGTTCTTCTAAATGTGTATCTAAATATTAACTTGCTATGTTTAAAGAACCAAATATGTAAGATCTAGGGGGTTCATGTATCTAAGTCACTAAGACTTTCCATTCTAGACCTTGTTAATACTTTTCTTAAGCTCTAATTACTTTGATTTATGACCTAGACCTCTCCTTTTCAAACAGTTATACATCCCTGGATTATTCGCAGTTTGTCAAAACGTGTTTCATATGCAGACCATACCTTTTAGTTTTAAACGGTGTATTTTACAGAGTAATTCCACGGCCTCTTACGTCTAACGTGCGGTCAGGAATAATTGACAGTGAAAGTGGCATTCTAAACTAATTAAATAAAAAGCAGTGCAGAAATGTAAATCTAATATGTACAACAAATGGTTTCACTGTGTCTTACTTATTGCACGTCATGGGTACAGATAACTACTTAACATAATTAAGGTTCATGACTCCCTAATATCTAAGTTGTAGTCACGTGGATAACTAGAAAGGGTGCTCCATAAATTAGGTCTAGTGTCATATATTTGAACAATAACAAAGTATAATAATTCTCATTCATATAAGTTTCTTTTTATAAATTTAAACTATGTTGGAATGAGTTGTTTTTACGATCCTATCAACTAACTAACGTAGAGTTGTCCGCAATCAGATAGAAGATATGCAACACGGATAGTAAACACAAACAATTACAGTACATCGGAAGTTCTCCCAAATGTACTGAACACATCGGCCAATGACTACCCTCGAATCCTATTCCCCAATCTCGGTCGTCAGAGACGTCCGTATCATGGCATAGTCTATTGAATAGTCTCATAAACAGGTTTTACCCTACCGGAATAAGTTGGGGCAGTCTGGTCATAAGCGGTTGGCCAAACATGCCATCATTCGTTCATAATATTATAATTAAACTATAAACAGAAATTTATTTAGCACATTTATAGTATTGATCCATAATATAACTACCTTTGGTCGTTCTCGGACTTCCGTACATTTGTACTCCGCTTAAAGCGTTTCCAGCACTATATCCGAGAACAGTCGAATAGGGGCCGTCACATTACTTCACAATATTTAATACCATCCCATTATAACTATCTAAATCATGGCAAACATATAAGCAACTACTCGCATATCATGGCAATAAACATTTCTAATGTTAATAAATTGTAAACATCAAACAAGAACATTACAAATAATTAATAAAAGAAAGGATAGATATTACCCGTAATTATTACGAGAAAAAACGATGCTTATATTACTTCCGAATATTCCATAGCGTTACATTGCTAAGCTAGCTACTACTAACTATTACATAATTAATGATTTTAGAGAATGTAGGAAGGTCTGTAGAAAGAAAGATAAGGGTTGGCTAAAATGTGAATCCAAGGAACCTATTTATACTTGAATTTTGGCTCAAGTTAGCAACTAGAGACTCACATTAGAAAAAGGTGGAAAAGTGGTGCACCGGGTACGAAAAAGCATGGAAAGGTGGTGCACAGGGTACGAAAAAGCATGGAAAGGTGGTGCAACAGGTACGCGCAAGAACCAAAAAGCGGAAACGAGATGGGGGAGGGGAGGCCGGCGGCGTCTGGCTGCCACCCGCCCCGGTTCGCCGTCTTTCACTGCGTTTCTTAATTCGCGCGTATCTTCTTCGTTATGCGTCCGTTTGCGTTGATTCTTTTCGCGTTGGATTCGTAATTCAAAAATGAAGAATTTGATGTAAAGATATCCCATAAATATGTATCTCATTGTTGGATATTTTGTACAAATCGTTTGGATCTTCCGGCGTACGTAGAATCTTCATTCTTCGTCCGTTTTTGTTGATTCTTCTTCTGTTGGATCCGTAATTTGAAAACGAACATCTTGGATGAGATGGATGTTGGTGATGGGAACTTTTGTCTTGAAATCTCGTTTTGATGCCTTGAATCTTCAAACGTGGGTGGAATCTTCGTTTTTCATTCGTTTTGCTTGATTGTTATCGTGCAACCTTGTTTTGACCATCTTGGCATAATATCATTGATTTGTACTGTTTTTTGAGTTTAAAATGCCAAGAATCGTTCCAGAATGAGAGAGATATAGGTAGTAAAAATATGACTTTTTACGTGATATCAGAGTTCCAAATCAAGGGACAGTTCCTCAAGGAACTTATGAGAACCCTTTTCGAGGAGAAGTCAAGAACGATGCTAACGAGCATGTCGAGAAAATCCTGGAGATCGCCGATATGTTCAATGTCCCCAACGTTATACGCGATCAAGTCATGCTCTGAGTTTTCCCAATAACACTAAAGGGAACCGCAAAAAAATGGATTGCAAATGAACCAGCTGGATCAATCACCACATGGGAAGATCTTCGCACGAAATTTCTAAAGATGTACTGCCCGCCATCCAAAAAGTCGAAGATGATCAACGAGATTAGGAATTTCAAGCAAGACGTTGACGAGTCACTTCACCAAGCATGGGAAAGGTACAAGGATTTGATGCATAGATGCCCACAGCATCACCTAAATGACTAACAGATCGTAATGGTGTTCTACAAGGGAGTAGATCGTTCTACAAGACAGCAACTGGATACACAAGGATCTCTTCCGAAGAAGATTCCAAGAGATGCCTTAGAGGCTATTCGCGACCAAGCAAAGCACTCTCAACTTTGGGATGATGGCACCTCTCAGAGAAAGAGGTTAGTCACCAATGATGATGGACTCGCATCAATCAATGCCAAGCTAGACAGTATGGGAAGAGACATAAAAAAGGTTACGGAGACTGTCCATGCAATACAAGTAGGGTGTGAAATTTGTGAAGGAATGCACTTAGCCAAGGATTTCCCCGAAAAGGATTCGGGAGAAACCAGCGAGGAAGTTAAATTTGGAGAAGCTCAAGTAGGTTACCGCCAAGGTGGTGGGAACTATTTCCAAAGACTGTACCAGGAAGGAGGCCGCCAGTTCTGTCAGACTCAGCTGAGGCTTTACACTATGGAACAACCCACGGCACCTTTCCCCGAGAAGAAATCTAATTTAGAGGAATTGATGTGGAAGTTTTTGACTACTAACGAGCAGTTTATTGCTAGTTCGGGACAATTGATGGATACTACCGAAGCATTAGTACGAAATCAAGGTGTCGCACTCAAGCAAATTGAGGGGACCTTTTCTAACATAGCTAAGGTTCTCCAAGAGAGGTTTCCAGGAACTCTACCAGGATTAACTGAAACCAACCCACGAGATCACACAAAAACAGTGACTACCAGAAGTGGGAAGGTTCATTAAGACCTTAATTTTGCTAAGAATCCCGTGTCTGAGCTTTCGCTGGAAAAGGAGAAGGAAGCGGAGGTTGTCAAAAGTCCTAAGGTGGACACGAAGGCTGATCAAATTGATACGGATAAGCAATATGCAAAGGATCATGCACCACCCCCACCATACCCCGCAGCTTTGAGAAGAGGAAAAGATGGAGCTCAATACCACCAATTTCTAGAAAATTTGAAGCAACTTCATATCCACATCCCGTTTGTGGAAGCTATTGCCCAAATGCCTAAGTACGTGAAGTACTTGAAGGAGCTTTTGACTAAAAAAAGTGTAACATCCTCTCTATGAGCCTGGTAATTTCTTATTTAAATTGATTATTTAAATGTGTTAGAAATTATTTTATATTATTGTTTGATTGTGAATAGTAAAATATTACCTGTTTTAAACTGTTACAGTTGACGGTAAAATAAAGTAATTGTTATCGCAAATGGTTTTTAGGTTCTAGACAATAAGTTTAGAAGGGGATTGTTTTAAGTGGATACGGAGTCGGGTAAAAGTTGGACCGACTTGTTTATAACTTTCCTAAAAAGGAAAGTATGTCACTTTCCTTCTAAGACTAAAAACCTAGAAACTTAAACAAACTAAAACCCTAGAATTATAAATCATCACATACACTTGAAATCAGATTATAGAACTGTGATCTTGAGCTTGAATCAACCTCATCATCTTCTTTGTTTCATCACCATCAAGTTGTAAGTATATTGTTTAATTTTTCATAATTGTTTGAATCAATTTGTTATATAGATGATAGTAAAGATGATATTTGATGTTAATAGTAGTTGTTGTTACTGATTTCTCTAGTATAGAAGTAAGAAACTGAGTTTTGTGAGTTTGGGTTTAAAAATTCAGGTTATGGGGTTTTGCTGGGCGGAAGTGACGATACAGGGCAAGGTACCCGGCGGGTAGTACCCATACCCGGCGGGTAGTGAACCAAATGAGGGGACCCGGCGGGTAAACCGGGAACCCAGCGGCTCATACAGGCTTTAAAACTAGAAAATTTTCTGTTACCATGATACCTTAAATCACCCGGATGGTTCGGGTTGGACCCGGCTGCTGGAACCTAGTACCCGGCGGGTACTAGGGCTATTCAGCGGGTAGTGGTCTGTTTTGAGAATATTTTGTAGTAACTTCACATATGTGTTAATTGTTATGCATTAGCAATCTTGTACTTAATTATTGAAGTATATAAGACTATAAGTTATGTATTATGAATAATATGACTAACTTATATTAGATTGTTATTCTCAGATCAGCAAAGGACTCAGCGAGATAAGACAGCTAAGTAAGTGAACTGAGACCATCAGGTGAGTGGATTTGTGACAATTTGATTTCAATTGGTAATTGTAGTATTACTATTGATAGCATGTTAATGGAGAACCTACGCCATTATGATTTGATTGTGTGATTACTTGGGCCATTGGGCTAGTATGTATAATTCAGAGATCAACTTGATGGAGGTTCAACTTAATTACTTTTGTTGATCAACGTAGGGTTGTGTACATGTGTTGATGAAGATTAGTAATAAGTTAACGGTTAACCACTGTTTTGGCCTGCAGTTGGTTTAAGTGTTCTGAGAGGGCCACCCGGCACAAGGTCCTTAGGAACCACCGTTTCTCTTGAGACTATTTGTTTACATTATTGATTGTGAACAGACTTGTTATGTTAAGTCGAATTATAGTTGATTATTCATTCACTTAGCTTCGTGCTAATCCCAATCCCTTTAATTCCTGCAGCTTATGTTTGATAGACGGGCGGGCAGGAAGTTATGTTTTGAGGAAATGCTTGACATGCGCTTAACTTTGATATATTTTTGGATAATGTAACGATATAACACCTAGTGCTTTAAATACTTAATAGTAAATAGTTTGGAACTGTTAGGTAATAGGTTTGTTAATGTTAATATTTAAAGTTGGAAAAGTTTATGTACATTTTCAGTAATGTATTGAAATGATGAAATTTTAAATCTACGCTTCCGACAGGTAAAATCATATAATAATGGTTTTGTTAACCTAGGGGTGTTATAAGTTGGTATCAGAGCCGTAGTTTGGGTGAATTGGACTTGATAAGATGTTCAATCCCAAACTTTGATTGTGTTGTGTCAAACATTCTTGGGTATGGGAATTAGTACCGTATATGAATCGGTTAGTAGGATAGGTACTAACGATTCGCGAATTGTGAGTTGTTGTTGTGTTTACAGATATGGCGGATAACAATCAACCGGCCATTAACCCTAACATTGCCTCAAGGACTGAAATTCCTCCTGAGACACATGATAATCGACATGGGCATGCTGGTACTTCTTTCAATGTTGGAGAAGATATAGAAAGAGATGAGTATGTTCTTAATTTGGAAGAGGAAATTTTGGCACTCAGAATGTATAAACAAAATAAAGAGGCTGAAGCATCTCATTCTGTATTTGGTACTGTGCCACCGCCGCAACATAAGGTGTGTTCGTTTAAAACTTTTATGTCAAGCAACCAATCTGTGTATTCTGGTAGTACAAATCCTTCTGTGACTATGGATTGGTTGAGAGATATGGAACGGAAATTCGAAGTATGTCGTTGTGAGGATGAAGTAAAAGTTCCTTATGCAGCTCAACTTTTAAAAGGACCAGCTATGACTTGGTGGGATTCGATTACTTCTGTTTTAACACCATTTCAGAAAGCATCCATTCGATAGTCTGACTTTTATAATGAATTTTTCAAACAATATTATTCAGATTTTGATATGGCTCGCATTCAGAAGGAGTTTATGGAATTACAATTAACCGATAAAATGTCAATTGATGATTTGATCAATCAGTTCTCGGAGAAACTCAGGTTTGTTCAGCAATGGGTTCCAGATGAAAGAACCAGAGTAGAGCAGTTTGTTGGTACTTTACCTTCTAATTACCGTACTACTGTTAGGTTAGCAGGTTCTCTTTCTCAAGCTTTTATATTAGCTCGTTCAGTTGATAGTGATTTGAGAATTCAAGATGACCGAGTAACGAAAGATCTTCCCAAAAATCTAGAAGTGAATCTTTTGGTAAAGGCAAACAGAGATGGCAGGGTAATCAGCAAGGTAAGAAACAAGAAAATCGAAGTGGTACTTCTGATCGTGCTAATTGGTGCGTTAAATGTAAAGCTAGACATTTTGGGCTGTGTTCTGTTCAAACAACCAGATGTGTGAAATGTGGAATAATTGGGCATGAGGCTAAAGATTGTGTTTATCCTACGTATGTGTGTTGAAATTGTCAAAAAGAAAGGCATCGTGCAGGTCAATATCCTGAGGCTAAAAGACAGGGTTCTGGTTCAGATGTTGGTTCATCATCATTGATATGGCTTATTTTATACATAAATTTCTTAGCCACATCAGTCCATTTTATTGTAATTATAGTTAAATTGATGAACTTTTGGTACTTAATTGTTTAAAATATGTTTTCATGTGCATTTACTTGAGTTGTGATGAGAAGAAGGAATTTTGGAGCTAAATGGAAGAAAAATAATAAAGTGTTACGCCGCAACCATAAAGTACTGCGCCGCAACCAGACACTCAATTGCGCCGCAATCAAGCATGGTTGCGCCGCAATGTCGAGTTGGCAGCCAGGGTATAAATTCAACTTTTTCACCTCATTTTGAACCCTAACTTCATTTTGGCCGACTACAGAGAGCAGAGGGTGACCTTTAGGGACACCTAGGGTTCGAATCATCTATTCTCTTCCGATCAAAGCTTAGAGATTAATTTCGTTCATCAACAACATTGGTATCTTCGTTAATTCATCGATTACGAACATGTTTATGTCATTGATTTGCTATTTTTCTGATCCCATGATTTTGGGCTAAGTTCTTAATACTTGTTTAGACCAATTTTGCATCTAGTTTAGATTTATTTTAGTGATTGGATTTATATACTTTGATTTCTCGGTAACGAAAGACCGATTGATGTTATTTATTGATTGATTAATTCAAGTAGTGACTTTATTACTTAGCAATTAGTGATAACTTTTGCATGATATTGTTACTTTGTCAATTGAGTGATTGATTGTGAATTCCGATTAGACATAATTGGGAGACTTGAATTATTTGGTTGATTTATAATATTGGTGGACCTTAATTTAGAGATATCTTATATGGTTAATGGTTTTTATGAAAGTAAGACCATAAGTTAACTTGTGATTTCATTGATTACACATTTCATAGTTAAGAGGTTTTAAATTTCAAGGACACTTGGATTGTATAATCTTGACTAGGTGATTGTTAAGTGACAACTTGTAATCCGGATTATGTTTTCTAGGTGGACTAAATCTGATCCAGTCCTTAATTTAAAATATCCAATAAACTAGATGTCAAAAGGTCTAAACAAGTATCTTTCCTCTAATTGAGTACAACTATCTTTTACTTTCTTTTATTAGTTAAATTATTTTATTAAACTCTATTTGACTGTCTATCGTTAAAGACACAAAAATCCCAATATTTACTTATTTTGTTTGTTTAATTATTAGATATATTAATTACTTAAAATACATATATTGTTCCCTGTGGAGACAATTTACTCGGATCTTACTTTAGCTATACTATTGTGCGATTAGGTACACTTGCCTAGTTGTGTTTTAGTCTAGATTTTCGGTATTTTCTATTTTATTTTTATAACCTGATTTTAGCACATCAAATTTTAGCACCGCTGCCGGGGAACAATGCGTTATTTTAAGTTTTTAGTTTATTCTAGTAATTTAGTTGTTTTTATTTTATTTATTTTATTTTATACTTTCGGTGCTTTTAATCTATTTGTCGGTTTTGTCTAGACAGGTTACAGGTAGTGTGTGACCCGTTCCTCCAAGAAGTCACCACTTCTTGAACCATTTTTCGATCCAGAAAGAGAGTTTAGGAGATTAGCACGGATTAACATCACACCTACCACCTTTTAGTTAGAACGGTTTACAGAGAAGGAAGACGAACTGAGAGTCAACATGGCTGATCCAGAAACTCAAACCATGGAGACTAGGATGAAGGCCACCCGAGATGGCCAAGGTTCAGCTATTACTCAGCCTGCAATCAATGATGAGTTTGAGATCAAGGGGCAATTTTTGCATATGATCAATAACCAATGCCAATTTAGTGGAACTGAGAAGGAAGATCCAAATGATCACATGAGGAAATTCTTGGGTATTTGTTCACTTTTCAATCTGCGAGCTATCGAGAATGAAGTGATCTACTTAAGAGTTTTTCCTTGGACTCTCACGGGAGAGGCTAAGGATTGGTTGGATTCCTTTCCAGAAGGGGAGATCACTACTTGTCAAGGCATGGTTGACAGGTTTCTTCAGAGATTTTTTCCTGCTTCCAAAGCTGCTGAGCTATAGGGGGAAATTTCCCAATTTGAACAGAAACCTACTGAAATCCTATATGAAGCATGGAATAGGTTTGGGAAAATGCTCCGGAGTTGTCCTCAACATGGGTTGAACACCTTTCAAAAGGTGCAAATTTTCTATAAGGGAGCCGATTTGGATACCAGAAAGGCTATCAATACTGCAGCAGGAGGTTCGATCATGAAGAAGACAGCTGCTCAAGCTCACACTATTATTGCTGATTTGGCCGCTCACACTCACGAGTGGCATCAAAAGAAGGAGAAATAAAGAGCATCCAAAGTGGCTAGTGTTGAAGCAAATGAGGGCATTGCCGCTTTAACTGCTCAGATGGCAACATTCGGGAGACAGATGGAGAAGGTTACAAAGGACATTCATGCCATCAAAGTTGGTTGTGAGACTTGTGGAGGTATGCATCTGACCAAGGATTGTGATGCGGATAAACCGATGAATCAGTTGGAGAACGTTTCTTTCTTGAATCAAAGACCGAATAACTTTCAGAGGAACAACTTCAATAGAAACTATAACACGCCTTATCAACAAGCAGGTCCCGGTTATTACCAACAAGTTCAAAGTCCGAACCAATCGCAACCACAACAGGTCCAGGTCAAGACTTTAAATTTGGAAGATCTGGTTAACAAGTTTGTTGCTGCCCAAAGTCAAACAAATGAGGCCACTTCTCAATCATTAAGGAATCAACAAGCTTCTATTCAAAATTTAGAGCAAGAAGTGGGAAACATCTCGAAGATGTTGGCTGCAAGGCAGCCTGGTACCTTACCAAGTGACACAAAGATGAACCCCCGTAATGAGCAAGCGAAGGCAATCACCACTAGGAGTGGAAAGGTGCTCGAGCCACCTGTTATGCCTAACGTTCATGATGATTATGTTCCTTTGAAACAGGTACCTGCTAAAGAGAAGGATAAGGAACCGATACCGGTGTTTGATGAAGACCAAGGGAACACCAAAAGCCCACAAAGCAAGGTCCCGGTCAAACCAGTACTGAAGCCGTACCAACCACCCATTCCTTACCCGAACCAGTTGAAGAAGGAGAAGCTTGCGGCTGAACAATCCAAGTTTTTGGATATGTTCAAGCAAATTAATGTTAATCTTCCGTTTATTGATGTGATTTCAGGTATGCCAAAGTATGCTAAGTTTTTGAAAGACTTACACACCAACAGGCGGAAGATGGAGGAGCTTTCAGTTATGACCATGAATGCTACATGCTCGGCGGTCTTATTAAACAAGCTACCCGAAAAGTTATCTGATCCGGGAAGTTTTACTATCCCTTGCTATCTTGGTAGTCTTAGTTCTATGCGCGCATTAGCGGATCTAGGTGCTAGTATCAATTTAATGCCTTATTCATTGTTTGTTAAACTGGGCCTAGGAGATTTGAAGCCAACAAGAATGAGTATACAACTAGCTGATAGGTCAATTAAATACCCTAAGGGTATTATGGAAAACATGCTAGTTAAAGTTGGTACTTTAGTTTTCCCTGCTGACTTTGTGATTTTGGATATGGAAGAGGACAATCAGGTACCTCTCATCTTAGGCTGACCATTCTTGAATACGGCTAGGGCTATAATAGATGTTTTTAACAGAAAACTGACCTTAAGCATAGAAGATGAGAGTGTTACTTTTTCTGTTGATCGTTTCATGCAATACTCTAATTCTACGGATGATTCTTGTTATTATATTCAAACTGTAGACACGCATTTGGAGTTATTGCAGGAATTCCCAAAATTGCAAGGTACAGGTATTTGTCCACTCGGAGAGCAGGATGACTACTCGTTAGAAGATAGTGTGGGGGAGTTAACCGCCCTCATGGCGGAGGGCTATGAACCCACAGCTGAAGAGTATGAAGAGTTGAAGAAAGAGGATCAGTACCGTTACAAGTCTTCAATTGAGGAACCACCTGTTTTGGAGCTTAAACCACTTCCAAGCCATTTGGAATATGCTTACCTACAAGGCGAGTATCAATTGCCAGTCATAATCTCCTCATCTCTCACTGTAAGTGAAAAATCTCACCTCATTTTCTGTGCTAAAAGCCCATAAACCGGCCATAGCATGGAAAATTAACGACATCAAGGGTATAAGTCCTTCGTATTGCACTCACAAAATTTTAATGGAAGATAATTTTAAACCCGTGGTGCAAAGGCAAAGGAGATTAAACCCTAACATGAAAGAGGTTGTTAAGAAAGAAGTGATTAAGCTTCTTGATGCAAGGTTGATTTACCCCATTTCTGATAGTCCGTGGGTGAGTCCAGTCCAAGTAGTATCCAAGAAGGGGGTATCACTGTTATCACCAATGAGAATAACGAACTCATTCCCACGCATACGGTCACGGGTTGGCGGGTATGTATTGATTACAGGAAACTTAATGATGCCACTAGGAAAGACCACTTCCCATTACCCTTTATCGACCAGATGTTGGAAAGGTTGGCGGGAAATAGTTACTACTGTTTCTTAGATGGTTTCTCAGGTTACTTTCAGATCCCCATAGCACCCGAAGACCAAGAGAAAACCACCTTCACGTGCCCTTATGGCACTTTCTCATACAGACGCATGCCGTTTGGTCTCTGTAACGCCCCTGCTACCTTCCAAAGGTGTATGATGGCGATATTTCATGATATGATAGAGGACTGTATGGAGGTGTTTATGGATGACTTTTCCATCTTCGGTAGCACCTTTGATATATGTCTTCTCAACCTTGAGAAAATGCTTGTTAGGTGTGAGAAAGCCAATCTTGTGCTGAATTGGGAAAAATGCCATTTCATGGTTCGAGAAGGCATTGTTCTCGGGCATAAGATTTTGAGTGTAGGTATAGAAGTGGATAGAGCTAAGATAGATGTGATTGCTAAACTTCCACCTCCCTCCAATGTCAAAGGAATGAGGAGTTTTCTTGGGCATGCCGGTTTCTACCGGCGCTTCATTAAAGACTTCTCAAAGTCGCCACCCCGATGAACAAACTCCTTGAGAAGGATGCACCATTTGTCTTCACGGATGAGTGTTTGCAAGCCTTCAACCTCCTCAAAGCAAGGCTCACTGATGCACCCATCATGATTGCTCCCAATTGGTCCCTCCCCTTTGAGCTCATGTGTGATGCTAGTGATTATGCTATAGGCACCGTCTTAGGTCAAAGAATCAACAAACGATTCCAACCAATCTATTATTCTAGTAAGACCCTACAAGGAGCCCAACTTAACTACACCACCACTGAAAAAGAACTCCTTGCCATTGTCTTTGCGTTTGATAAATTCCATTCCTATCTTGTGCTAGCTAAAACGGTTGTCTATACCGATAATTTCGCCCTTAGGTACTTGTTCTCAAAACAAGATGCCAAACCCCATTTGATTCGTTGGATATTGTTGTTGCAAGAATTCGATATTGAGATCCGGGATAAAAAGGGTGCTGAAAATCTTGTTGTCGATCATCTCTCTCAACTTGAGAACCCCGAGTTGGAGGTTCTCAATGAATCTACTATTGATGATGACTTTCCTGATGAGTCTCTCATGAAAGTCGAGAGTGATGAAGTTCCATGGTTTGCGGACATCGTGAACTATTTAGCTGGTGGTGTCCTCCAAAAGGGTATGTCGCATCAACAAAAGAAGAAATTCTTTAGCGACCTCAAATACTATTTTTGGGAGGATCCACATCTCTTCCAAAGTTGTCCGTATAGTATGATTCATAGATGTGTGTTCGGAAATGAAGCTAGGAAGATTTTACTTCATTGTCATCTCGGTCCAACGGGTGGGCATTATGGTCCTCAACTCACGGGTAAAAAGGTCTTTGAGGCGGGGTTTTATTGGCCTTCAGTCTTCAAGGATGCCCATGCCCTCGTTAAATCGTGCAATTCTTGCCAAAGGGCCGGAAAAATCTCACAACGTGATGAAATGCCTCAAAACATTATTCAGGTTTGTGAGGTTTTTGACATATGGGGCATTGACTTCATGGGTCCATTTCCCAAGTCTCACGCTAATCTCTACATACTCGTTGCGGTCGATTACGTGTCTAAATGGGCAGAAGCACAAGCTCTCCCAACTAACGATGCACGAGTAGTTGTGAACTTCTTGAGACGTGTATTTGCCCGGTTTGGTACCCCTAAGGCATTAATTAGTGACCGGGGTACACATTTTTGTAATGCCCAACTAGAAAAGGCATTGAAATGATATAGGGTAACCCATCGAATTTCAACACCTTATCACCCACAAACTACTGGGCAAGTCGAAAATACAAACCGTGCTTTGAAGCGTATCCTAGAGAAAACCGTAGGTGCAAACCCGAAAGAGTGGTCCACCAAATTGGATGATGCACTTTAGGCCTTCCGAACGGCCTATAAGACACCTATTGGGACCACTCCCTTCCGTCTTGTATATGGGAAAGCATGTCATCTCCCCGTTGAGATTGAGCACAAAGCATTTTGGGCTCTTAAAATGTGCAATCTTGATCTTCATGAAGCGGGTCGCCTCCGTTTGAGTCAATTGAATGAGATGGATGAGTTGAGACAAGATGCATATGAAAACTCACTCATTTATAAAGAGAAAACCAAAAAGTGGCATGATAACCGACTGAAATGTGCGCCATATGTTAAAAAGCTCCAGTTCAAATTTCACGATGATCTAACGGTTAACGAAGGAGATCCGAATTTTTTACCATGGCTGTGCAGAAAGTGACGAATTACGAGTTTTTCTTGCAATCTTCTAGGGTTTCTTCGATATGGCTTCTCTTGCTTGTAAAACTTGTAGATCCTAGATAACGAGCCACCTTGCTCTGATACCAATTGTGAAAACATAATAATGATCTAGCTCAGATATTTTAGATCTTGATCTAGGATATAATAACATTGACAATAATATGCAGCGGAATAAGAACAAATCAATGTTATCACAACAAGCCCCAATTTTATTTGATCAGAATAAAACGGTTATACAAATATAACAGGATCAAGAAACCTTGATCTTGAGGCTAAACAAACCCTTAGACGTCTACATTTTTCGTGCACACTCTATTCTATACGCCTATATCTCTTTATATACTAGAGATATTAGGGTTTACAAGAAGACCTAATTGTAGTAGGAAACTAATTTAAAATAAAACATTTATCTTTAGTCCCTCATCTTTAATTATTTTGTATCATCAAATCAATAATTCCCAACAATCTTCCCCTATTTGATGATGACAAAATATCGATCTTCTTGCACACACTTCCCCTTAACTGTTGATTTCTTTTAAACCGTGTCATGCATAATAATAAGCTACAAATCTTGATCTTTAATGATTCTTCCCCTTTTTTTTTGTCATAATCCAATGGGGATCTTCCAGAAGATAAGCAACTTGAAGTATTACAACCACATGCTATATAGTACACCACTAACAGTAGTAATATACAACTAGCAGTAGTATTGAAACCTTTTTCCTCAAACAATGCATGAACATATCTCGATGGTTAAAAACTTTAACAACAAGCTTCCCCTCAAATCAATATTTTAACCATCTCTTGAATCTCGAACTTTGTAGGCTCTATGTAATGATCACCGATGAAGAAAATAAAATATAACAAACTTAATAAAGAAATTAAGTCTTCCAAACTTGTACCTTATATCTTGTACTAACCACGACGTCAAACTTATAATCCTATGTATAAGCAGACCGCAATCTCTTTGACAAAAATCCTTATTTTCCATAATAAGTCACCGAGCACACCAAACTCTTTCAAGTGATAGCAAATGTGAGCATTGAGCATCATAAGTTTGTAAATCTCACACTTTTTCTAGATTTTGTCAAGTCTTCGTCACCGTACAAACCAAACAAGTTATCTTCAAAGTTCTTCATCCTCCACTTTGAGATATGATAAGATACAAACCTGTAAAACTCAATTACAATATCAAATAAGCTATAATCAATCTTCTTCGTAATCACATCTTCAAGAATAAGCCATTAAATCAATACAATTCCATTTGAGATCCAAACTATCAGTTGAACCAACAGTTGTAACCAAGTAATACTAACAGTGGAAACTGTTTTGTACTAACAGTGGTAATCTCCTTTCCACTAACAGTGCCAATCTTCAAAATCTACTAACAGTGGTAAGCTTTCAAAAATCTAACAGTGATAAGCTTTCAAAATCCACTAACAGTGGTAAGCTTTCAAAATCCACTAACAGTGGTAACCACTTTGCATTAACAGTGGTAAGCTTCTAAACTCCACTAACAGTGGTAACCACTTTACATCAACAGTGGTAAGCTTCTAGCAGTGGTAAGGTTGTACTCACAGTGATAAGCTTTCTAGCAGAGGTAAACCTTTTAGCAGTGGTAAACATGTGCTAGCAGTGATAACTTGAAGAAATCTAAGTAATCACTGCACATGTCTTCATTTTTACTCCTTTACCACCAAAATCGCTATCAACTTTTCTGTAGCAGAATTCAAACAATTATGTATCTCCTCTTAAACAGCTCCGATCATTCTCAAATTTTTACACATTGTAAATATATGTGTCGTGAACCATATATCCAAAAATCAAGTCGATCCAACGGTTAACGACCATAGAACAATTAATTTACAGCAGCTGTGCAAACAGAAACCAAATATGTACTGCAGCAGATTCGAATTTCAATATCTCTTTGTATATACATCCGATCATGATGAAATTTTTACACACTGTAGAAATATATGTCTTCTATTACATATCCAAAAGTCATAAACTTTCGTTGGATAACGAAGACACAGTAACCGTTTTACTTCTGCCGTTCTGAAAAACCCTAAACTTTTAGCAACCAATTCGACAATGAATATCTCTCAATCAAAAGCTCAGATAAAAAATTCCTCCAGTCAGAATGTGCGCCAATATGTTAAAAAGCTCCAGTTCAAATTTCACGATGATCTAACGGTTAACGAAGGAGATCCGAATTTTTTACCATGGCTGTGCAGAAAGTGACGAATTACGAGTTTTTCTTGCAATCTTCTAGGGTTTCTTCGATATGGCTTCTCTTGCTTGTAAAACTTGTAGATCCTAGATAACGAGCCACCTTGCTCTGATACCAATTGTGAAAACATAATAATGATCTAGCTCAGATATTTTAGATCTTGATCTAGGATATAATAACATTGACAATAATATGCAGCGGAATAAGAACAAATCAATGTTATCACAACAAGCCCCAATTTTATTTGATCAGAATAAAACGGTTATACAAATATAACAGGATCAAAAAACCTTGATCTTGAGGCTAAACAAACCCTTAGACGTCTACATTTTTCGTGCACACTCTATTCTATACGCCTATATCTCTTTATATACTAGAGATATTAGGGTTTACAAGAAGACCTAATTGTAGTAGGAAACTAATTTAAAATAAAATATTTATCTTTAGTCCCTCATCTTTAATTATTTTGTATCATCAAATCAATAATTCCCAACAAAGGAGTTCAAGGAGGGTGATCGTGTGCTTCTCTTTAACTCGAGGTTCAAAATCTCTCCGGGTAAACTTAGATCAAAATGGTCGGGACCATTTGTTGTAAAACAAGTGTTTCCATATGGAACAATTGAGTTAGTGAATGCGAAAGGCGAGTTTTTCAAGGTTAATGGTCATAGGATTAAGCATTATTTTGATGGACCATTAGAGGTCGATGACAATGTCGACCTCAACTTTCACCCCACTCAACGATAAAAATTTGGGGTTGAGTCAAGCTTAAGACTCGTTAATAAATAAGCTTTGTAATTGTATACTAATAGTTTTTCTTTATATTTATTAGTTGTCCTTTTATATATATATAAAAAATTAATTAATTATTTATATTCTGGTCAAACCTGCTGGTCAAAGAAGTCAAAATTCAGGTCAAAGGTAAGATTGCGCCGTGACCTATTGTGCCGCAACTGAAGGTTCAATTGCGCCGCAACCTTTACAGGTTGCGCCGCGATCTGGTTCTGCACAGGTTAAAAATGAGCAGCCCCCTTTTCTTCTCATTTAATCTCCTTCTTCCTTCAAAACTCTCTCAAATTAGCAAAACCCTAACCCCTAATTCTCTGATTTCGGCATAAGCATGTCAAGGAAGGTACGAGTTCATGATCTCTATCCATATTACCTTCGTTCTAATGATTATTGCTTGCATTTGATGTGGTTAATCCGAATTTGGGGATTTCAAAACCCTAGGTTCGGATTTCGTGTAATTATATGAACTCTTATGCTCAATAATTCGTTTCTTGCTTACATTATACGCATAGAACATCTTATTACTCTTAATCTGTTTTTTATGTGTTTGATTTGAAGATTGGTTGAATTAGGGTTTATATGTCAATTTGGGGATTTTGTGTTCTTGAATGGTTGATGATTGCAGCAGGTTGCTAAGTTCATTATTGTTGATATGTGTTGATTAGCAACTGATTTTAATCATGTTTATGCTTGGTTAATGCATAATTGGTCTAATGATATGATAAAGTGTGGTCAGTTGATTATACGCTGACTTTTTGAGTAAGTCAATGGTGATGAACACTTGGGTTGACTGATTTTTAAGTGCAAAGTGTTTGTTTGAGTTTGTGAAATGAATAGGAAACGTTTATAGCAAGTGTAGGATATGAGACTAATATGCCATGCTTTTTGTTCGTTATATCTACACGTGTTTTCGGGTTGAATAATAATTTGGTTTGTAAAATATGCCTACTAGCATGTGGATTTTGGTTCCATGTTTTGCATTATTGTGATAGACTTATAAGTTGAGCCATGAAAGTTTGCGTACTTGATTTTGCTATCACCATGCTAGTAGGTATACTAAGATAAATTGATATGCATGAGGTTTGTTTAGAGTATATACTAATTATTAGAATGTAGCGGTCCCCGTGTGAAATGTATTATTATCTCTGTGTTTCCTTTATAAGGTATGATTGTTTTGGCTAACATTATTGGTATTGTTTTGTTGCCATCACTTTTATGTCTATTTTGCAGAGAGGTTCTTCTAGTCGGGGGCAGGCGCATCAGGAGCATGCTAACATTGATTATCATATGGCTTCAGCTGACCACCACGAGTGGATTCAATTTAATGTTGAAGGTGTTCCGTGGTCAATAAAGAATAAGTGGTTTACTAATTTATCGATTTTGAGGGATAAGAGTATTAAGGCAGGTCGCACGACCGATTGGACCGCTTTAGAGCAATTGGGTGTTGCTGATCGAATCACAGGGATTTTTACACAGAGATACACTTGTAATAATGCGCTTATTGATGATACTGCATGGATTAGACTCTTTAACATCCAAGAGCGGTCTTACAGAGTACTATGTTCTGAGTTTTTCACTACTTACGAGTTTCAGGAGGATTATGATAGCATCACAGATCATGGTACGATCACCTTTAGGTTAGGAGGTGAGTCCCGGAGTATGAGTCTGATAGAGTTTGGTATTGCATTGGGATTGTACGATCGTGACATGATTTTCTATGGGGATGATGAGATTGACGAGGAGTTCGAGCAGTATTTGTTGCATGGAGAGACTGTCCCTCCCACTGATTTTGATTATAGTGATGCTTAGAGTAGGTTAGGTACAGGTAACTGGAGGGCTAGTTATCGTAAGGAGAGCCAGATTGTAGACCCTGTTCATAGGATTATACATAGGATGTCTGCTCTTGCAGTTGTTTCGAGGAAATCTAGGGCTGAGAAGATGAGTCTGACTGATTTGTAGATTCTATCCACTATGACTACACAGGGGAGGTACATGAATGTACCGTTCTTAGTGGCCCAGTTTTTGAGTTATGGTACAGGTTTGAAGGACAGGAGCCCGATCTGCGGTGGGCAATATGTGACGAGGATTGCCAAGTATTTGGGTGTCAGTCTTGTCGGGTTGCAGAGAGAAGAAAAGATGGGGTATATTGACAAGTATTTGTTGGGTAGGATGAACGTAATAGTTAAGAATGTTGCGGGTCAAGATATTATAGCAGGAGTCGAGGCAGATGAGGAGGATGTACCACCACCATCACCACCACCACAGGCACCACACGTACCTCCACCCACACTGCATTCTTTACATACTGACATACATGGTTTGCAGGATCAGGTGTGTGGTTTAGAGTATCAGCTGGCGGTTTTGGGATATGATACAGGATTTCAGAGGCACGCCACTTTGACTCACATGCGTGCTACGATGAGACATGAGGACATTCCTATTTATTATCCACCTCCACATTACAGATTCGGTGGATATAACCGTCCGCCTCCACGATATGGTCCAGCTACTGTCTATGATCCAGCTTTCTGGCAGCATTATCAGCAGTTCCCGCATCATCAGCAGGATGACAATCAGGATGATGACTAGTAGGGCATGATGGCCCTAGCTTTAGTATTTTATCTTTTTTTATGCTAGTTTCTAGACATTTTTATTAGTTTGCTAGTTTTAAAACTTGTAATTTATTTTGATGCACTTCGGTTTCAGTAGTGTCGGATACGCTTTGTACGACACTACTTTACTTTTAGTATTATTATCATGTCATTTTTCTTTTTAGAAGTTAGTGCATGGCGTGGAATTATGGAATTTGTCACGTGCACATGCTGGCAGTAAGTTCAGCGACAAATCATTTGCATGCCATTCTTCACTTACTGCATACACCCCGGGGAAGTTTTCGCTCCCCTTTGCTCATTTTATTATTTTCTTTTTGTTTCCACACTGTTTTTCCTTTATTTTAGTGCATTGAGGACATTGCACTACTCTAAGTGTGGGGGGTGTATTTCACTTGAAATTTGTTCAATCGAAATATTTGATGGATTATTATCTTTCTAGCCACTTATCGAATCTGTTATTAATAAGATTTGTCCTCATAATCTATGTTAAAAATTTTGATTGATTCTTGTCCTCATAAGATTTGTTACTTGTAATGTAGGTTATTAATATTAGTAATAAGTAACTTAATCTTCCTCTTGGTTTAAATTTTTTTTTAAGAGATGTTGAAATTGAGAGCGACCTCATTGGGTGAATTGCATGACTAGTACACTTATAGCTCCACTAAATATGTGAGATTCTTGCGCCTTATTTTTAGTACTTATTTTTCGTTTAATATGAGTGTGCCGGTGTTGTAATTTGTTCTAGAACTTGCTCTAGTTGATACATTTCGAGATCGCAGTGGGACCACATTCGTGTGGTAGATGTATTCGTATGATAAAGAGGCATTTAGGATTTAACCATTTTGTTTTTAGCCTTTTCTTTTATTTTTTTAGCTAATCGCATTGGTTAGTTATTTTTCCCATTAACCATTTGTAGCATTCATATTTAGTGCTAGATACCCTTAGTTAGCCATGTTGAGCCTTAGCCTTATTTCTTTGTATATAACCACTTAAATAATTAGATAATTCCTTTTTAGATTTCTTTTGGCCGTAAACAAAAGTTTGAACAGTTAATTTGTAGTTGCTAGTTGTGATGGTTATTGGAGGTAGTTGCAAGATGGTTGAGATGAGCGTTAATGGTTTATAATATGAGAATGATAAATAAAGTATGTGTTAAATTGACCGTTATGTAGAGTAAAAGTAGTCGGAAAAAAAAATTAAAATAAAAATAAATAAATAAATAAAAGACTTGGGCTACATAACGGAATTCAGTTTAAATGTTAAGTTTGTGTACTATTAAAGGCGTACACTTTGTAAGGAATAAAATTTGAATATATATTGAGGTTTGAAAGTGTATGAAGTGAAAGTTGGAGTTTTTAAAAGTGGAAATTTCATGGTTATCCTCGGAAGAGCAAGTAGCATCTAAGTGTTGATAGTATAACTGTTTGGATTTTTGTTTACTTTTAACCACTTGTAAATATTCCATTCCATACCCTTAAACCCTAACCTTTACATCACAACCTTAATAAAAGTCCTCTTTTGATAGTACACCTGGTGCTCACGCCAGTCGGTGGAGATTTGATCCTTGTGCAAGCCTATGGTAACTGTGACACCCGTCAAATTAGGACTAGTAGTTAGTGCCTAATCAAGTTTTAATACATGTAATTAGTTATGTGTTAGGCTAATTAATGTATCAACATATATATTGATGAGTATATATATACAAGTATGCGATTTGATTAAATCGTACGAGTTTCAAATCGAATGCAATTCGGTTCAATTAATACGGACGTTGGTAAACTATTTTATTAAATAATATAATATTATTTAATAACACAACTATATCCAAAATATTATTTAGATAATATTTCAATTCAAATTTGTATCGTACAAACAAGGACTACACGATTTGATTATTAAACGCGCAAACAAATCGGAACAAGTTAAAGTTATAGTTTATAACGCAACCATTAAGTATTTGGTAAAATACTTCAACAAAAATATTGGGTAATTATTCGTAATTTAAAACGTATATTTAAACGAACGGGAGAACGAACACCGCACGGAGCGCGATTGCGGGGACTGAAAAAGGTGAGGCTTTCACCTACACCCCACCTCTCTTTCACTCTTTCTTCCATTTCCATTTCAACAAAACACACACACTTCCTAAATTCTCTCCCAAGATTTCATCAATTTTCGGATTTGTAAACCAACCAACAAAAGTTGTATTTTCGGAATTACCATCAAGCGAGGAACAAGATTTACAAAAGCATCATCATCATTTTCGGCCTCCTCTAGCTTCGATTTGAAATTGTAAGAAATTCTCTAAATAATTAGATCTACTCATTTTGGTGTATTATTTCGGTGTTATAATGTTTACACAACTTAGTATTGTCCAAATGTACGAAGAAAACACAATTTTGCAGCCTAAAAATGAGCTAGATTTGTGATTTGGGTCGGAAAAACGCGACAGGCGCTGTTTCTGGGCTGGTGTTCATCTTTGCGACACAAGCCTTGTGTCGCAAGGTTGTGTCGCATAAACCCATTGACGTCGCATTTTATGTCGCATCAACCCTTGTGTCGTAGATTTTGCGACACAACGATTATGTCGCACCTTGTGTCGTATACCCTATACGACACAACCCTTATGTCGCTATTGATTTAGCACCGAAAGCTTATGCGACACAACCCTTGTGTCGCAAAGCTCTTGTGTCGCATATCTGACCTTGTGTCGCATGAAACAGAACCAAGAAAACACAGATTTTACTAAGTGTCGAGACCTAAAATTTTATCACCCGATTTCGCCCAAATTCAAGTCCAGGTGCGTTTTTCACCAAAGCAATTTAGTAGAAATAAAAATTTTCCAAGCTGACTTGGCAGCTCGACCCCAGCCAGGGGCTCTGCCCCTTGGACCCCACCAGGGGCTGCCGCCCCTTGGACCCCGCTACCAGGGGCGCTGCCCCCGGACCCCCGTCATTAACGGGCTTCGCCCTCACCCTAGGGTCACGAGTAACAGTGTTACATCTAAACTTTCACACAAAGAGTTAAATTGTATAACATCAAACACGAATGCGATACAACTTCTAAAACACAATGGAACTTAGTTTTAGGTATAACACTTCAAAACCATCAAAATAATAATGTGAGATTATTGTTACAAACAAGCACCAACGGGCCGTACACATTTTCAAAGACTTAAACAAACAACCAAATCGCGGTGATTTGGACATTCTAAGTTGGACGAACAATTACAAGGGCAGTCTTTCGAGATGCCTACTCATGTTATAACCATTGTGTGTCTTGGACACTCCCAGGTTACAAGTCTTCGGACATCAATCCACCGCTAATCAATTCAAGTTTATTAATTAAATCGCTCAAGGCTCAGGTGAGTCTCATAGCCCCTATTTCATCAAGGGGTGTGATATTATTGCTCGTTTTGTTTTACAAGTAGAACGCAAGTACAATTCCATCAAATACTACATGAGTTGTTTTCAACTAATCAATAAAGCCCTCCATAGCATAGTCTGGTAATACATCTGTAGCGTGAATGTTAGTATATGATATCATATAGGATTGACAATCCTCGTCCGGGTTAGCACGCACTAACTGGTCAAACGGACGTATTAGCATTTGGGAAGACGAGTGTGGATTAGGCACTCGTAGGAGGCATTCAAGTTGGGTTTCCTTAATTGGACCTGACACTCAAGTTAAGCTCAGACTATGTGCTCATGGCTGTATAACTTTTATTTTGCTTAATTGCTTTATAAATTCAATTATAAAATCTTGCGGTTCATACAAATATGTGTTGACATACAAACCTGTGAGCTCACCAGCGTTTCGCTGACCCATTTTAGCATGTATCACAGGTGACCAGCAGTAGGTTGGACTGCTCAATCAAGATCTATTAGCTCGAGTCAGCATGCAAACAAACAGAGATTTTAGCTGCATTATTATATTTTGTATAGATTAATTATGTACTTAAATCTCTTATTTTCAAGCGGAGCTAATGTAAACAATATCTTGATGTAAACTTTTGTTTTATCAATATCAATGTAAAACGACGCATATAGTGGTCGTTCATTATATCTTTTGTGCTTGTGATATTGATTAGTAACACCCAATGTATGCTTCCGCTAAACAGTAAATTTGGGGGTGTTACAGTAACTATTGCATCACGTCTTGGTTTATTGAGTGTTTATATATTCCATTCCCGATTTAGATTGAGAGTTGAGTGATTAAACACATTCCTTATTGTGAGGTGCTAAGTCGTGCGTTCGGGCTTGATAGATTAATCATCTCAGGTTATTGATTATTTACTATACACTATGTGCTAATATGATTGCTTATGTAATTATTGTTAGTGTTGCTTTTCAAAACCTAATCACCGTTTGTAAAATGCCAGAGGAGTTGTTTTAGATTTTTAATCGCTAGTTTGCTTGAGGAAAGCAAAGTTCAAGTGTAGGGGATTTTGATATGGCTTATTTTATACATATATTTCTTAGCCACATCAGTCTGTTTTATTGTAATTATAATTAAATTGATGAACTTTTGGTACTCAATTGTTTAAAATATGTTTTCAGGTGCATTTACTTGAGTTGTGATGAGAAGAAGGAATTTTGGAGCTAAAATGGAAGAAAAATAATTAAGTGCTGGAAATGCCATAGTTGCGCCGCAACCATAAGGTATTGCGCCGCAACCAGACACTCAATTGCGCCGCAACCAAGCATGGTTGTGCCGCAATGTCGAGTCGGCAGTCAGGGTATAAATTCGACTTTTTCACCTCTTTTTGAACCCTAACTTCATTTTGGCCGACTCCAGAGAGCAGAGGGTGATCTTTAGGGACACCTAGGGTTCGAATCATCTATTCTCTTCTGATCAAAGCTTAGAGATTAATTCCGTTCATCAACAACATTGGTATCTTCGTTAATTCATCGATTACGAACATGTTTATGTCATTGATTTGATGTTTTTCTGATCCCATGATTTTGGGCTAAGTTCTTAATACTTGTTTAGACCAATTTTACATCTAGTTTGGATATATTTTAGTAATTGGATTTATATACTTTGATTTCTCGGTAACGAAAGACCGATTGATGTTATTTATTGATTGATTAATTCAAGTAGTGACTTTATTACTTAGCAATTAGTGATAACTTTTGCATGATATTGTTACTTTGTCAATTGAGTGATTGATTGTGAATTCCGATTAGACGTAATTGGGAGACTTGAATTATTTGGTTGATTTATAATATTGGTGGACCATAATTTAGAGATATCTTATATGGTTAATGGTTTTTATGAAAGTAAGACCATAAGTTAACTTGTGATTTAATTGATTACACATTTCATAGTTAAGAGGTTTTAAATTTCAAGGACACTTGGATTGGATAATCTTGACTAGGTGATTGTTAAGTGACAACTTGTAATCCGGATTGTGTTTTCTAGGTGGACTAAATCTGATCCAGTTCTTAATTTAAAATATCCAATAAACTAGATCTCAAAAGGTCTAAACAAGTATCTTTTCTCTAATTGAGTACAACTATCTTTTACTTGCTTTTATTAGTTAAATTATTTTATTAAACTCTATTTGACTGTCTGTCGTTAAAAGACACAAAAATCCCAATATTTACTTGTTTTGTTAGTTTAATTATTAGATATATTAATTACTTAAAATACATATATTGTTCCCTGTGGAGACGATTTACTCGGATCTTACTTTAGCTATACTATTGTGCGATTAGGTACACTTGCCTAGTTGTGTTTTAGTCTAGATTTTCGGTATTTTCTATTTTATTTTTATAACCTGATTTTAGCACATCAATCATCTTCCGGTCAGAAATGGAAGAATCCGCCATCAACAGCTAGTAGGGCCTTTCAGATGACAGTTGATGAAGCTTTCCATACAGACGATGTTATCACTGGTACTTTTCTTGTAAACTCTGTACCGGCACGTGTTTTGTTTGATTGTGGAGCAAATTGTTCTTTTGTATCTGTGTGTTTTTGTGATAAACTGAAAATGATGCCTACTGTGATTACAAGCCCTATTGAGGTAGAAATAGCTAGTGGCAAGACGGTTCCTATTACCACCTCGGTGACTGGAGCTAATATAATGATAGAGGGTCAGACTTTTCCAATTTCCTTTTTGTTGATGCCAATTCCTAGTTTTAATGTGGTTATTGGTATGGACTGGTTAAGTCATAATAAAGCAAATATAGAATGCCATAAGAAGCTGATTAAAATCCCTATTTCTGAAGAGTCATATGTCGTGGCTCGAGGAGAAAGGGAGAATGGGCATGTTCCTCTGATTTCTATGATGAAATCTAGGAAGTCATTAGCTAAGGGTTTTGAATCTTACTTAGCTTATGTTGTTGATGCTAAAATAGAAAAGAAAACAGTGTCTGATGTGCGGGTGGTTTCTGAGTACCCGGAGGTGTTTCCTGATGAATTGTCTGGGTTACCCCCTGTTAGAGAGGTTGAATATCAGATAGATCTTGTTCCTGGCTCGACACCTATAGCAAAAGCTCCATATAGATTAGCTCCTGCTGAAATTCGTGAAATGATGAATCAAATTCAGGAGTTGTTGGATAAGGGTTTTATTAGACCGAGTTCTTCCCCGTGGGGTGCACCTGTATTGTTTGTGAAAAAGAAATATGGTACTTTCAGAATGTGCATTGATTATCGGGAATTGAATAAATGAACAGTAAAGAATATGTATCATTTGCCTAGAATAGATGATTTGTTTGATCAGTTGCAGGGATCCTCTTTTTATTCAAAGATTGATTTGAGGTCGGGTTATCATCAAGTTCGTGTTCGTGAAGGTGATATTCCTAAGACTGCTTTCCGTACCATGTATGGGCATTATGAATTTTTAGTTATGCCGTTTGGATTAACAAATGCTCCTGCAGTTTTTATGGATTTGATGAACCGAGTATGTCGACCTTTTCTTGATAAATTTGTGATTGTATTCATTGATGATATTTTGGTATATTCGAAATCTGAATCTGAACATGAACAACATTTAAGATTGGTTCTGGAAACATTGAAAAGAGAACACTTATATGCTAAATTTTCGAAATGTGAATTTTGGATTCGGGAGGTACAGTTTTTGGGTCATGTTATATGTAATGATGGGGTTAAAGTTGATCCATCTAAAGTTGAGGTTGTGATGAATTGGAATGCGCCTAAATCACCTTCTGAGATAAAGAGTTTTCTGGGTTTGGCAGGTTATTATAGAAAGTTTATTAAAGATTTTTCTAAGATTGCAGGCCCGTTGACTAAATTAACTCGTAAAGATGTAAAGTTTCAGTGGTGTGAACAACAGGAAACAGCTTTTCAGACTTTGAAATAGTTGTTGTGTCAGGCTCCTATGTTAGCATTACCGGATGGGTCCGATGATTTTCTTGTATATTGTGATGCATCGATTGCTGGTTTGGGTTGTGTTTTGATGCAACGAGACCGTGTTATTGCTTATGCTTCTCGTCAGCTTAAACCTCATAAAAGAAATTACCCTACTCACGATTTAGAACTTGCAGTTGTTGTATTTGCTTTGAAAATATGGAGGCATTACTTGTGTAACACCCGTTAATTTAGGACTTAAATTAGTGCCTAACTACTTGTAATTACATGTATTTAGTATTATATTAATCTAAATATATGTAACTTTCTGTGTAATTACATACACACTTGGACCGGACGAGGTCCGACACTATTTACTATGGACGTTGGTGACAAACTGTTAAAAATAATGTGGATTTATCCAAACAAACATTATTTACTTTAATATATTTACTTTAATATATTACACGACTATACATTTTATTAAAACGTAACTTTACGCAACGAAAATGCGTGAAACGCGCCCGACAAACGAAGTGAACTTAAGTTATATTTTATAACTTCATAATAAGTATTATGATAAAATACTTGGGCTAAAAATATCGCGATTACACGCGTACGGTTAAAACGTTACACAATTCGAATAAACACACGATTCGCGACCGAGGATCAAACGAAAACTCGAATATTATTTTAATAACTTAGAATATATTATTTGAGTAAAACTTTATTACAACTATTGTATTTTCAATCATTAACAAAACGAATACTTAAAAGAAAACGGAAAACACCCACCTGCGACAATACCATTGTCGCATAAGCCTTTTCTGCCTACGACAATATCATTGTTGCATGAATAGTACTCTGTGGATGCTATTGTCGTATGAACAGTGTCCGTGAATGGCATTTTCGGGTTACATATTGTCGCACGAAATAGAAACTTTAAAATACTTTTTATACTAAGTATTGAATACATAAAACACTACACTTACAAGATATACAAGCATAATGAATTACATAATAATAATACTTGAATTATTATTACACCTCCGTCACCAACGGGCTATACTTATTTACAAAATGATCACAAACATACAAACAAATACTTGGACATTTCCTAGTTGAGTGGACAACTAGCATGGGTGATCCTTCGTGACACCAACTTACTTACTTGCTTACGACCTTGTGCGTTTCGGACGCCAGAAGGTTGCAGGGTTCGGAGAACCACACTACGGAATTACATCCGACACATACTTACGGACTTACATCCGCTTTACTTGTTTGCTAGACTCAGGTGAGTCTTACAGCCCCACTTTTACTGTTTTTATACTTTGGGGTGAGATACTTAGCAACTGTTTTACACGTGAACACAATGTACTGAACTGGTTACTTCTTACACACAACGCATGAGTTAATTTTATCCACTGAAAGCCTCCTATCGTAAGTTGTTAGTTATGGACTTAAGCGCGATTACTAGTAAATGGATCCATTTGGGACTGACAATCCCTGCCTGGGGTGGTAGCGCCACCACGTACTGATTTACACGTAGAAACAGGCATATTAGTATTTGTTACATATGAGTGTGCGGATAGCACTCACGGGGGTACGTGATATATTCACACTACACGGTTAAGCTTCAACTTATGAGCTCATGGCAACTGTGCGTACATACTGATTTACTTACTTTGCTTGATAGCAACGCTGGTACATACTTGTTGTTCATAAACGATTACTTTATTACTAAACCTATGAGATTCACCAACCTTTTTGGTTGACCTTTTTAGCTTTGTATCTCAGGTACACAAACGGAGTAGGATTACCCAGGACTGATAGCTCGAGTCGCATGCATACAAACTTGTGGAGATTCTTTTGCATTACTTTTTGTATATCAGTTATGTATATGAATCTCTAGGAAATCATCTTCGAACTCGAAGCTTGTTATTATGATTCAACAATGTAATACTTTTGTACTATTGTACGACGTTGCATATAGATGTCGTTTTCTTTACTTTGGTGCTTGATTATTGATTAGTAACACCCAAAGCTTGCTTCCGCGCAACAGTAAATTTAGGGGTGTTGCAACTTGTATGGTACTAAGTGTATAATCTGTACAGATCACAAAAGTCTTCAGTACATGTTTTCGCAAAAAGAGTTAAATATGCGTCAGAGGTGATGGTTAGAATTAATCAAAGATTATGATTGTGAAATTAAATACCATCCAGGGAAAGCCAATGTGGTTGCTGATGCTTTAAGCCGCAAGGTAACTTCTGACCGAGTTGGAACACAAAGCCTATTGGGCATTAAAACAATGCAACCTCGATGATCATACGGCAGGGAAGGAACGATTGGCATAATTACATGAGCTAGATGAGTTAAGGATGAATGCTTATGATAATGCTCGCCTGTATAAGGAGCGCACCAAGAAATGGCACGATTCACACGTTAAATCGAATAATTCATTTGAAGAGCGTGATAAGGTTCTCTTATACAGTTCTAGCTTGCATTTGTTTCCTGGAAAGTTGAAGACATGTTGGACATGACCTTTCATAGTCGAAAAGGTTTACCCTTTTGGCATTGTTGACTTGAAAGGTCATTCTGGGACAACATCAAGGTAAATGGAAGCCGTTTGAAGAAGTATTATGGAGATGCAAGGGACTCCGAACGTGATTTGGAGTTGACTCTCAATTAAGTCATGGAGCAGACTCTCGAGCTTACCGACGTGATAAACAAAAGCGCTTTCGGGAGACAACCCGTTATTTTTCTTAATTTTTTTTTTTTGGTGTGTTAATAAGCTCGTGGAAGAGGATGTTGTTGGATGGAAAGTTTCATTTTGGCTTATATCTTGATAATAGCTCAGGGGAGTTTTCTATTCACTTCTTCTCTATTCCCTAATTTATTGTTCCTTTTTGCAATGAGGACATTGCATAATTTTAAGTGGGGGATGAGGGGAAAAGAAGTTTATTTGTCCTAAGTATGAATTGGTAAATATTGGTAAATTTCAAGCTATAGGGTATTCTATATTTGTCATATTTCAGTCCAAATTTTTCTTTTAAAATGTATTCTTTTTAAGTTTAGCAAATCTTGTAACATATCTAGGAAATTCAAAAGATGAAATGAACTTGAAAATAGTAGATAGTTCATCATGTGATGTATCGATAGGCAATCTATGTATAAGTTGTTGAGCTATTAAATAAAAATAATGCAAGAAGTAGGCGATATCCCGAGAGGAACTTTAGCAAGTGTATGACTTTAGTCTTAATTCTTATATATTTGATAGTGTGTGATATGCCATAATTTTGGTATTTAATTAATATCATTTGGGGATATACTGGGTGTTATTTCCTCTGTTGTACCTAAGTACAGACCTTGTCTCCGCCAGTATATTTATTGTAAAAGAGCAAAAAGAGTTTAAACGAACTTAAGATTTTAAAATGTAGTCAAATTATGTTGCTTTACATTGTTGTAACGAGGTACAGACCTGCCACCAATGGTTTGAATAAAAAGCTATTGTGTTAAACCAAGGTCAAGTTATGTCGCTCTGTTGTGTTGAGGCACAGACTTGTCACCAATGTCTTGACTTGAAAAATGATTGTTTTAATTAGATATCCATAAAATGTGTAATATTAGCACGTGATATGTATGAGGGTATTTTGCTATTGGGAATCAAGGGTAAAGCTGCTAGAATAATGATAAGTCAAGCTTAATTACCTAAGTATAGATTGTTTAGGTGGACAACAATATCGGTAATCATTGTGAGCTATCTTGTATGCATAATAATAATAATGCATGAGAAAATTGGGTTTCCTAGAAGAGTTTCTTGATAGCTAAATCTTAAAGTTGAATTATTTTTTAGCTAAAAATTCGGTTTGAAAAATGCTAGCTAGTATGTAAGTCCCAACATGCCCTTGTTCGCCTATTAATGTTGGAATTTTGACTTTTTGAAGTTTTAAATCGATAGTCTACTTGAGGACAAGTAGGATTCAAGTAGAGGATGTTTGATAAATGCCAAAATGTATTATATTGTAGTACTAATTCACCCCTTGTTTGATAGAATTATAATGCATTTTATATGAATAAGACACTCATTTCTTTCATATTGGCAATTAGGAGTTTAATCGGAGCTTGGATCGAAAAGAAGCAGAAAATGGTCTAATCGTGAAGAAAAGTAGATAAGAGATGAAGATAGGCAAGAGATGATTGAATCGAATGGTGAAAACTGAAATTGTGTTTCCAACCGGAGGTTGAATAATCCAACCGGCGGTTGTTGTTGAAGAACTTAATGCACAATCTAGGGAAAAGAACGCAATAGAGCAACATTCTTGCGATGTCGGATCGATGTTTAATGTGGGACCCTAAGTTGTAGATATTAGTTAACCAGAACTGGAGACTAATTGATATTTAACTTGGACTCTTTAATTAGTAACTAAGTTAATATAAAATAAATCACAATCAGACAATCAAAACACATGAACTGGATAATATGAATCTGAGCGGAATTGTTTATCTTTTATTCTTTACCTTGTTTTATGTATTGGTTTAGTGAATTAGTTCATATTGAACGTTCGTACGGAACTAAAACTTACCCCTTATTTTACTGCTTTATTAGGGTAGTTAATAATCCCAATTTAATTGAATAACATCGTTCCTGTGTTCGACCTGGATTTACCATAGCTATATTATTTCAATCGAGTATTCTTGCCTGGTTGTGTGATAGTATTAATAAGGTATTTTCATTTATAAATTTAAAACATGACGCTTTCACACGCATCAATTGTGTAAGGAAACGAATTCCATTTTTTTAACCCCTAATTGGGACATGCCTGTTAGATGAAATTCGACCTACCATATGTTTGTATATGGTTTACGCCAATGCGATTATTTACAATTTTTTCATGATCAACTTGTTCAAAAAGGTCTTGCAACACCATTTCTCATAGAATTTAGGAGATTATTCAAAAGATAACCGAATTGCTCAAACTTTTCAAAAATGCGACTACTTTATTATCGGATGTATATTATCCCACTAGTCATTTGGTACTTAATTAAATTTGGTTAATGACTACAAAATTAAATGATTACGAATACGAAGGTCCTTTATTTGTAAAGATGGTGGCTCCCATGAAAGAAAAATTAAGAAAATATTTTCAAGAAATACCACCGGTAATTACTTGATCCGCCGCAATGAACCCGTGTTTAATTTGAACCTTTCCGGGGTGGAAATACTCATCGATAACATTTTTCACAATTTGGATTTGAATGACGAGGACCCAATGTTTTCACAAAATGCAAAAACGTCTTCTAGTAAATGTTTACAAGATTTTTTTGACGTATATTTTCAAAAATATGGTTAATATGGTTCAACAACACATGTGCCCGCTAGTTCGGTTAACACAATATTTTGTTCATCTTCTTCCAACAATGCGATGCTAAACTTATATAATAGTTTAAGACAAGAAAATCATAAACGGGCACGGGAAGAAGGTAACCAAAACACCACTAGAGAAAATGGGAGATATACCGGAACGAATTTTTTGTCCACTATTTTACCCAATGAGTTCGAACAATTTGATATTTTGGATGGGTGGAAAGAGATGGAATCTCAATTTCCCGTTCTAACCATCATGGCCCGAGATTTACTAACCGTCCAAGCTTCTATGGTAGCTTCAGAATCCGTATTTTCTCTTAATGGTAGGGTATTATCTATACGAAGAACAAGACTCACATCGGCCTCCTTAGAGATGTGTATTTGCTTGAAGGATCACTCAGACGCTGCGGGACGTATACAAAATGTTTCAAGTCTTAAAGGTGAAATGGAATACGAACAAGATATACACAATATCGAGGTGGAAGAGGGTGTGGTAATATCACTTTCCGACGAAGAAATTGCTCTTGATCAAGCTTCGCGTGAGGCTACATCTGAAGAAGATTTCGACTTTTGAAGACTTTGAAGATGTTTTAAGACTTGAAGATGGCACAAAGTTGAAGATTATGAAGACTTTTTCGATTCAATAATATTTTTAAGACTTAGAAGACTTTTCTTTAAGTTATTACTTAATTATGTTTCCCTTACTAATGTTCTACGAATTCAATAATTTTTTTTTACCGAAACATTGTTTTTCCTTAAAAAGCTTAACGCTCGAACCACTTTGAATTGGAAGCTGATAAATGCAAGGGATTTTTTCCAAAATTCACGGAAAAGTACAACTCTTTATACTTAATGTACCACTTTTTATGCACATGTTTCCTTTTAGTAAAAAATTCAATGAATGTATCAGCTTACTTTGAATTATATATACTTTTTCGATTCAATAATATTCTTAAGAAGATTTAGAAGCATTTTGGTTATGCTATTGATCAATTATGTTTTCATTACTAATGTTCTACGAAGTTAATGAAAAAAAATTGGACCAAACGTTGTTTTCCCTTAAAACGCTTAATGCTCGAACGTGTTTAAATTATATAGACTTTTTCTATTCAATAATATTTTTAAGAAGATTTAAAAGCCTTTTGGTTATGTCATTGATTAATTATGTTTTCATTACTAATGTTCTACGAAGTTAATGAAAACAATTTGACTCAAACGTTGATTTTCCTTAAAATGCTTAACGCTCGAAACAAAACACGAATTATATAAAAAATCCGGTTTTTAACCGGTTTTTTTCACAAACCGGTTTCAACCCGACCCAAACCGGTTAGGGTCGGATTCTATGTTTGGGGTGACCAAATCGGGTTGAACCCGAACCGGTTTTTGTAAAAACCGATTTTGAGAAAAACCCATTTCGGGTCGGGTCGGTTTTTTGAAAACCCGGTTTTTGTGCACCACTCCGCTCAAACACTATTTACTGGGTATGGGCCTGGACTGGGCCTGATGATTAATATCACCGCAACAATTATGCTATTACTATATCCACATCGCGTGTGCTCCACGATTATTCGTAACGCGTGATCGTAACGACTCAAACTTTTCCCTTTGCCTTGAGAAAGGGGGTATACCACCGTATACACACCATCACACCCATCTCACACACAGAGACTCACACACAAAAACAAGACGAAATCGGTGCGATTATTATGTTTTTATTGATTTTTCTCGCATTTTAAGTTTCCGATTTCGCAATTTTTATGGTTATTATCTTTAATTTTTGGTGAGTAAATCGATTACCATTTGATTAGAGTTTTGACTGCAGGCGTTAATTTTTGAAGATGAAGGTTTTTGTGAAAACATTGAAGGGGACTCACTTTGAAATCGAAGTTAAACCTGAAGACACGGTTTGTATTTGTTTTAATTCCGATTGTTTTTGTTTGAATTATATCTAATTGTGATGTTTCTGTGTGTTATTGATTGTGAGTTAGGGTTTTATACGTTGCTTGATCTGAAGTTTTACTCGATGGTGTTTATAATTGAAGTATTTTTATTGATTGATTGTGTAATTATATATTCTAGGGTTTAAGACTTCAAGTGACACTGCTATTGATTAGGGAAAAAATTGGTATACATTAGGCTTAGTTATTCTAGTCTATACAGCTGATTGAATTGTGAATTTTTGTCAAAATTCATGAAACTGGAATTTGAGTTATGTTGTAGGATGGTGATATTTTTAGTAGAGAAGCTATTGGTAATCATACTCGTCATAATTCAAAGCAAAAGGGTTCGATGCTTGCATGTTTTCGTTTTGTCTAGGGCTATAGGCTAAACTTTGGGGAATTAGTTATTTTTTAGACAGCATTGCAGTCATGGAATTGGTGATGTAGTGGTCCACTATTTGATCAGTTGCTTATTACAGAAAGCAGTTGCAGTTGCATATTGGGGTTTTCAAGTATAAATAGTGCTGAAAAGTAGTTAACTAGTTATCATTTGTTTTGGTGAATTTGGTGTTCGATCAACAAGTGAAAAGGGAACTACTTGAAAACGCATGACAAAACTTTCACTAATGGATGCAAGATCATGTTTAAGCTCATAGATTCTATTTTAGAGAATTATGTAAATGTAAATTTGTTTGCCGAACGTTAAACATTTAGATTGTGAATTATTTGAAAGGAAGTGATCACTGAACTAGTTTTTTTGTTACTATAGAATATAAAATTAGTTAAATTGTTCTAATATACAAATCAAATTGGAATATGAAAGCTTTTAACCAAGTAATGAGGAACTTATATCCGATGTAGTCACAATGACCAAAGGTGTTCCTTGCTTGTGGTTATGTTACAATGATTAAGATTTATGAAATATGAATATGTTTCTAAACTGGGTTGGGAAACTTTGGTTTAATTTGACTCTTTTATGGTAATTTAATAAAATAATTTACCCAAATGTATGAGAAATGGAGGTGACTGTTGTGAACTCAGTAGCTACTTCTTATTTAAAAATTAAGAGGTCACTTGATTGGTGATTGATAATTGATAACTGCTCTCTGTATGGTAATCTACTTGAGACCCTGAAGGAATTAGTTTGTCTTGTTTACGAATTTTGCGTTCTTGGTTTGTAAAAATTCTAAGGAACCAATTTAGCCAACTATATCTGTGTAATGCTTATGTCAAATTAGTATTTGGAACAATTAAGAAAGTTATTGCTGAGATGTAACATGTCAAATTTGTTGCTGATATGTGACATGCTAAATATGTTGCTGATATATAATATGACAAACTTGTAATATGATCAAGTCTAATGGACATCTTTACTTTTGCAACTAATTATGTGCCATTGATAATCCTTGTTGTGGAAACCTAACTGATAGACCTTTGATGACTATTGGTTGCTGGCTCAATCGGCTTAAGTGCTGATTTGATTAACAAAACCATATGGTCCATTAATAGGCTCCAAGCTATGCTCAAAAAGCTACAATTACTGATGCTTGTTCAAATTATCTATGAATATAATAATTAGTAGAATTCATTATAATATAAGATATAACAAAAATTATTGAATGAAGTTCAGATTTACAACTTAATCACAAAATTATACAAATGCTTAATAAGTTCACAAGCTACATATCTTTTTAGACGAAAATACACAGAAGTTTCTATACCCATGTGTTGAAAGTTAGTAATCCTGAGCTTTCGTATACATCCTTTTGTAGATCTGTCATCTCCCTTATTATAGTCCTCCTAGAATCTGTAGCAGTTCGTCGGAATACATCCTGTCTTTTCACCTTAGTAGTCCTATGCATAGTCAGTACTATTGCCCCAATCATGGCTACTAATAAAATTAGATTAGGAACCAAAAGCCAGATGGAATAGTAGGTATAAAGTAAATTGCCCAATGTTTCCAAATTAATCCAACATATACAGTGTCTTGTAATATAAAGCTTCTGCCACACTTCGTAAGTATGCTAGATTCTTCTATCTTAGTATTTCCTTACATTCTAGCACTTCATTGCAAATAGCACAAGTTATGTGCTCTTGCAAGATATTAGCTAAGCACTTGGTTATTTGACGAGCATCTAGTTACAAGTAACTTCCATGATGTTCAATCTGTTTGGGTAACAAGTTGGATCTTTATGTGAAATGTGCTGAGAACAAATATTTTTAACGGAAAGTAAATGCTATTCTATTTACTTTTTTGTTTGTTTGATTGTGAGTATGTCCAGAGTACCTATATTCTTTGAGTAAGGGTGCCCCATAACATTCCCTCTGTCTTACCTTAATCCAACTGACTTTCAATGTTGGTCTTTTCATGTGTATATAGAATCTAAACGCTTCAGCCCGTAGAAAATCACATGAAACAGAATGAAACTTCTATACGAAGGTTTTATAGATGTATAATTGAATATACGCATGTGGGAGTAGGTCTATATAAAGAAATGTTACAGATTGGTTTCTTGTTATCATGTATAAGAGGAAAATTTTGTTGAGCATGTTACATCAAAGTTAAATGGTAGTATATATATTTTTAGGAGTTTTTTGTTGGTTGTCACCATAAGTTGCTTAGGTTAAAGCTGTTTTTACTGGTTAGCTGTGGCATTTAATATGCTTCAAAGGTCTGGCACTGAAAGGCCCTTTTTTAAGTTGAGGAACATAGTTTATTGGCCGCTAATGTAGCGGCTTGTTGAACATTTGACAAACTCACACCATCCAAAAAAAAAAGGAATAACGAAAAAAAGTGGTAATGGGAGCATTTGATTGTAAAACAGAGGAAGTGGTAATAATCGATGGATGTGCATCCATGAGCAGCAGGATGTTGAGGTCTGAAATTCGAAGTGAAATAGTTGATAATAGGATGTGTCTTTATTGCTTCTTTTGATTGTATTCTTCAGTGATTTTTCTATTGGTCTAATTTCATCATACTCTAGCTGATTAAGGTTGTCTGTGATGGTTATAATCTATCCAATTATTCCTTACCTGCATGCTTATCTGATCATGAGAATATTAGGAAATTATTACGACACCTAACTGTAATTATTAGGGGGGAGGTAATCTAGCTCGGTGGCCTGGTGTTCCATGACATTAATGTTTCAAATAAATGACTTCGTCAATGAATGATTGCAAAGTGAAAGTTAACACCTAAGTACTATAAGAATACAAGACACGGGATTCTCTAGAATAGCATATCAATGCATTAGATAGTTTTATGATAACTCAGTTTGGGCAATGTGCATCGTTTAAATTGTGATCGGCTAAATTGAATAATACATATGCCAACATGTTTTATACGATTGAATTGCTTCTATGCTTGTTTTACATATCCTGGCACAGTTTATATTATGTTGATGCTTTAATCATTTGTCATCAGTTATGCACCATTATCTCAGTGTTCAATTTTCTACCCTAACGACTACATTGCCAGACTTTGCAAGGTTTTTGTATATAGTGGTAATATGGAGCGTATTTGTGCAGGTTGCTGATGTGAAGAAAAATATAGAAACTGTTCAGGGAGATGTATATCCTGCTGCACAGCAGATGCTTATCCATCAGGGTAAAGTGCTTAAAGATGGAACTACTTTGGAAGAGAACAAAGTTGCTGAAAATTCTTTTATAGTCATTATGTTATCTAAGGTAAAGTTAACACTCTATCTTTAGACACCGGTGTCGCTTTAGTTTTCTGCGGAGTATTTGCTCTTATTAGAAAATGGCCGCAGTTTGGGTATGTTTGTTTTGTTGGGAGAGCAGTCAGTCATCTACTTCCTGAAGTTCATCACATCAAAGCGTTTTTGCATATGTAGTCTTATAAGCCAACCTATGAATTATATATCACAATTTTAACTTATTAATTGTGAACGCACAGCAGGACGTAGGTTCATTTATCTGAGTATATCTATGTTTATAGCACCTATTTTTTTCTTGGGTTAATTCCATGGTTATGCTACTAATAAAATGTATATGTTTATAGTGCTCATTTTTTTTCTTGGCCTAGTTCCATGGTGAATTCTACTATTGAAATGTAATCTCACTGATATTTCTTTTTTAATTTATGTTCAACGTTCACTACAGAGTAAGGCACCCTCTGGTGAAAGTTCAACAGCTGCAACTGCCCCAAAGGTCTTTTTGGTTCAACTTATAATGTCCTTCTCTGTTGGTTTTGTGTTAGTTACATCTTTGTTCAATTTTGTTGATGTTTCTGAAATTTGTGTGTGATCTTCATTGAACTGTCATGCAGGCACCTCAGACAAGTGTTACTCCCCCTGCACCAGCTGCTGCCACTCAAGCTCCTCCTCCAGCTGTGACCCAGTAAGCTTAAGCTGCCATGTTTTTGTGCACACGTCTTATTATCATATTTGTGGGTCTATTTTGTTGGGTCGGAATATAATTTATGATATTTGATGTACTTCTCTATGATTGCAGGCCTGCATCTGTTCCTCCAGCTACTCCAGCTACAAATCCAGCATCTATTGTGAATGCCCCGTTAGTATTTCCTTAACATGATGCTATAGCCTCTATAATATAATATAGTGAGCTTTCATATTAGGTGGTTTACTGATGTTTGTGATGGTTGATGTTGTAGGTCAGAGAATGTATACGATCAAGCAGCGTCAAATCTGGTCGCAGGAAGCACGTTGGAGGGCACTATTCAGCATCTTCTTGACATGGGTGGTGGGATTTGGGATAGGGATACAGTTGTCCGTGCTCTTCGTGCTGCTTTCAACAATCCAGAAAGAGCTGTCGAGTATCTCTATTCTGTAAGTGCTTTAATAGTTCCATTTCTATCTGATTCTCATTTATGTGTTAAAACTAGACCAGTACTATATAATTCGCTCCTTTTGTTATTGCAGGGTATTCCTGAAGCAGCTGAACTTCCTCCGGCAGCAGGAGCTTCGCCAGTGCCAGGTGTACAGGCTGTAAACCCTCCTGCTCAGCCCCCGCAAGCTACACAACCAGCAACTGTGCCTTCAACTGGACCAAATGCGAATCCCTTGGATCTTTTTCCTCAGGTACTTCAAGTTTTCTGTTTGTCAATATTCATAGTTTCATCTTGAACATTGTGAATAATGAACTTTTTGCATGTGGTCTAGGGTCTTCCTGACATGGGTGCAAATGCTCCAGCTGGTGCTGCTGGCAACCTCGATTTTCTCCGTAATAGTCCACAGGTGTGGATACACACACACACACCCAATCACCCATATGTAGGAAGAAATATTTGTCTTAATAAATAATGTTTTTTTTATCTCTTTTCAGTTCCAAGCACTTCGAGCAATGGTACAGGCCAATCCACAAATTTTGCAGGTATCTATCAAAATATTTTTTTATGCATGTACATATAATCATATACCATACCCCGCCCTCATCGGGATTGGGTAGTGTTGTTGATGTTGTGTTGTACGTATAAACATACTCAAATGAGTAAATATGGTGCTGTATGAATTATGATATTGGTTTGTTACCATTTGATGTTGGCAGCCTATGCTTCAAGAGTTGGGGAAGCAAAATCCTCATTTGGTGAGACTGATTCAAGAGCATCAGGCTGATTTTCTTCGTTTGATCAACGAGCCCGTTGAAGGCGGGGAGTACGTAACCTGTTATCGTTTTCTCTTATGTATATAGTTCATTTGTTTACAGTTCTCAATGCTAATCTTAAATTTCAGGAATGCACTTGGAGAACTTGCTGGTGCAATGCCACAGGCTGTGACTGTTACAGTAGAGGAACGTCAAGCTATTGAACGTGTAAGTCATACTTTTCCTTGTAGAAATTGTTAGCAGCTACATTTGAATAGAATGTGAGATTTGAATCTGAGTTTTTTGAAAAATGATATTGGACTTGTATTGCTTGTTATATTAGATTTAACTTAAAACCACTTTGAATAAGGAGGTATTTGATATCTTTTTCAGCTTGAAGCAATGGGATTCGATAGAGCACTAGTATTAGAGGTGTTTTTCGCATGCAACAAGAATGAGGAGCTGGCAGCAAATTACCTATTAGATCACATGCATGAGTTTGAAGACTAGTAGTAGTGTCGATAAACGGTAGTGGGCTAATCCACTTCCCTTCTTTCCTGTGGTTATTTGTTCACTTTTCTGGGTTCATCTTTTTTATTTTCCGAGTGCTTATACTTGTGGGAAATATGGGAGTGTCGGGGAAAGACGAAAATTGGATTGTAACCAGAATCTATTGTCTCTTATTTAATTTGCACCTGCTCTGTATTTTGGACCTTTTGATTACATGTCTTTGTATGACAATAGTGTTGCTGTCGTCTTCATCACCACCACCAAACACGCGTGTTGTAGATAGGTTGGTTAGCATTTGACTCCAAATCAATTGCTTGCTGGGTGAGAATTATGGTACTACTAATCTTCTTCTCCTGCACGTCATTGCATTTTGGTCAAATGTTTGGGTCATGATTTAAAATTAGTGATAAGTATCTTGAAATGCACCAAACTTGTCTCAAATATGTATTGTATGTATCATATTTATGGGAGGTATATTTAATGCATCCAACTTTCAAAAATGGTTTATTGTATGTATTTTGATGATGTCTCATTCGTTTAAGATGTTACGTTGCATCCTTAGAAGATGACACGTCATCAAAATACATACAATAAACCGTTTTTGAAAGTTGGATGCATTAAATATACCTCTCGTAAATATGATACATACAATAGACATTCGGGACAAGTTTGGTGCATTCCCAGACACTTAACCCTTAAAATTAATAGGCCATCTTCAATTTGGACATGGATAATTAGCAGAGGGAACCGAATTGAAAAAATAAGGTTTTGAAGCATATTATTACTTTTTTTTTTTTGCTTCATCGTGATTATTAACCAAGACGATTCACTACATAGTTTGTAGGAGAAAGTGATGCTATTATTTTTAGTTGCTTTGAACTCTTGTACTAATTAACCCTATGAAATTGAACAGTGGTATAATCGACCTGAAAAATTGATATCCGAATCGATTAAAAATCAAATAATTGTTATAAACTGAGGTTAGACTCCAACTAGATTCGTAAAATGTTTTCAAGTCTGTTTTTGAATCTTGAAGATACCTGAGTCTACTAGATTTCGATAATGTTTGTTAAAATCGTTATATAAATAATTAAAAATATGGATATGGATTTTGTTTATGTTCAAGATATTTAGATATGCATTGTATACATTATTTTGCTGTACTTTACTGTAACCATTTCAATAAGGGTGGTGATTTGTACACCACCAAAAACTAGCCATACACCATTTTTATGCATTGTCGTATTATACTGTACAACACTGTAAAGCAGCTTTAGTGTTAGTGGTGTATGGCTAATTTTTGGTGGTGTACAAATCACATCCCTTTCAATAACTTATTAATCACTACCACACTCACATTAAGATATTATTCTTTACGCAATTCTAAACTTTGAACACATATCTATATCTATACTAAACTTACTAACATAATATATAAAGTATGCTGGTATTTATATATAGGAACTCTTAAAAAATAAAACTCACCATTTCTAATATTAACTTATATAATTTTTCATTTAATATTAAAATTAAGGGGAGTGATATTTCCACCATGATTTTTATTTATCCACAATAATATACAACTATTTATTCATATGGTATAATTGTTTACTGCACAGACATGGTGGATCTATCAAAAATCATGTTGGAAGTAGCAATACCCTAAAATTTATAGTTTCACCTCCATATCCCGAATTATCAACTTTAGATACAAGCAAACTATCGTTATTGAATCACTATCATGGATAATTCGTGAAGAATATACATAATATATGACTATCGTCGACTCGCTATTAATAATAAAATATTGTAATCTACTACATAGCGTATCACGCTAGTAACCATATAAATCTTCATATGGATACTAAGACAGCTCCCAACCGTGACACAAACTGACGAATCAGCGCCACATCAACACTTTTCAAAACAGACATAAAAACTGCCAACAGTAAACATCACTTCAATTTTTTCTGGACCCACATTTACCAAAATACCTTTATTTCCATACTCTAAACAAAAAACAAATTTAATTTTTAATTGCTAGTGACCACACCCTCTTCGAACCGAAATACGTCGTGAAACTTACGAGGGAAACTGATGGAGGCAAGTGATGTGATGCTGCCTATGGTGTCACTTACGTCCGTTCCAAATCGATGGAGGAGGCGAAGTGCCGTTGGCACGAGCCTAAGAAAGTTTGAATCTTAGACACCATTGTTAATAGTGCCTAACATTAGTTTTGTATTATAGCCCATGTCTGGCTCACATCCTAGATCTCTCTTGCATAAATCTTAATGTATAATCTATGCTATTATATACTCCATCCGTCTCAAATTAGGTGTCCTCAATTAGATTTGAAAGTCGTTCTTATTCAACTTTCACCTTAAATATTTTTGTTTGTGTTATATATTACTTTATGAAAAATACACCAATGAAAATACATTAAAACTCAATCCATTCATATATTTTGCATCAAGTATTATATAACACAAACAAAAATATTTAAGGTCAAATTTGAAAAGGAAAAACTCAAAAAGTTAAAACGGGACACTTAATTTGGAAGGGAGTGAATAATACATTTAACACTCTCTCAATTTTTTTAAGACTAAGTAAGTGGGTCTCACTATCCTATTATATATTATCTATTCCTATTTATTCTCCACTAATTACAATTTTCATCAATCAAATATGAAATTCACCCACTAAATTCTTTCTTTATTGGTTAAACATCAAAGTGGACACTTATAATGGGACATCTTAAAATAGTAATATGGACAATTTTTAATGGGACGAATGGAGTACAAGATATTTTATGTGACACCCCGCAAATTTAAACGCAATTATATACAATAAACACTTGCATTATTAGGCTAATTCCCTACTTGAGTGAATTCACAACTACTTTTAGAGGTAAGTCTAGCTAAGCCCGGCTAGTTAATACGCGTAGTATTTAACGTTTCATAATTTATTGTAATTATGTACCAAACATTTGGAACAAACTCGATAGATATACATACAACCGTTGGTGAACGAAATTATTTAATAACATTATTATTTACTAAATATTATGCCGATAATATTTAACACGTATTTTGTAACGTATAATACTTACAGTACGCGATAAAAACGCGCAATTCGCGCCCAACGAATGAAATAGTTACAAGTTATATTTTTATAACTCAAAACAAAGTATTTTGATAAAATACTTCGATTGAAAATATTGAGAATTGTATCGAAAACGAAAACGCATTCAAATAACGTTACGCGACTAATTATACGTTTAAACGAACGGGTAAACAGACACCATATGAAACGCAACTTTTGGAACAAGATTTAACACACCCACATGGGGGTGGGGCCCCCTTAAAATCTGCTGGAAATCAGCCTTATTCCCCCCCCCCCCCCCCCCTCCTCTTGGTTGATCACTTCACTCCACCACCCCATACCTCATTTTACCATCCCATCACTTCTTGATTTCTCTCCTCCTTCTCTCTATTATCTCTCTCTAAAACGACTTGGAGGCTGCCATAAGCCACCAACACAGCCTCCTAACACCGCCATATCACCACCATAGTGCCGCCACGATCCGCCACGCCGGAATTCAAGAAAACGCATAAAAACAAGCATTCGACTTCTTTCTTCCTTCTCCTCTTCATTTCTTTGTAAGGAACTCTTTATTCTTCATTAATTATACTTGGAACATATATATTTACATGTTAGTATGTTTACTCAACTATAAAATGTCCAAAATATAAAACGAAACGCGTTTTAAAACTCGAAATATATAATTTTGTTTCCTGTCCAGATTTCTGTTCTAAATTCAACGAATTATTTAAAAATCATTTCTCCAGGAAATGATACGTTTCTTAAGCCTAGAATGTAGTACAAGAAGCTATCTTTCCAACAAAATTAGTCTCGTGACTTTTTGACTCCGTTTGCTACTCGAAAACATTTTTCTCCGGTGACATAGGTTTACTGTTCCGGCAGACAGGAATTTTCAGTAACTTCTCGGGACTATATCTCGAGTTCTAGACCTCAAAAACGTGTAAGACCGCTTGGAAAATCTTGGTAAATTTGTTATCTACAAAAAGTCCTTCTTTGGCTCATTCCAGAAATGCACCCATTTCTCCAGAAAATTAGATTAGTGAGAAGTGGTCTAATCTCGGATTAAACTGAACCCTGACACTTAGTGAATTTTTATAAAATATCAAACGACCTTTAAAATTCATAACAAAATTACAGGAAGTACATAACATATGTGGGAACATTGTGTAAAAATTTCAGAACGATTCGATAACGTTTACTTCTTTATATAAAATCACAAGGAATCCGTGAATCACATTCTCGGATGACAGTAACTTTGACTTTTGTTGACTCACGCATGAACAGTAACTTTGACTTGTTGACTCACGCATGAACAGTAACTTTGACTTTTGTTGACTCACGCATGAACAGTAATTTTGACTTGTTTTTGACTTTTGTTGACTGTCGCATGAACAGTAACTTTGACTTTCATTAACTTCGGCTAAAACATACACTTTCAGAAAAATAAACGTAAACTTAATTATACTCTCGCATACACTTTTATAAGTGTACAAAACAATGAAACACTTAATAATAATACTTGAAATTATTATTACAAAAACTCACCAACGTTCTGTATACAATTTTAAAACACGAACAAACAACTAAACCATTTGGACATATCTAGTTGAGAGAACACTAGCATGGATGGTCAACTAAGACATCCACTTACTCATACTTATAAATTTCATACGTTTAGGGCGTTAGGAGATTTCGGATTAGACTTGGACTTTAGGCTTTGCTAGCTCTCGCACTATTACTTAACTCAACAGGTGAGTTCACAGCCCCTACTTTTACTGTTTTAACTGCTTTTGAACAAGGGTGGAAAACATAGTCAAACGTTTGAAATACATGATTGTATACTGATTTACTCGAACAATTAGAGTACATTGAACTGTTAAACTGTTACACAAACTGACGTTTATGAATAAACATTTTCATACTACAAACACTGTAAACGTATTAAACTTGTTTTGGAAACGCTGGAGAACGACCAGCAACGCTTCTACGAAATTGACTAGGTAACTAATGGGTCCTTCTGACATGGACCAGATCCTACTGACATGGATCAAGGGACACTGACACTCCCTACTATTTGAACCCTACTAACATGGGTACTAGATCCTACTGACATGGATCCATTATACTTATTGAACATGGGACACTGACACTCCCTACTATTTGAACTCTACTGACATGGGTACTAGATCCTTCTGACATGGATCCGTTATACTTGTAGAACAGGGGACACTGACACTCCCCACTAGGTGAACCCTACTGACATGGGTACTCGATCCTACTGACATGGATCCGTTAACAACTATTAGGATACTGACATTCTTACGAACTACCATTAGGATACTTACATTCCTACAAATACTAATAGGATACCGCTTTCCTACGAAACTTAAACTAGGTTTTGGGTAACATCCCACGTAACTACATCTTTGGGCTACATCCCACTAAACGTACACATTGGATAACACTCCACGAAACTTTATTGGATCGTGATGACGATAACGAATTGTGAACGCTTTGAAACAACCAACTATCATTGTAAACATAAAACCTGTGAATCCACTCAACCTCGTTGTTGACTTTTTACTATGTTTTGCAGGGAATTAGCTGCGCATGTAAGATCCGCCTGCACATATGGAACATAGGCGACCCTTGAAGCAAATAAGATGCCAACTTTTGACAACTGGATTTCTTTTATATAAATAATATGTTTTAGTCATATTCACGAAATCTACTTTTGTAACCGTAACTACATTTACATTTGTACGATTCGATGAATCGTAAAACTTTGTAACTATTAATTTGGCATCTTAATATATATGTTCTGTTGTAATCATAAGCTCTGATACGTATGCATGTACTGTGTAGTGTGGCACTCCCCATACTTAACTAAATGCTTCCGCTAAATTAAACCGATGAATTTGGGGGTGTTACATTTTTATTTTAAAACATTCATTCGCGCATCAATTCACTGTCACCACTTTCAATGGTGCTATGCGCGGATACGAGGTTATATATATATTGTGGGTGTGTACGGTGGAGGCATGGGAAACAATTCCATCCACTAAATAAAACTATTATTTGTCCCATTGTGTTCTTTTGCTTTTAATTTCAAGGGGAATCACATTAGATTGGTAACTTTGCCCACATTATATTTGTGGCATGCAATGAAGTTTTTGAGAGGGAGAATCTGCATTACCTTCGTGAAAAAAGATGTTATGTAACTAGGTGCAGCTTTTGTGATAATTGTAATTAGTATCAACTAATTTGGATGTGGTTGCACTGCGAATGTGACAATGTATGCTGTTTATAGCATTTGGCTGACTGTTCAATCAAGGGTCAACTTCTGCTAGGTAGTCCTAGCAAGGCTTGGACAAAAGACTACTTTAAGGGCGTTTCAAAGATAAAGTTGTCTGTATTTGTATTCCAGTAGATTTGCAGTGATGCACTCCTGTAATTTATGAAGCGGAATACTGTAATATTCGTGTTCAAGATTTTTAGTTAATGCCGGCTTTTGGCCATCTAAACCAGGATAGAGATAGACGGTTGAAATAACATTTGTACAGTATTCTAAGACATGTACAAACACACATTTGCATTTATTATAACCCTAGATTTCGGTAGAAAGGTAAAGGAGTTATGTTGGAATGCCGAAGTTTTCAATGAGAGAAGCTAATTGAAGGAAACTTGAACTCCGTTGACTCAAGGAGTTTTCAAATTCCAATTCCATTCGTTTTTTCAACCAAACAGTCGATAAAAAGGAGTCCAGCAATATCCCAATTCTGATGAATTTCAGCAAAAAGAGAGAGCCTTTAGTCGATCAAATTATGTGTGTTTTTCAATCCTTTCACTTATTTTCCTTTCCATCCTTTAACTAACTTCTTTTTCTTTCCACCCTCCCCACCTGATTTGATGTAAATCGCAACACTTTGTAAATGTCTCTCCCAATGACAACATTTCTCATCCTAGATGTTTTCGTGTCAGAGTAACTTTCTTCAAATAACCATTGTCTTTAATAAATCGGGTCTTCTAGTCCACAAAATGTTTCTAATTTCGTATTTATATAGATATGCATATTGCGTATATTAACAATTAGCAAATTGCTAAATCACTATTCTTTGAATAGTTATGAATATTTTTTTTGAATGAAAAGTTTGAAAGATCTCAAATTAATAATATAGACTTAAAATTAATTTAGTTGATAGTCTAATGATTTGACGTCAAAACATTCAGAGAGAAAGGTTATGTGTTCGATTCTAGATATTTGTGTACCTTTTTTTCTTTCTTTCTTTTAATTATAGTTTTTGAGCATAATTTTTAAGGTTTATAGTTTGAGAGTCTATTCAAAAATATATTGTATGTATGTATGTATTCAAGTTTTTAAAACGTTTTTTGTAAACATTAACTATTTTTTCATGTGAGATAACTTGTAGTTACATTAGTGAAAATATATGTCAAATAAAGTTCTAAATAATGAATTCTGAATATAGTTATAATGGAAGAGAAATAAATAACTCAACTACATGTAAAGTGATTGCATTATTAATTAGTAAAATTAGTGCATATATACTATACAATTTTAGATGCAAAATCAAATTTGCATTAATCTAATTTATTTCAATTATACACGTATAATGTTACTATAATCAAAGAAATACATATTCATAGAACTTTCATTGTTAATAAAAAGCATTAGGGGTGTTCATCGGTTCGGTTTTCGGTATCCTCAGTTTATTCGGTTCGGTTTGTTCGGTTTTGAATTTTTTTTTAGCAAAACCGAAAATTGAACCGAAAATCGAATTCATATTTGAAACCGAACCGAAACCGAACCGAAAACCGAACTCAAATTCGGTTCGGTATCGGTTGAAACCGAAAAACCGAAAATTTGATTTTTTTTAAGTTAATCGGTTTCGACTAGTAATTTTTCGTGTGTTATGATTTCACTAGAGTTGAAAGTGTTTAAATGTATATATACTTGTTTAGAAAATTTAAATATCACACATATACTACATATAATAATAATTTAATATATTATTTATTCTAAATTCGGTTTTCCGTTAAACCGAATTCAATCTACAAAACCAAAAACCGAATTCAAAAACCAAAACCGAACCGAATAGAAAACCGAATTTGAATTCGGTTCTGTTTTTAAAGTTTTAATCCAGTTCGGTTTTCGGATTAAACGGTTTCAAGCCAAATATGGAACACCCCTAAAAAGCATAAATAGATAAATTCCGATTCAAGTGAAAATTTCATATTTCATATCGAAGTTTAATAATGTACTTTTTAACCTTGCCGTAACGCGCGGATTAAACAAACGATGTAAATATTAAACTCAAGCACCGGAATTTTCATGGAACTGCAATTTTCATAGAATGGAGGGGCACCAACATTAAGTTCACACTATTGTCTTTCTCTACAGCTAGTAATTCCTCATCTTCTTGTATATTTGGCATCTCTTTTAGTCTTGTTACAAGATAACACTCAAGACAAAACTTACCCTCAATACAGTTGTCATCACCAACTTTTAGTAAGATTTTTATATGAGCAACATGAGAGGTATATTTAGAGTTAAGGGTATGCATTTAAACGAACCGAACGAACACAGACGAAACATGTTTGTGTTCGTTTATTAAGATTTTATCGAACAAACGAACGAACACGAACGAATAAGCGAACAAATTTTATTGTTCATGTTCCTTCACTAAGAAAATTTGTTTGTTCACAAATATAAATGAACGTTCACGAACAAATATATAATTTAATGCATTTGTTCCTTAATATCTTAAACGAACACAAACAATATATATATATATATATATATATATATATATATATATATATATATATATATATATTACACACTCATCTAAGTAAGGGTGTTCAAAAAATCCGAACCCGAAACCGACACCCGATTATTCGAAATACCCGTACCGAAAATACCCGAAATTTTGGATACCTGAAATTTCAGAAATTTCGGATACCTGAAATTTCGGAAATTCGAAATCCGGATACCCAAAAATTTGGGTTCGGGAATTGGATAGTAATATTAAAAAAAAGTCGGGTATTCGGGTACCCGAATACCCGAAAATTCCAAACTTTTTTTTATATAATATTTTTATGTTGGGTATAATTGGTTTTTTGTCATTGTTACCTTACGTATTCATGTGTATACCAGGAACACAAACACATAAAACACATTAGCTTGGCTTTCATTTCTAACATTTTATACATGTATATATCTATAATACATTTTATTAGTAGTTGCAAATATATCTATTATTGTTTTTACTAGGAGGTAGTGAATCAAGGACAATCTTGCATAAAAAAAAACTTTGGGTATCGGATTACCCGATATCCGTACCGGAAATACCCGAAGTTCGGGTATCCGAAATTTCGGATACCCGAAGTTCGGGTATACGAAATTTCGGGACGGGTATTGGGTAGTGAAAATCACTATCCGAAACGTTCGGGTATCCGAACTTTGGGTATCCGAAATTCTGGGTACCCGAAGTTAAACACCCCTACATCTAAGTGGAGGTGTGTGAAAGTGGAGGGAAATGCGAACGTAAAAAAATATAGTTTAGTACTATTATATTTTGAATTTATATGAGATTAAAATAAGATATTTAATATGTATTATTTTAATTAAACTATTAGTTAACAAACGAACATGTTATCGAATGTTCACGAACATAAATAAACGAACGAAACATATGTTCATATTCGTTCGTATAATTAAATAAATGTAAAATATTGTTCATGTTCGTTCATATAATGAAACGCAAGAACGTAAATGAACTTCTTGCCGAACAATTCGATAATTATTCGTTGAATCAGTTCACTTACAGCCTTACAGGCCCCGACATTTTTTGACTATTTACAAATTCTTGTATTATTAAGAAACATAACTTTTTTATCCTTGTTGTTTTGTATGCATCTACAGCCATGGTGGTGGGACCCCCACCAAGCTTATTTGACAATGATATCATGATTCCTTGAAGTTAAAAAGATGGTAACCCTTTTCCATCTCAACACAAATCAATCATCAATAATATATATTAACTTGCACTTCATGTATTAGAAGGTAAAACTTTAACATATAATTTAACTATTTCACCAGTGAAAGTAAGTACCTACCCTTTAAGATAGGATCCCCTTTTCCCTTTGCAACAAAAAATACACACACCTTATATGAAATATTTTAGAGATGCAATAGGCATGGCTGCTTTTAGACACAATGTGGAAGAAGAAGAAGAAGAATTAGTCAAAAAGTCAAAGAATAATAATGTCAAAATTCAGACTACACTTGCTTCCATTGAATGTTTGACCATCCCTCAGGTACTCAATATCTCCTGTTCTGTTTTTGTTCTGTTTTTGCATACATTTCATCTAATGACCAAATTTGTAAAAACAGGTTCAAGAAATTGTGGTGTTGGCTGATTATAGATGCAAAATGTGCCAAGAAAGAGTTGCAGATATTGTTTCAAGATGTGATGGTAAGTGTTTTTTTTTCAAAGAACTTTATGGATTCATTATAAATTATAGTAATAGATTGCTAGCCATAATGATAGTTTTCCACCATTTGTAAATCGAGGGAGTTTAGCCATTGTGGATTGGGCAGCCAATTGGGTTTGGTGATATACTGATAGTGGGTCCAGTGCAGGTTATCATTTTTGGAACAATAAGAATCACAGACTCTAGCCTAAATCAGTAAATCCATGTTGTATACAATTACAAATACATAAATGATATAATCACACCATTTTTACAAAAAATATTATACAAACTTAGGTGGACCAATGATATAAAGAGAGAGATTTATGAGAGAGAAAAAAGAATGTAATTTGATTGGTCTAACACTTATGCTATGTCATTGTGTGAAAGTAGCCGATAATCGAAATGTTACATAATATGTGTAAGAAATAAGGTGATCTTGTAGATTATCATAATCTTTGTAAAATAAAACTGAAACGTGTTAATAATTACAAAAATCGTAAAGTTGGAACATCGGATGCCCTGGTTATGATTTAATTGGGTCCAATTGTGACACTTTTCTACTCCTTCCGTCCCATCCAAGGTGTTTACATTATTATTTTGCCTTGTCTTAAATAAGTGTCTACCTCTATGTTTCAACAAATCGAAAGAGTTTTAGTAGGTAGGTATGTTATTTGATTGGTGAAAAGTATAATTACGGGAGAATCCTAAAACTATGTGTAAAGTCAAAATGAACCCTTTGACTAGGACGGAGGGAGATATTTATTTGCTATTTTAATTTAAATTTCCTAAAGTCGAAGATACGTTCTTGTCAGACTTGCACATTTTATGTCGTGTCTATTTGTTCATGAAACTATATGAAACACTCTTCCATCTTAATTTTTGTTAGGTTGGTTTTGTTTTAACCTTTTCTTTTTGTTTTTAATAGTACGTTTATATAACATTATAAGCATATTAACATATAAAATCCTATCTTCTTGCTGCTTTTGAATTTGTAAAATCTTCAAAAACATAATAATAATAATTGAATAAAAGAGTAAATTCCATAAATGGTCCTTGTGGTTTACACCGATTTATGAAATTCATCCCTGTGCTTATTTTTTCATATTTTCAATCCAATAAGTTTACGTTTTACTTGCAAATTGTCCCTATTTCACCTAAAATTATTAAATCACCCCAACTTCTTTATTTTATTTATTTCTTATACTTTAATTCAGTAAAAAACAATAAAAATTATAATGCCTATCATGACTCTCATCCTCTCCATTCGTTCCATCAGCTTCTTTATTTTCAACCCATTTGTTTCAATCATCCTATTCATTAAGCTCCATGAAAAATAATTATCGCTAATGTCTGTTATGACAAATATCAAAGAAAACATCAAATAATTAAAACGATAGATCTCCCAATTCAAGTCTAATTTTAAAGCCAACAAGTAAAGACATACAAATCCAATCTCATCAAATATAAAACCCCAAGAAAAAGAGTAAGAGGTGAACGGTGGTGGCAATTAAATGTATAGCATCGTGTGTGGCGGCTGAAGACAAAAATCCTACCACCATTCCGGATCGGGTTTTAATGAACTCAGGCGACCATAACGCGGATCTGAAGTGAACTCCGGCGACCATTCGATTTACACGGCGAACCTGGAGTTAGCCCTTCGCGCAGAATCGACGCTGCAAGACCTGCTGCGATGAACTTGCTAACACCGTCGGCCAACCCTAGGTTCAGATCTAGGGCTTTGTTTTCAAAACCATTGTTATGACCTACTCCGATGACCTTGTTAACACCGCCACGACCCTCGCCACCCCCTTCGTCCACTCGATCTTCTTCGGATCCACATGACTCATATTTGAAGATAGTGATGATTGTATCAATTTCAACAGAGTGTAAGATATGTATGTTTGTATATGTATATTTCTGGAAATAATGGGTTTCAAGTTTCAATTTGTATTGTATGCTGCTTTTAAATTGGAAAAATTCAACTTATTGTTTTTACAGGGTGTTTGGGTTAGCTTTTTAAAATGGCATTTCAAGTTTTTTTTTTTTTTTTTTTTTTTTGTCAAAAGCTCAATTTCTTATCAAATACTTTTTGAGCTTTTGGCTTTTTACAACAATAAAACTCATTTTAAAGAAGCTAAGAGAGTGGGGCTTTTAGGCTTTTAGCTTTTTACAACAAAAGCTTATAAGCTAAAAGCTCAAAGCTAGGCCAAACACCCCCTAAGACTTGAGATAATATATATTAATTGGTATTATATTGTCGCACCTCAAAATCGGGTTGCGGAAGCGATTCGGGTCGGGACGCGACTAATCAGATATCAATAGCACATAAGATAAGGTGAACGACTCTATATGCGTCATTTAGACCATTACATTGATAATATAACAGTTTTACAACGTTATATTGTTTACAAAAGCTCGCAAGCTAAATGTTAGATATTCTAAGGCATATCTAATTGTACAAAATGTAGAAATGCATGTGAATCTCCTGATGTTGTCTGAATGCGACTCGAGCTAGCTAATCCTGAGCACTCATACTACTGCTGTGTACTTGAGAATACATGCTAAAAGGTCAGCCAAAAGCCGGTGAGCTCACTGGTTTGTATAATGATGAAATATGAGTTATGAACCACAAGTTTTAAGTATGATAATTTGCAATTAAGCAAATAAGTAAAAGATTGTATATTACTGCCATGAGACCATAGTTTGAGCTTAACTGAGGGTGTCAGGATCACAATTAAGTGCCCGATCGGGGGTGCCTCCTGCATGTGCCTAATCAACACATGTATGAGCAAATGATCATGCGTCTGTTCGACCGCAGTCTTGGTTGCGCGACTACCCCGGACGAGGATTGTCAATCCTATATGGTACCATACACTAACATTCGCGCTAAATACATATTAACAAATTATGATGTGGAGGGCTTCAAGATTAGTAAAACAACTCATGCAGTCAATATATCGAGTTTTGTACTTGTGTTCACATGTAAATAAAAACTGAGCATGTATCCTCACCCCGAGGTAAAAACAGTAAAAAGCGGGGATATGAGACTGACCTGAGTCTGGTATGTCGTAGTGAAGCAAGTATGATGTAGTATTATGAGATGTTGTCTGAAGACTGTAACCTGCCGGACGTTCAAAACGCGCAAAGTTATAATAATAAGTAGGTATCTCAAAAGATTACCTATGCTAGTTGTCCATTCAACTAGTAATGTCCAAATGATTTTGTTTGATTGATTATGTTTGAGTTTTAAAAACATGTACGGTCCGTTGATGATGATTTGTAATAATAATTCGAAAGTATTATTATTATATGTTTCATTGTTTGTATACTTATCAAAGTATATGTATATCATGCATGAGTATTATCGTATAAGGTTTAGTTATCGTAAGTGTTCGAAACTTGGTGAATTATATGTTTTTAACATTTTGTGATGTGCGACACTACTTGCGACACTAGGGTTAGTGTCGCATGATGTTGAAATTGGGAGTGTTGCGACACTAGAGTTAGTGTCGCAGTGTGCGACATTCAATAATTTGGCGACACAAGAGCCAGTGTCGCTATGTGCGACATTCGAAGCTATTGAGACATAAAAGTCAGTGTCACAATATGTGACATTCGGGTTGCCAAGCGACACAAGCTTAGTGTCGCAATTGGGTTTAGCCCAGTGCGACACTACCGGCTGTGATTGTTTTTCATTGTCTGGAAAATGGTCAAACGACCTCGGTTTGACCCGAGACGTTTACACAACATTTAAAATGATCAAATAAGCTTATGAAAATTATTGGTTTGTGTCGGGGTTATCCCGAGGTGTCGGTTTCCAAAATGCACTTTTCAAACTTCAAACTTTCAAAATTTCCAGATTTCACACCCGAATCAACCCCCATTTTGACCACTTTTTAAACCGAGTTTGGTCTCAACAAAAATCCAGCATGTTCCTCTATGGATCTAGTTCATTTATGCACTTTATCATGATTTTAGAAGGCCTATTGCTATTTTAAACAAAAATGAAGGTGGAAGTTGGTCAGATTTGGTCCAAGAACAAGTAACACTCAAAGATCCACTTCTACACTTAGATCCGTGAGGATCTGGTCCAAGTGACAAACACAAAAACCGTAGCTAACATTCATACGAAAGTTTTGACATAAATTTCGTGACCTAACTCTAAACACCCGATTTTATATGATTTTCTCTTGAGCTTAAAATTCTGGTCAGATTTGTGTTCTTGGTGTTTATGTTCATAAAAACGATTTTGAGTTACTTTTTGGACATTATCAAGTTGTATGAACTTAGTAACATGAAGATCTATGAAAACCATGAAAATCTATATAGAGAGAAGTGGTGGATCATACCAAAAATGAGTTCTAAAGAAAGAGATGAGTGAGATGATCATGGTTCTTCTTCCTTGCTCCCTTTCCTTGTGTTTTCTTCAAGTGAATGTTGGTGGATGATGGTGGTTGAGTGGTGAATGGTGGTGACCGAATGGGGAGAGGGAGGAGAGGTGTGTGTTTTGTAGAGAGAAGTTAGAGAGAGAGATGTGGAATAAGAATGAGGAAATTAGGGAATGGAATGGGATTTTGTTTTGGTGGTCAAGGGGGCATGATCCCCTTTTCACGGGGGCTGTTTTTCGGCCTGAGGGGCCCACTAGAGGGTGTGGGTGTCTCCAAATTTTGTTCCCCTAATTTGCGCTCCATGCGGCGTTCGTTTCCCTGATCGTTTAAACGTATATTTAGACGTTATATAATATACGTACGTGTTTGATATTAAAATACATTTTTGATAGTTTAACTTGAAGTATTACTTAATAATACTTGGTAACATTTATAAAAATGTTATTGTGACGTGTCGGTAACGGTTCACGGAGTCATGTTACGATTAATAAATTGCGTAACGTTTAAACTAAACGTTTCGGTTTTTGATATAAATATTAATATTTATAAAGGAAGTATTTTATCAAAATACTTTACTTGAAGTTATAAAAACATAGCTTTTATTTTAATCGTTTGTTGGGCACGAATCGTGCGTTTTTGGTCGCGTTTGAGTGTTTTACGATACGAAATATTTATGAAATATTATCGAAATAATATTTAGGAAATAATGAGGTTATTAAGTAATTTTTTATTATTTAATAAATTTTGTTTCACCAACGTCCGTCATAATGATTCGGAATGCACCAGACATAATAATGCACGATTAAATTTAATCGCGTACGTGTATATATATATATATATATATATATATATATATATATAACAATATATATAATGATAATTACATGTATTAATTAGATGATTAGGAACTAATTACTAGCCCTAATTTATCGGGTGTCACATATATAATATTAGAAGGATTAAAAATTGAAAATATAATTAAAATAAATGAGTTAAGGGTAATTTAGTATTTTAAGGTGAAGGAGGGACTATATGCGAATAAAACGTAAACTTGTTGAACCGAAAACGTGAAAAAATAAGTACAGGAACAATTTCGATTTCGTAAATTGATGTAAACCATAGGGACCATCTATGAAATTTACTCTTGAATAAAATATATGCATTCAATGGTTTGGATTTTACCTAAGATGTATGTGCTTAATTATGAACTAAATATATGTTTAATAATGACAAAGTAAATGATTCGAATGATCATTTGTTTAGCTGTATCGTGGTGACATTCGAAACAAGAGTTTTGAGAATTCGAATCCTAGGGTGAACTAGATGTAAACATTGGTGGTGTGAGTACCTTATTATATGTTTTATTTTTAAAAATACATATATGAATTCCTTTATGAAAGTAGATATCATGATCTCAAAAACTAGAAGGATTACTAATTACTATGACATCTATACATAATCCACAAGTGACTCATTTGAATGTGACAGGTTAAGTTTAAGTTCTTACATACATGAGATAGTCAGGAATTTATTTTTCTCAATAACATATACTGTAACAACAATATTTTTCTAGCTATTGTATATTATTGACGTCTATGTCCTTTTTAATTTTTACTTCTAATCTACAGGAGATATAGAGTCATTGGAGATAATGATGATGGAGAAAAAAGTAATCCTTACATTTACACGCAGATATTCAATAACAAGAAAGACCCTAAGTAAAAAACTTGAAATCATCGCAATCTACAAGAACATTGTTAATAAAGTCCCTAATGTCAGAAGTTTTTTAAGTTTCTTACGTACATAATAGTGATAAAATCGGTTCGTTACCTAACTCGGTATAAAAGTGAAAGTTCGTTGTCGATCTATAGCTTTAACCATTAAATATATAGAGTGTTAAGATTGTAATTTTGTATCATTCAGTGTCGTTCAGAATATGTAGCAACAAGTTTGTTTTATGTGAGAACCACAATCATCGAGTCTTTGAATCATTCAGCTTATTTGCCCATTCAACAACCTAAAATGACAAACAATATCTATTGTGATCGTGTGTACTCTCCCGTGCGTTTAAATTTGATTATGTATTCTCTCTCGATGTATTTTAATAAGTTACTCATGTCATTAACTTTAGTCATGTCATTACCCTCTACCAGCGTCATGCAAAAGCTTAGTAAACAAAAAGACGAAGAGTGGTTTAGCACAATTGATACAAATCGAGTTTCCTGAACCAATGACCGGATAGTTACAAAATGAAGTAAACAAAAATTCGTGTTTAATGATTTATATTACTTTCTCCCAGCATTGTATTTGCATCCGTGAATTAAACCCGAGAAGCCAAGTCAATGTATTGACACTTCCGATCAGCTAATTTTCTTTACAAATCCATCGAATAGGAGGTATGGAGACGAAATTACCATTTTAAGTTCAACATTTGGTGGAGGTCCTTGACGGTAAAAACAGGAATCCAGGTATAGCGGGTATAAATTCTTCTTGCTCCTATCATATCATTTTCAAAAGGTACACATAAGCGAGCCTAACATTGACCATTCACAAGATCAAAGTGAAAACTACAAGAATCAAATGATACATAGCGTTACCTCAATTGTCTTGTTGTGTACCTTAGCCCTCGCTTCATACTCCATCTTCTCTCACTTAAGAGCTTGATGCTTTGGCTCCAGGTCTGAATAGAACTGAATGAAAAACATAAATCATATGCATTAAGAATCGTTTGTATGATATTAGTAGCAAAATAAAGATAACACAAAAACATACCAATAAAAATTGATGATCAGTAATAATCAATTGATTCGATAGCTAACAATTTGCAAAAGAAAAACAAACTCATGCATAAATTCAAACACTTGTTTAGAACTTGTCAACTCTAAGCCAGAAAATACAAAACACTTCTTACTAAAAAAAAAGATTTTTTGATGAAAAACAATCTGTTGTGAACTTGGGTACTCCCCTTTTAAGTTTGATTACCTATATCTGTTACTATGTTAGTCATTACCCTTTACAAGCGTCATGCAAAAAAGTCATTAAACAAAAGACTAAAAGTAGTTTTGTCCAATCGGTGCTAATGAGTTTCATGAACCAATGACAAGAGAGTTTAAAAAAAAAAAAAGTAAACGAAAATTCGTGTTGTATGATTCATATTACTTTCTCCTAGAAAATATTACCCCCATCCGTGAATGAACCCAGAGGCCAAGTCAATGTGTTCACACAAGGTATTACTCAGTCCGTTTTGATACGGGATGCATCACCATGATGACTAGTTTTTCTGAATTTTTGGTCAACTTCAAAGAATAAAATGGAATGATGTAGACATCCATATTTAATGTGTGATATATGATTGGAAAGCTCTACATGTCTACTTTATTATGCAATAAACGGTGTCATGGGGGCGCCGACCAAATGAAATATCACCACACAAAAATTAAAGCAAACGACCTCTATATGAGACGTTTGAAAAATAGTTACATTACAATAATTCAAATGCTTACAAAAGTTATAGGAGTTCGCATGACAAAAGTAGAATTACATAACTATGATTCTAAAATATAGTAAATGCAATCTAGTTCCTTGATGTTTGAAAACAATGCGACTCGAGCTACACTATCCATAAGCTTCATATTGCGGCGGGTTACCTGAGAAATACATACTAAAAGGTCAACATAAAGTTGGTGAGTTCATAGGTTTGTTAAGTAATCAGTTGCTAAAATGATCCACAAGATTTCACAAGTTTTGCATCATTCGTCAATGATAAGTAAAAGTATCGTTAGCCAACGACAAGTAAAAGTATTGCATACAGCAATATAAGTATACCATTTGCATGAGTCTCATAGTCAAGCTTAACGTTGTTTGCCTCCGGTAAGTGTACTAATCCGATACACTTCTAAATCACAAGTAATACTGCGCCCGTGGGTTGGCTAGCGCGACTAGCCCGGACGAGGTTTGTCAAACCCTGATGGTACCACCCAATAATACTCACGCACAAATTTTAATGACTATGATAAGTAGAGGACTTTAGTGGATTATTCAGGTCTCATGCAATCCGTACAAAAAGTTATTTCCAGTACTTGTGATCATAAAGCAGTTTATAAAACAGTTGTATGTATTCTCACCCCAGTGAAAAACAGTAAAAAGGGGCTATGAAACCCACCAGAGTTGAGCAGGTAGCAAGCAATATCAAATATTAGCAAGTAGTGGGTGTTCTCGTTCTCGTGTGCAACCTCCTAACGCCCTAAACGTATGAGGTTGTATAAGTAGATGTCTCAAAAGACCATCTATAGCGATTGTATAAGTGGGGGTTAATGTCCACTTAAGCCAATCGGGTAGGTGGGGGTTTTATGTCCAACTAAAGCTAGTTCATCAACTAGTGTGTCCAAATAAGTAGTTTGAGTTCGTTTATCGAAAACGTGTACGACCCGTTGGTAAAAGTTTGTAATAATAATTCTTTAAGACATTATTAATTTGTTTGTGTCATTGTATACGTATTGTTATAGTATGTATCCTGTGTGGTTATAAGTTACTCATGTTCGATACTTAGTGAAAAACAAGTTCCATACATTCTGTCATTAGCGACACTAGTAGCGACACTAGTGTCAGTGTCGCAGGTTATGCGACACTAGGGTAAATGTCGCAGTGTATGCGAGTGTCGCAGGTTATGCGACACTAGTGTCAGTGTCGCAGTGAGTGTCGCAAGTTATGCGACATTAAGTCTTATGTCGCAGGTTCAAATCGATTTTCAAATAAGTAGCGACACTAATAGCGACACTTCGGTAGTGTCGCAGGTAGTGTCGCAGGTCATGCGACACTAGCGTCTGGCCATATTTTCCATTTTTAGCCCAAGTGTAACCAAGTGTCGGTTTTTCATTCGGGAAACTTTCCAAAATTAGTTTTTGGTCCAAGTTGCTAATTAAGTCATCCAAACCCATTTTTATTACCATTTTCCAAATATAGTAAGTTTTTCGAAAACGAGCCACTTTTGTTGACTTGGTCAAACTTACTCGGTTTGACCCAAAACTTTCACCCAACCCAAATATCAGTTTATAGGGTCTAAATATGATGTCGATTCATGCCGGAGTTCACCAAAAGTGTCGGTTTTTATAAAATTCCTAAATCTTCAAGATTTCACATTTTCGACTTTTTGTCGGTTTATTTCACCAAGTGTTTTGCCAATTTCTGGTCCAAGTCAAGTCTCACAATTTTTATCAACTGATCTACTATGTGTGTAGTGTCTAACTTATATTTTCCAAGAGTTTTAAGTACCATAATCACAGAGAAGCAAAATAATTAGTCATGCATAGTCTAGATTCTGATTTTACCCAGGTCAGTCTCACAAATCGTCCAATAGAGAAAAACGTGTACGTTTCTGGAAAAAGTGTAAAACACGAAAGTTTAGTTCTTTTCAATACGCAAATTTCAAATAAAAAAATGCATCTTATACATCTTCTTAGAACTCAAGATATGGCGTTTTTAATGTGCTGTGATTTTCTGGACAGATTGTGTATTCTTTGTGTATAAATTTATAAAAACGTATTTTAAGTTTATATTTGGACATAATCTTGTTAGATGAGCTTTATAACATGTAGATCAGTAGTATTAAAGTAAAATAAGTGAGGGAGTTAGTGATTCTCACCAAGAATGATGAAGAACAAAGGATGAAGATGATGAAGGTGGTGATCTTGTTCTTGGTTCCTTCTTCTTGCTTGGTCAATGGATGGCGATTTTGTGGTGGAAGATGGTGGTGATAGAGGTGGATTTTGGGGCTGTGGTGTTCCAGAAATTAGAGAGGATTTGAGTGATTTTTGGTGAAGTGTAAATGAGAAAAAGAAAAGAAGCATTGCATGTATGGGAAAAAGGGGTGTAATCATTCCATTTTGCATGGAGTTTTTGATTGGTTCATTAGGGTGGTGATCACATGGAGGGGGAGAGAGGGGAGAACGACCAAGGGGGCCCACAAAGGGTATTTTAGTCATTTTCTTATTTACCATTAAATTTGTTATGTTTCCCGTTCGTTTACCCGATTGGTTAGACGTTTATATATACGTTAAACGTTTAATACGCGTTTTTAAGTAACGATTTAAATTTCGTCATTTTCACTTAAAGTATTTATTCTAAATACTTGAAAAACATTTATAAAAATGTTTCGTTAAGTTGTCGGTCTCGAATTGGATGCACGTTTTACGGAGGTTTAATCGCGTAGCGTTTTAAATAGACTTTTTTCTTTGACAACTATTATACGATGTTTTCAATAATAATTTTATACAAAATAATATATTTTAAATTATTAAAATATATTTTGACTTTCGTTCGATTGTCGGGCGCGTTCCGCGCGTTTCTGTTGCGTTTGAGACGTTTTAATCGAAACGTCTAGGTTTTTCGGGTATTATTATATTAAAATAATAATATATGATAAATAACTTCTAAAAATAGATTTAAGTTATTTATAGAAAAAGTTTTTACCAACGTCGTATATTATGTCAGACTCTGTCCGGTTGTTTTGCACAATTTTACCAAATTGCGTAAGCGTAATTACAATTAATTACGGAGGTGTATATTCACATAAAATATACGAGTAGTTACAAGTAATTACAAGTATTTAGCCTAAAACTAAACTAAACACACGTAATTAGGGTTTCTAGAGGGTTAATCAGTAACCCTAAATCGTCGGGTGTCACACGTAGCCTTGAAGACCAAGTAGAAGTACGACGAATATACTGAGGTGGAACCCAATCTTCATCATTGAGATCATCGTTTCGTGGTCGTTTGCCCTGATCAGGGCGCAGTGAAGTCGTACCTTGACGAATACGATGCTGAATTCGTTTGAACCGACGTGGTTCAAACCGTTGAATATTCCTCAACGCATACTCCGAAGGGACAACCCTCGGAGAAGTCTCAGGAGTAGAACCTCCATCCGAATCTTCAGCAACTGGATCCTCAAGATTAGGCTGATCAGCCTGTTCTCCAGCTTGGAAATTGTCGATTTCCTGTAACAGGTCATCAACCTGTATCTGTGCCTCATGGAGGGGTAATTCCTCCTCCTGAGGTTGCTGCCCAGGCGCAGCCAAAACATCCATAAAACCGTCATTGGGCGGCGCAACATAAGCTTCATCAACTATGTGCCCAAACAACGGAAAATTGTTATTCTCGTTCACACCTGCCGCACAAACCGTCCAGATTCGGACGTTCATGGGAGTTGGACGCAAGCGCTCTCGAGCATTTTGTGGAAGGCCGGGAAGCTGGTTATCAAGAAAAAGCTGAATGAAGGGTGGATATAGATTCCAACGCTTGTCCCCGGCATTAACGTTGTCGACCATCGCCCTGAAGATATACCCAGAAAAGTTGAAGGGCTTATTGTAGACCAACGCTAGCATGGCAGAGGCCGTAGAATGACTGATACCGTCAAAACCAGCCTTACGAGGAGAAAGACAAACGATAAGCACATGCATCAAATATCTCCAAACCTTAAGCAGATTCGCCTTTCGGTATTGATCATTTGGCACACCTGGATAACCGATGCGTGTCATAGCCCCAACAATAAACTCATTTCCAAACAGGGTGGGCATTTCCGGAGTATCACCAAACTGAAAGAATTCCCGAATAGCCTGTTCAGAGATAATGAGTTGACGATCACCCAAAGTGTAGATAATCCTGGTAAATGGAAACTCGGAGTTGATCACCGCATTTTCCCAAAACTGACCCACCTGATCCTTGTAAATGTTGGTGGTTGCGGTGATAGCAGTATGGATACGAGACCGGTGTAGAAATGCCACCATTGGCCTGTACGGAGCAGCCGTCTCCTTCGAGTCATCCAAAAATGCCACAATATTGTGACGTGATTCCCAAAGAATATCACCATCTGCCATTGTTGTACAATAAAACTTGAAAACAGTTAGCGTAAGCAGATTCAATCGAAACAAATAAATCAATTTAGTATCCTGTTATATGCGACATAGAGAGTTGTGTCGCAGGACTACTGCGACATAATTGACTTGTGTCGCTTACCGAACAAAAATTGATTTTCAAAAAGTAAGCGACATAAGGAATTGTGTCGCTAAGCAGTAATGCAACGGAAAGAGTTGTGTCGCTTTTTGCAATTAAATTGAATTTAATCGAATTTATGCGACATAAACAATTTATGTCGCAAAGATGATGCGACATAAATGTTATGTCGCACAACAGAATGCAAAATTACATATTTAACTAGTAAAGAAAGCAAATTTGCACAAATTAAGGGTTTAATTGATAATAACAAAGATAAATACATTGTTATGATTACAAAATATCACATTATAAACCCTAAACCCTAAACCTAGATAGTATCCTCGGATACTATTAATACATAAAGGCCAAAATTCAAGACAAGGGCAGGCAAAGATCCAGGATAATGAGGGGATCCCACCAGACCATCAAAAACGAAAGGTAATCGATCAAGCAAGAATGCTATCACGACACCTGAATGCACATAAGCTTCCACGACTGAAAGGTGATCCTCGAAGTCGCGGAAGTGCAAGACATGATAGTCTTTGGGCAGAAGCAGTGAACACAGAATAGTGAAACACCATTGTCCTGAACGAAATCACCTGCCATTGCTATAACACAATTGGACGAAAGTGAGGAATAGGCCAAACTGAGTTAAGCGACATAAGTTATGTCGCATTATTATTGAGCGACATAATAGTTGTGTCGCAAATGTCCGCGACATAAATATTATGTCGCAAGTGTCAGCGACATAAATTGGAATTCAGAAACTCTGCGACATAAAAGTTTATGTCGCAGGTTATGTCGCAGTGACGAACAGCAAGCCCCAACCCAGAAACCCTAAACCTAATTTGGGGTTTTCGAAAATAAGACATACCCTAGGTTACGCCATCAAACAAGGAGCACGAAAACACAGATATTATCATCTAAGAGTGAATTATTTGTGTCTAATTAACCCAAACCCGAAACCCCTAAAAACCCGTAACTAAAATCAACGATTAAAGCTTAAATATACGGTAAAAGAGGGTGAAATTAGTACCTATCTATTGAGTAGTAGTTGGGGAACAAGAAACAAGAGATCGATTGCCAAGGAAAACACCAGATGTTTGAAATCAAAAGACGAATTCACACGCAGATTTTGTGTCGCAGGATTGATTTTTATGTCGCAGGTTTTTGATTTTGTGTCGCTAAAAGTGTGCACAGAGAAAGCGACTGGGGTGGGGTATTTATACCTCAGCCCCACCTAGCGACATAATTAAGCGACATAAAAGGCGACGTAAGTTATGTCGCAGGACAATACTTATGTCGCAGTACCCAGAAAACTTGATTTTTAATTTCAAGTTTCGTAACCCGATGCAAGAGTAACTAATGGACTTGTAAAAATAAATATACAAAATTGAAGGTAAAATTAACTAAAATAACTTAATTACTAAACCTAAAATGAAACTTAAAGTAATTTTCTTTTTGGTGACGTATTCATTTTGTCTGCTAAGGGATCATATTAGGATAACATGCAATTATTAGGAAATAGTAAGTGTTATCTCGATTATCAGTATAGTTGTCCTCTTTAAATTTACTTAGCATATTTAGAACACCTTTTATTAATATTATTTCAAGATGATTACTGGTATTGTTTGACCACCTAAACATGTTACATCTGCGTCTATGAGCAAACCTTTTATGTTAGTATGAATAGTTATCTGTGGTCCCTACCATAGACATACCCCTATAATTTAGACAAGAACATATCTTCCAAGATAGATAGAATAGAGGAAAATCGTTTTTAAGAATCAAGACAGCGGTGACAGGTCTGTACAAATGTACAACAAAGCGAGATAGCTTGATTCAGGTGTAAGCAAAACCGGAGTTGGTCAAACCATTTTAGCGACCTTGTTAGGTATCTTATGATTTAAGACTTTTTCAAGTTCATTGACTTGCGTTTGCTTAACTTTTAAGTATATACAACTTGAAACCAGGTCTTTACTTACGTACAACAGAGGAAACAAGAAGTATATACCCCCAAATGATTTCATATTACAAACTAAAATGGAAGTATGCCAAGCTGTATTAAGGAATTAAGACACTTAGTCATACATCACAGGATGTTGACCACATGATAATAGACATGTATTAGAATTACTTTTTAATTGCTCAAAGACCGGTGTGTCATGCCTACCAGTACATCATATGATGAAGCTAATATTTATGAATGCTGTGGTAAGTATGCTAGATAAACCTACTGATACATCATGGATAAACTTTAAAATTTTCATTTTGTGCATGCACCCTAATGTACCATCATTTCCCTAGTTGTTTACAGACACAACTAAACGTCTTTTTATAAATGTTGCAACCGTGCATTTCTTTAATACTAAAGAGTATAAAGAGTGGCTGTTGCATTTTTTTTTAATAATTGAATAGTCCAAGTCCAAAAATTACTTCTTAAGTTGAAAGAAGCGCAAACCAATCATGTTGACTAGTTCATCAAATCGGGCATGAGAAAAGGCCTTGGTGAATAAGTCAGCATTCTGCTTAAGGGTATCTATGTGGACAAGGTCTATTAAGTGTTTCTCATAGCAATCCCGTATGAAGTGAAACCTAAGTTCTATGTGTTTAGTCCTAGAGTGCTGTACGGGATTGCATGTAATAGAAATAGCAGCAATATTATCAATATGTATAGGAGTCATAGTAAGAAGTAACCCGTAATCGCGTAATTGATGCCGAATCCACAGAACTTGGGAACAGCAACTAGCCGCAGCAACATACTCAGCCTCCGCAGTGGAAGTAGCCACTGTAGTCTGCTTTTTGCAGTGCCATGAGACCAAACGCGATCCAAGAAACTGGCATCCACCAGTTGTTGACTTCTTATCTATGCTACAACCGCCATGATCAGAATCCGAGTAAGCAGTGAGTGCAAACGATTTTTCATTGGAGTACCATAGACCAAGAGTTGGCCTATGTTTGAGGTACCCAAAAATGCGCTTTATTGCTTTCATATGAGAAACCTTTGGCCTAGCTTGATATCTGGAGCAGATAGACACAGCAAATACGATGTCCGGCCTGGATGCGGTCAGATACATGAGAGAACCAATCATTGAGCGATAGTCCTTTTCTTTACAATCCTCGTCATCAATGGCCGGCCCGAGATTGTGATTAATTTCAATGGGGGTGCCATAGGTCTTGCAGTTAAGCAAGTCATACCTAGTTAACATATCAGTGACATATTTTGACTGATGAATGTAAATTCCTTTGGCAGACTGCTCAACTTGTACACCCAGAAAGAACGTAAGTTCCCCCATTGCACTCATCTCAAATTCTCACTTCATGACATGGAATCTTTTGTAGAACCAAAAATGATGTCGTCGACATACACCTGTACCAGCAGCAAGTCATCTCCATCTCTTTTTGTGAATAGAGTGCTATCAATACTACCTCTTTCGAATCCATTTTTAACAAGATGAGTGGCAAGCCTCTCATACCACAATCGTGGCGCCTGATGCAAACCATATAATGCCTTATTGAGTTTACAGACATATTCTGGATGCAAAGGATCTTCAAAACCAGGAGGCTGCTTCACATAAACATCGGTATCAACCTGTCCATACAGAAAAGCGCTCTTCACATCATGCTGATAAATAAATAAAATCATTGAAGGACGTGAAGGCCAAGAAGATACGAATCGACTCCAATCTTGCAACAGGAGCAAAAACCTCATCATAGTCCAATCTCTCTACTTGATGAAAACCTTGAACTACTAGCCTTGCTTTGTTTCTAATAACTACCCCTCGATCACCTTTCTTGATTCGATAAACCCATCGAGTGCCGTTAGGATGTGCACCTTTAGGTAATGGCACCAATTCCCAAACATGCAGCTTTTTGAATTGCTGTAACTCCTCTTGCATTGCTTCAACCCAGTGTGGATCTTTCAAAGCATCATCTGTCCGTTTAGGCTCCACCTGAGATAGAAAGCACGATTTAACCTCAGCAGCAAGACATACAAGAGAAACAGTGTGAGTCCCTAATCACTATTATGTTAGTGATTGTGAATCGTTTACAGTGAGTTAATTGTAGAAGGGGGGGTTAAATACAATTAAAAACTTTTCTTTGTTATAGTGTTATCTTGTTTAGCAAGTTTTTAACCGTATTAAAGTTACAGCATTATGAACACAAATATATATATAAGATAAGCAGTTCAGTTGCTGAAGCAATTCTAGCTGAAAGATAAATTCTTTTATTACTAAACTTTATCTCTTGTTGATTGCGGAATAGATTAGCCAAAGCTAATCCAAATCAAACAATACAGCTATTACAAAGGAGATGAGCAGTAGTGGACAAACACGCTAACTTGCTCACTCGCTGAGGTAAACTAGTAGTGGACAAACACGCTACTAGTTTACTCGCTGGTGTTACTTGTATCTTAGACAAACTAGTCACTGACAAACAAGTGACAATACAAGTAATCGACACAAAATGAAGTACAACATACTACGCTATTTATAGACGCTGATATCCTTAATTTCCGGATCTGAAGGACACGTGTCGCTGCTTGATTGGAGAGGTAGTTGAGATGTGATGTATCATGGCACGACATTCTGTCTTGGAAAATATCACCTTGTACCATAGACCAATCAAATGCTTCCACGTTACTCTTTTCAAGTTTCGAGGAACACGTGCTGCGCCGTAATAACGCCGAATGTCAACTTCTTATTTAATGCGGCATTTAATGCAGCAGTCACTGATAGAAACACAATTCTCCTCATTCTCGATGCGAGCTAACATGCTCTAAAGAATGACTTGAACAACTAATCTTCAGTGACTTCTTTTATTCAGCAGAAGAGAGAACTCAAGAAGACTTGGAGACTCTCGCTGATAGATGAGTATCAGCGACACACATAGTTGAGTCTTTTATCTTGATAAGATCTTCATCTACTGGTTGAACATATGATCAGCGACATAGAGACCTTCAGCAACAGGAGCTTGACTTGAATCATTTTCTTCATGGGGCATTATTGAGAAGATCAGAGACTGTGAACAGATGGCATGATCAGTGACTTCACTCATCAGCGAATAATGACTTTAACAATCTCTTATATAATCTCCCCCTTAATCTTTGAGATCAGTGACCACTTGAGTTCAGCGATCAGTGACTCAACAATCTTCCCATAAATGGTTTAAGTCAAAGCTCCCTTAGACAAACTTGTTGCAGGAAAGTTTTAGTCTCTGAAAATAAGTTGGTTGCACAGAGACTTGTACTTGTAAATTTGTTGTTGAAAAGATTTAAGTCTCTGATAGTAGGTAGGTTGCCCAGTGACTTGTACTTGTAGATTTTCTGTGTCAAGCCTCATATATATCATTGAATAAAAATTTACAGAAGCTAACTATTACAAAATATCTAAATTATTTATCTCTCCACATCTCCTCCTCTTTCACTATGCCAAGCTCAGCTTCAAGTTCATACTTGTCTTTGGAGGGCAGGTATCTGAATTTTCTTGCTAGGGCTTCATCGAGAATAGCTTTTCTGATCTTTGAATCTGTAGGAAGCATGCTAGCTGACCTGATTAGGTGTATGAGTTGTTCTTGATCAACCTTCTCAAGTTCAGCTTCTCTCTGAAACCTAAGGGCACCATTTAGGTCCCTGTATACCAGACCCTTCTCCCCCTCAGTGACTTCATGTCCTTCAAGCTTTGGCACACCAGCAGGGATAGATAGGTTTAACCTTGAAGTGTTGGGGATTCGATAGATGCTGCTTGTGCCTGACCTATACCTTGGGCTTGGTGGCTGAACAATCTCTTCACCAAATGTGACAGTATCAAATCTTCTGGTCTGAGAAGTTGCAGTGACACCATCTTTTGATATAGTCTATCAATCTCTTTCATGACCTCAGCTTTAGCTGCACTTGTTGAGTGGCTGATAGCAAGCCTGATCTCATTCCATTCTTCTCTGTGCAGCTTGCATACTTGATCAAGTAGCATGGCTTGAGTCTCTGAACCTCTTTGAATAAGCAGTTGAGGTTGAGATTGATTCTTAGACTTCTTCAGTTTAACCTTGGTAATAGGTGCAGGGTTTGATCTCCCTGTCATTCGGGCAGCAAACCTTTTTCTATCAATTTCATCCCATTTCCTATCCACTGCTGTTCTGACAGCTCCCCCTTTCTTTTTAGAGCTCTTGCTAGCTGATGTTTTCAGTTTATGTTGCTCTAGCTCACTCTCTTCTATCTCAGCAAGTACCCTGGCAATGGCAGCATCAGACTCTTCTTGATCTTTCTTTTGTTTAAGAAGTTTGGCCCTTTCATTGGCATCTTTAGAGCTCAATTCCAGTAGGTATGCTCTGTCAGCATCTGATTGCTCTTTCAACAACCTTTTCCTTTCTTGTTCCTCTCTTAACTCAGCCTGAAAGGTTATTTGCATTATCATCTCATGCTCCCTGTCCTGTCTTGCCTTTATCTTTCTGGCAACTCTCTGTTCTTTTGTTTCATCAGGACAAGGGGTATCTGAGGCTGAGTCAGAGGAAAGGCATGCTGTAGGGGAGGTATCTGAGGTGGTTGTGTTGGAGGGAGTTGCTGTGGAGATTGGTATTATTGTTGCTGGGGTAGGTGTGGTTATTTGGGTTGCTGTGGGTGAGGGTAGGTTTTGGGTTGTTGGTGGAGATAAACCTTCACTAGACTTTGCTCCAAATTTAGCAACTCTCTCTTTTGTGTACATAATAGTGCAGGGACAACCAAATGGTTCAAGAAACTGTAGCGAAGGTTTCCAATTATTAAGCAGTTCATAAGACGTTTTATTGGGCTTTTTAACTACAAAAACCCGATTAAGAATATAACAAGCAGTATTCACCGCTTCAGCCCAGAAAGAGATAGGCAGCTTGGAGTCTGCCAACATTGTTCGTGCGGCTTCAATGAGTGTCCCGTTTTTACGTTCAGCAACTCCATTCTGTTGAGGAGTTCGTGCAGCACTGAATTGATGATCAATGCCTTTTCTTAGACAGTACAACTCAATTGTCGAATTCTTAAACTCAGTCCCATTATCCGATCGCAGTTTCTTGATTGACAAATTGCACAGGTTCTCAAGCTTATCAAACAAATAAGTGAGAATTTCAGGAACTTCATCCTTAGTAGATAAGAAATACACCCACAAAAAGCGAGAGTAATCTTCAGTTACCACCAAGCAGTATTTAGAACCTCCCATACTCTTCTTACTTACTGGTCCAAAAAGATCCATATGCAATAGCTCCAATGGACTTGAAACAGAGTTCACCACTTTTGACTTATGGGACTTCTTGTGCTGTTTCCCTTTTTGACAGGAAACACAATGATCATTAATTCTAAAGGATTGCTTCGGAACTCCATGCACAAGATCATGCTTTACCAAATAATTCATCTTCCTGAAGTGCAGGTGACCCATACGTCTGTGCCACAGTAGTGATTCTTTTTCAGGAGCACTAGAAAGTAGACACGTATGTTAAGTTGTTTCAACAGTCTTCATATCCAGAATATACATGTCTTTTTGCCGAGGTGCCCTCAGTAGCACTCATTCCTCAGGAATAACATATCCTGGTTTCAAAATACAGCACTCAGTTTGTGTAAATGCCGTAGTGTACTCTTTGTTGCACACTTGTGACACACTGAGCAGATTGTGGGTAAGCTGTTCCACAAAGTTAACTTTCTCAAAACTCACTTGCCCATTAGTGAGTGTACCCTGTCCGGTTATAACTCCTCCTTTATCACCGTCAAATGCAACGTATCCCCCATTATAATCTTTTACTTCAGATAGCATAGATAAGTCGCCTGTCATATGTCGCAAGCTACCACTATCGATATACCATCTACTATTTTGAACTGCTTCAGATTGCTCATGAACCTCGGCCATTAGAGCTGTGTTTTCTTCTTCATCATCAGCTGCATCTGGCCAGCTGTTGTCCCATGGAGTTTCAGTCAGCATCAAAGCAGCTGACACCATAGCTTTCTCTTCTGCCTTAGTTGGAGAAGGTTTGGTAAGACCCGAAGGTGGAGTCTTATGCTTTTCATAATCACGAGCAAAGTGTCCATAGTTCTGACACTTATAATATCTCACCTTGCCTTTATTAAAACCCAAGCCTTTTTCACTTGGATTTTTCACAGAAGTTCTCCCAGTTTTCTGCAAGAAGTTCTTTACCCTCCTTGTCAGCATTGCCATGTTCCATTTCAGGTCTAACCTCTCCAATTCCTCTTGATCAATTTGACCAAAGTCTTCATCAGAAAAATCACCAGTAGAGGCTAGAAATGCTGAAAACGTAGAAGAATAATCTTCACCAGAAGACATGCCTGAACTTTGAAAATAGGTACCACCTGATGGAATACTTGTAGATGCATTTCCACTAGCGTTGCTAGCGATAAATGCGGTACCTGTAGACTTGCTTGATGATACTGGAAACTTTGGATTTTGGAGATGGGAAGTGGCCTTGGTCTCCTTTCTTTGCATCTCAAGAAGCTCTGCCTCAATGTGACCTATAAGATCTTCGAGCTCCATATCCATGATATCCTCATCTCTTTCCATTAAGAGGACCCGAGTATGCCACTTCTTGGGAAGTGAATCAAGAAGTTTCTTATTCACATCAGTCCGTTCCATAGCCACACCTCCTTCCAATAATTCAGTGACCAATTGGGAATATCTGCTACACAGATCTTCCAATGATTCATCTTGAAGCATATCGAAGACTTCATACTGCTTCTTGATCAAATCAATCTTCTTCTTCTTGTATTGATCACTACCACCACACTTCTTTTCAAAAGTTTTCCAGAGATTATAAGCAATCTTATGTTGCCTCAATTGTCTCATGATAGGTTGAGGCAATGCCATAGTGATTGCAGCATGAGTTTTTCTTTCCATGTCAAATGCCTTACGTTCCTCAGGCGTCATTGATTTAATTGACTTTTCAGGAACTGGGCCATTGTAGACTCCGGTTTTAAGAGGATGTTCATATCTTTCCTCTAAATAAATCATCATTTTCAGATCATTGAGTCCAACATATGACTCAAAGTGTTGACGCCAATCAGAATAACTCATTCCAGGCATATACATAGGAGGCTTATTTCCTAAACCAACCTCATTATTCTGTTTCAACATTGCTCCAACTGATTGAATAGAATGTGCTGAAGATGATGCCATTTTAAAGTACCTGCAAAACAGTCAAAGACACAAAGAACAAACAGTTATGCGACACAAGTATGTGTCGCAGAAAGATTAAGCGACAGAAAGATTATGTCGCAGAAGAAGGTAAGTTCCAAAGTGTCTAGCGACACAAAGGTTGTGTCGCAAAGTGATAGCGACGGAAGAAAACTGTGTCTTATGTCGCAAGCTTGTGTCGCAAGCTTGTGTCGCAAGCTTGTGTCGCCTAAGTGAAGGCTTATGTCGCAAACCAAAATAAGCTTGAGTCGCAAGCTTATGTCACTTATTTAAAGGCATATGTCGCAGTAACCCTAGTCGCGACACAAAAGTTATGTCGCAAGCTTGTGTCGCAGAAACGGCTGAGCAACGACCAAAAACCCTAAGATCGAAAATTTTCGGTAACCTAACGAAAATTCACGAATGGAGGACGAATAATAAACCCAAAATTTTCCAGAAGATCCAAATACCAAATTTGAAGCACCTCTTGTTGAAGATTTTAACCAAAAACAAGTTGTTTTTTGCGAGAAACGTATTAAAATGGATTCAATAATGCCAAATCCTTAGATTTTGACTCTGATACCACTTGTAGGACCCCTGTAGTCGGACCTAACTGAACCCTAATATCCAATCAACGTGCGGAATCCAAAGATTGAATATATAAACGTTTAACGAATCAAACAACACAAACAGAAAGTATATTAATACTCAATTGAATACCGATCAGATTATGTTGAATAGCTAGAGTACAATATGCTCTCACAATACCTAAATTCGTCAACCTTAACAACTGAGCCGAACTCGACTATTTATACACAAAACCTAATCTGATCTATGCGACACAAGCTGTGTCGCCAAGCTGACTCATGCGACACAAAGTCCTTGTGTCGCCAAAACACAAAATGTAATTAATACAAACGTTATAACTAACGTAATTACATATCAAACGCATTACAGACTTAGACCAACTGACAGACACACTAAGATGCACCAACAAACTCCCCCGTGTCTTCAGCTTGGTCTTCAAAATTTCTTCAATTAAGCCCAGCCTTCAGGAAACCTGCCTCCAACATGAATCCCATGCGTAACACACACAGTCACAACTTTCTAGAATTGTCTAGTAAGAATCGAATTCACAACATTTCTTACATTGAAGCGAATTGGATTATCAAACAATTTCCGCAAGTCTTTCTGTGACATATTGATCAAGCTCATAGGATCAAAAACTTTGAATTGAGCTTTCTTCAAACCATAGAGCGAAGTCTTATCAGGATGCTCAGATTCTGGAACAAATATAAACACAGCTTCACCCGTATGTAGATCAAGTTCCCAATGATGAAATCTTCTAATAAAGTTAAAGGGAACTGTCTCAAGCGGAATCTCAGTAAAACAATCAGCTGGCGGATAATGTACTTTGCAGATTGGCTGTCTTGTTACTGGATCAAGTTTCTTCTTGAATATGAATCTCGTTCCAAGCGTCGGTTTGATAAAGTTATATCTTTTGCTCTTCACTTCACGACGCAAAACCGTCTGTACAAAATCAGCTCTTGAATCCCTGGTTGGATTTATCAATTCCAGTTGAGCTAGACGATTTATTTCTCCCTTTGGCAATGTACTCAGCTTCTTGAATGATCTTTTAAAATACTGAATACCATCGCTTCTCTTAATCATGAAAATACCTTTGTAGGTTTTCCAGCTTTAGATAATTCCTGTGTAATTCCCACTAACTTTACATGTCTTGCAAGTAACAGGAATAGGTTCACCAGGAATAAAGCTTATCACAGGTCGTTCAGAAGTTGATGTAGAAACAGTATCAGAAGCCGGTGTAGTCTCTGGAACGGTTTGCGAAGTTCCAGCTGGCTCTGCTTCATCTTCTGAAGAATCAGTCTCGATTGTCAGAGCATCATCATAGAATTCATTAGAACGCATCTCCTCTTCCTCAATCTCGACATCATCATTGATCTCAAATGCAGGTTCAGATGCCTGACTTTCCTCATTAACCATTCGCTGAATAAAAGATAGATTAGCATTTGAATAATCTACAGCTAACGGTCTTGGTTGACCTGGAATATCATCGACCGAGAAATAATCCAAACGAAGAGATTCATTATCATCAGAAATGTTTACATTATCATTTACATTGTCATTCTGTGTTCCGGCTGAAGCCCTAGATGTTGTTTCTATGGCACGCAGGCCAGACTCCCCCGGAACAGCAGCTAGGACCCCTGTAGTCGAACCTAACTGAACCCTAATATCCAATCAACGTGCGGAATTCAAAGATTGAATATATAAACGTTTAACGAATCAAACAACACAAACAGAAAGTATATTAATACTCAATTGAATACCGATCAGATTATGTTGAATAGCTCGAGTACAATATACTCTCACAATACCTAAATTCGTCAACCTTAACAACTGAGCCGAACTTGACTATTTATACACAAAACCTAATCTGATCTATGCGACACAAGCTGTGTCACCAAGCCGACTCATGCGACACAAGATGTGTCACCAAGTTGACTATTGCGACACAAAGTCCTTGTGTCGTCAAAACACAAAATGTAATTAATACAAACGTTATAACTAACGTAATTACATATCAAACGCATTACAGACTTAGACCAGCTGACAGACACACTAAGATGCACCAACAACGGTTCGTGGTGGACTTGTGGTGGATGGTTGTGGTGGAGTGGTGGCAGCCCTTGGGGCCTGGAATTTCGTGGAGGGAGAGAGGGAAAGAGAGGTGGTGGAGAAAAATGATGGGAATGGATGGAATGAAGTGTGGGAAAGGGAGTATGGGTTGGTTATCTTGTAAGGGGCATGGGGGAATGATTTGAGGTGGGTTTTTGACAGATTTTCTGCTGGTCCCACAAGGTGTGGGTTGGATTTAATTTGTTCCCCAATTTGCGTTAAGTGTGGTGCTCGTTTACCCGTTCGTTTCGTCGTTCGTTTATACGTTAGACGTTAAATATACAATGTTTCGGTAATGTTTTAAAACTCGATATTTTTAAATGATAGTTTCACCCAAAATGTTATATTTTAAGTTGCTAAAATAATATTCGGGTTTTCGTTTGATCGTCGGTTGCGAATCGTGTGTTTATTCTAGTCGTGTAACGTTTTTAAACATTATAATTGTACGCGTGCAATCGTGATATTTTTACTTGGAGTATTTTATCAAAATACTTAATAATGAGTTATAAAAATATAACTTGAGTTTATTTTGCGTGTCGGGCGAGTTTCACGCATTTTCGTCGCGTACGGAGTGTTTTATACGATATTTAATACGTGTAATATATTCTCGCAATATATTAAGGTAAATAATGTTTGCTTGGATAAATCCACATTATTTTAAATAGTTTGTCACCAACGTCCATTTATAAACAGTGTCAGACCTCGTCCGGTTCGTGAGTGTACGATTTAAACAAATCACGTTTGTGTGTTTATAATTACACAAAATGTTACATATATTTAGATTAATGTATCTAAATACACGTAATTACAAGTAGTTTAGACACTAATTACAGTCCTAAATTAGCGGGTGTCACATATTAGTTGTGAATCTATTTGTGTAAATAACCATTTTGGCATTATCTATTGGAGGAGTTGGGTGCTATTGGCTTAGAGAGGTGCATACTGATGAGAAACTGCACTCATCTATCTATCTCACACTATAAAACATTGTTATAAATAAGTAATTTGTTATATGTTGCCAATGACGAGATATGCTATAAAAATAGATGTTCGTAAGGAACAGACGTAGTGTACTCTTTGAAGTTTGGTGAGGTATCTCTTGCATCACCACATGTGTCAAGATCATATATGTTTAATTCTATGATATAGACGATGAGGTAGCCAATACATTAGTTATGGAGGCTCAAGAGGTAGAAGAAAATGAAAGTAAAACTAAGTTACTTTCTATTATTGGGCTTATATTTGGTTAATTAATTATGTCATTTTTGTTCCCATGTCAGATAGAAATTGTTGTCATGATTTTTAAGTTAATCTTGTTGCTAACAATTTGTATTGTTTCTTATTAATCCACACATGATGGGTAAACGTAAAAGTCATGCAATTTCTGCAATTGAAATTCAACAAAAAAGCACTGAAGTGGGGCAGGGGCATCTTAAAGAACAAAACTTAAGGTAAATGACAGGCCCGGGCTTGGTGACTGACTTTATAATCTGATTAATTATGTTAATCTTTTACGTCGATAGTAACTGATAGTGTACAATGTGAACAGGTGTTGGTGTTGCTGCTAAAACTAGTGCAAATGATAGTATACAACCATCAAACCAACAACAGTCAAGTTCATCGGAAGCTGCTAAGAGTGTACAATCAGGTTATGGAAGATTTGTGGAACATTATGAAGGTAAGTGTATAAGATGCTTAAAGTGATTTTCTGACATGTGATCAAATTTCAGGTCATGGAAATATGAGTTGAGAAAAAGATGGCATGATAAGAACTCAACGGTAGATGCTATAGTGGATGTTCAAAATGATTCAAGGGATGATAAAACACAATTCAAGAAACTAGTGACTCATTGGTTTAACCAAAAAGTTAGGGTAATTAAATTACTTGCATCAGTTCTGGAAAATTTTCAGGTAAACTTTCAATTAGTTAGCAGATATAAACTGCAAATAATATGTGTCAATGGACAGGTGGAAAGTGAAGAAAAATATTCATTTTAAGTATAATGAGCCTTATGTAATTGGAACCGAATCTTTTGCTAGGTATTTTGTCAAATCCATTGCCACTAACTTTTTTAAATTGTATGTTGTTGAACAATTAGTATTACAGTTAGCTTTATATAAGTTGTGAAATTGAGAACTAGTCTACTTGACTTCTAATATATGTGATGCAGTTTATATAGTGATGTGGTTTATTGAGCATGTTCTTAAGGACAAGCAGCGAGTGTACTATGCTATTTGCAATTCCTTCACGGGTGTTCCTCCTCCCGCTATGTTTCACTAAATCAATACATTTTTCTGTATGTTTGTAGAAAAATGAATTTTAATTATCAATTTAGATATCTAATAATTCACCGGACAATACTTTAGGCGAGATGTATACCCATATTGACAGGTTGAAAATAAAATGCATTTAAACTAAAAATGTTGGACCTAACATAAGTAGCATATGATATTGAACCTAGCAAGCTAGCTGAAACAGGTCAAAGTAGTTTACTCATATTACCATGGGGTTAGTGTGCGAAAATGTAACAAACTATGGTCTGACATTCATTGTATGTAGTGAACAATTCGGGCCTTCGTTGTATGTAACGAATTTGTAATTTTCTTACATTGTATGAAACGAACTTGTAATTTCCTTACTTTTTCCATGTGTCGATTATATAAGCCGACACGTAGCGTCCCTTATAACCGTTAATCTGGCCAAAATACATAGCCAAAATGCATACAATGTATGGAAATTACAAGTTCGTTACATACAATGGAGGTCCGAGTAGTTCGCTACATACAATGAGTGTCAGACCATAGTTTATTACATTTGCACGTACCCCTATTACCATCTCTAGTTTCCCACTGAAACACTATAACTTTGAATAACCTTGTAAGGAATGATTGACCCGTTTATGCAGAGCCCATGTAATAATTGAATTGTTTTTGCAATACTTTGGCTTGTGTACTTTATTGATCTGTTTATGAATAGGACTTGTACACGCGAAAAAACTAACCTTTACGTTTTATGTTTTCTGTTTTGTAGGTATTATTGACCACTCTAATGGGAGCTATTATTTTGCGTAGTTATTTTTAATGTACATTTTGTAACCTTTTATAATAGGATTCTTAGAAAGTTAGAAGTACTGTATTGTATGTATTTTATAACACATAGTTTGAGAAATATATTATTCTTTATTTGATGTGTGATCTTTAATTATTTGAATACAATTGTAATAAAATAATAATAATTAATAAATAAATAAAATCTAAATTAATTACTCAAGACTTTTAGTGACCGAAGATTTTGTCACTGTTGAGCATGTATAACCTTGCTTCAAAACCCTTTTCTTGACTGAAAATACAATCATTACATTTAACGATAGCGGTATTAGTGACACTTATTTTTTCAGGTGAGAAGGTCAAAGCGGATATAGTGACTGTTTTTCAAGTTTTATTGATACATATTTTCAGTCACTGGAAGCCAATTATCTTGTAGTGAGCGGTATATCTTCTTCTTGCTCCTATCATCATGATTTACAAACAGTTTGAATAAGAGAGAGTGAGAGACTAACATCAACCATTCACAAGGTCAAAGAAAAAACAAGAGTAAAGCGATGTATAGCATTACATCAATTGTAATGTTATGTACCTTAGTCCTTGCTTGTTGAGACATAGTTTGTGACAACAGATCTAGCTTGAAATAGGACTGGTGTAATTATTATCATGTTTGTACATTAGTTTAGATTTGTAAATAAATGTTTGTTTTGTTATTAATATTCGTTAAATATATTAGTATATTAAAGTGTTAGACGAATATCGAAAATGAAATAAATATGCATAGCGAGTCGAGATCTCAAGTCGCAAGGCATTGCGATGCGAGATGAGATCTGAACTCGCAGAGGTTAGCAGCGAAGCGAAGTCAACTGGGCTTGGGCTTGTGTGCGATTTGAACTGGACTCGCAGGCCCAGTGGCTGCGAGTTGATCATAGTATATATGTTCGATTTGGTTTAACCTAAAGGATAGCTTTTGCCATTCGATTATTAAACCTGTGAATTGAGTAATCCAGAGAAAACATTCTAAGGGCTAGACTTTGACGTTTTATTGTTTAAAACTAAGTGTTAGTAAAACAAAACACAAACTTATTCGTTATAGTAAAATACCATCGTATTAAGGGATTTCGCACCTTAATACTACAGATAACGAAGTTATCGATCCTAAGAACTAGGGACTTACATCTGGTATGAGAGCCCAATTACTGTAAACATATGTATCAAGTCTTTTGCTAAATATAAACGTTGTATTATTATGTAATGACATTGTAAAGTTAAACACACAAACTAATGGTTTTGGATACTTTAATGTAAAAAAAAAAGATATCAATATTTATATCAGGTGATACAAATCTAAATTTTTATTCAGAAAGGACCTAAAACAAACAAATTATATTTTAAATGTATATGATTTTTTAAAAATTGAACTGGGGCGTTTCAAGTTGGTATCAAAGCGATGGTTTAAGAGAATTAAGTAATCCATGTTAGGATTGCCTAAACTTAAACCAAGATGAAATGTGTTATTAATTATGCTGATTATGTGTAGTAGTAAAGTATGGTAGACTGAACTAATATGATTCCCTGTAGTGAACTATTCAATGATTTAATGTATTAATCTAATAACAGAATGTTAAATGAGGTGTTAGTATTCCGAATAGTTCTAGTTGAATGAAAGCATGTTATGTGCTTAGTATACGTAAAATTTCAGTCATAATTAAATGTCTGAATAGGCTAACTTAAGTTGGTCATATGTGTGGATATGTGGAAATTGCTAATATGTATGTTGGCAATATGATTAAAGGTTCAGATGGAAGAATTGCTAAATTTTTATAGCTATGATTGATATGATAATATGTGAAAGGATAAGGTGGTAGAGGCATTAATAAATGTCTCATGAATAAAGTGAATTGATTATGTGTTATGTGTGAATTGAGAATTTTAGAAATGATAAATGAACAGTTTTTAGTTAATGACATATGATTGTGGGCATAAATTGTGAACAAATTGAAAGACTATTTACGGAGGTAGTAATTAGCATGATATAAATGACTTAGTATGCTATCACCAAGAGGTGGGATACTAAGGGTGCAGAGTCCAGAAAAATTTCTACAATTGCTCAATTAATCTGTGTATAATTATATAAATGTGGAATAGTCACAGTAAGAATCAATGATATGAGGTGGCCTGAAAATGGAATTGTGAAAAACATAATATAGCTACGCCTGATCACCGTAATTATATTATGCTATGTCACCTGAAGTTCTTGAGGCGACCAATTATCATAGAAACTTAATGTGACTATATTGTGAATAAATTGAATGCATACGTGTATATGATTATGTAAAGGTGCTTATAAGAATAATATATTGAGTAAATTATTTGATAAAATTATGAGGTATTGTTTAAGTGGAAATCTTGGACTGATTCTACTAGTTAAGAGTTGTTAACCATGCCAATGTGACATGGAGACATTAAAATTTGAGATTATATGATATGAGTTGTGGTTAATACCCTGAACAGGTCAAATGGTACCTTTTATGGGTAATAAACTATAAAAGTATTTGAATGATTTCTATTGTCATTCGTTGTATGGATAGAACTAAAATATATGATGAGGTGGAGATTTGAAGTTGTAATCCAATTGGGTAATGACATGTAGTCGTTACTTAAATTGATTAAAGTGTATGGAAACTTGAACTAAAAAGTCTATGAATGGTTAATGATTAGAAGTTATGTTAATGGGTCGAAAACGTCTAAGCAGATCACTAGTGTACCTATAGTCTAAATGTCGTTATTGATTTAGAATATTGATTGATAGTTAAAAAGAAGTGGTTAACGGTTTAAAGTTAGAAATGAATAATGAAGTAAGTTAAATACATGGCTATATGAGAAAAGTTAAGTGGTTGAATTGCACTATTTGGTTATTTTAAAAGTGCAAGTATCTATAATACCTGCCATTATAAGAAGTTATGATAATATGAATCCATGACAAATGAAATAATTATTCAATGGGCCATATAGCGTCCCAACGAGTTACTAAGAAACCTTTGGTTTAAAATGGTCTAGAGTTAAGAAGTATTGGTTCTGTTATTGTTTAATGGACCAATAGTATGATATGTAGTATGTTGACTTTGAAGTCAAATCATGAGTAAAAAGTCTAGTATATATGTGTGAAAGGATATGAATTTTTTTTATTATGATTGATTCTAGTTCGGGTCAAGACTTAGTGGAAAAATGGTTAGAAGTTGCTATTGATTGGTTGGATGAAATTGAAGTTAACAAATAGTCAACATCCTTGAAATGGTCAAACCTGAGTGAAACTTAGAAGTGTTGTTTGAAAAGTGATTGAAATCCCAAATGGGTCAAATAGTGTCAAAATGGACCATATATAGCCTAAACAAATTAAGTGAATTAGTCAAAAGGTTATGGAACCTTGGACAATTATTTCAAGTTTGTCTTAGCGTGTTAAAGAAATGTGCAAAAAGTTAGAGTTTTAGGATAGGCGATTTGTGATATGGAGTGTCACCAAATAATGGTCAAAATGGCCATAAATTAGTTACATGTGCAAATCCTTCGTAAATGCGTAAATTGAAAAAGTGTGAAAAGTAAAGTCTTTATTATGTTATTATAGATGTGTATGCAAAATTTAAGGTTATGACTTTCACCGAGTTAAAAGATATGCGCGTCAGGGGATAGCATTTAAATTTGAGTTTGTGCAGGTCTGAATAGCGACGCGATCCTATCAGATCGCGACGCGAAAGGTTTTAGTTTGCGACGCGATTATGGATAATCGCAACGTGATTTAGTGTTAAACAGAATTTGGATTTCAGTCTCTTTCTGGATTAGTTCATATTAAGTTATGTTCAATTATATTAAAACTGATAGTACACAAATAGTGTGCAAATCTCAGGGTCGAGGAAACTTCGGATGTTAGAATTTGACAAATAACAAAAGATTGCATAAGCAATTGGTGATTGAGATAACATATTTATATCTTGTTGAAAAAGGGATAGTGAAACAAATTAAAGTGGGGGATAAATTCTTGATTAAATTAGACATATATCAAAAGAGAAAATGAAGCAAAATTGGTTATTATATAACCAAATGTTGAATTATAATTAAGAATTTGTGAAGATAGAAACTGAATGAGGATTTTAATAATTTGAATATTTTTTTAAAAAAAAGAAGAATTGATGTTGAGATAATGAGGTGAATGTTTTGAATAATAATGGTAGAAAGCGTAAAATTTATATTGTGTTAGTAGATACGAAAGAACGGGACGTAATAATAAGCTACAACTAGAAAGAGTAATGTAGGGGTCAATTGAATATGAATAAAATAATGATGATATTGTTAAGTATGTGCATATAAAATAGCACACTATGATGTTATGGTATGTATGCTAATATAGAATAGTACTAGGTAATGTGGACTGAATATCCATCTCGATGTAAATTGGGGATAAATGATAAGGTGATTATAGTTAAGAATAAATTTTGACCTCTACATATGGTTAAGAAATATATGTATGAGAAATTTAGTATAACTAAGTGTTGATTAACTTTATAAATTAAGATTCTATCGTATTGCTAGTTTTCTGGGTATTATGTATAGTTTGTAAAGTAATATAATGTAATTGGAATATTAACATGGTAGAAGTCTTGAATTAATTTTGTTTCAAGTGTCGAAATGGTCTCATTAGATAATTGGGTTTAATTCTCATATATAAAGCGTGTTTTGGATAAATGTAGTGATGGATGGTTTTAGTAATATAGTGAAATGATTCTGGAAAGTTTCATGGTTAAATGTTGGACGAGATGAGTTGTATGCAGATTTAAAGTTCGATTTTAATTATGGTTGTGCAGGACTGTTCAGACGTAGATCGCGGCACGATTCTCACAGAATCGCCACACGATTTGTAGGGAGTCGCGACGCGACATGTTACTGTTGCGACGCGAATTTTGTCACAGAAATGAAAAATCTATTTTTAAATTAATATAAATACTATTAAGTATTGGGATGTTTACATGAGTGATCAGATTATATATGAGGATAAGAATTATGCACAGGATATGTATACATATTTTAAGTTATTCAGAAAAGTAATGTACGTTATGAGTATTAGTTGAAATTAAGTAATTGCTAATATGGCACATTGTATTATAGATTAGTGGGTTGAATAAATTCAATTACAAACATTGTATAATGTATATAAAGAGATAAAGAAATATATATAATGAGTGTAAATAGACATGTTTAAGTTATATGATGTTGAGTAGTTGTGTAAGTTGATGAAATTATATGAAATATATAGTTAGAGAGCCAGTAAAATCAATAGGATATGAGAATATAGGATATATCTACCTTGTTGATTTCGGTGGATTAAATTATGTAACTAAAACACGTGTATAGTGGAAAAAGTTGTTGAAACTGACAAAGTGCCATAAGTCAGAAAGCAATAAGTTATTTAAGTGTACTATAGATAAAATTAGTGTATGTTTGATGAGTTTGTATAGGAAATTAAGTGCCAGTAAGGATAAACAAGTTAGAGACATTACTAAGATTGTATTGACTTGACCGACATTCGTGAGGACACGAATGAAATAAAGTGGGGGATAGTTGTAACACCCCAAAATCCAAAAGTATTATTGTGATAAATAAATTATTTTTCGTAAGTCCTCAAGTATATTATTTTATACGAAAATAATAGATGTGTTTTATTATTTGATTATATATAAATATATACATACAGTATGAATAGTTAAAAATGAATTAGAAAGTGAAATTAATTAAATATTTTGGGCCTGAAAGGTATAAGATCGCGACGCGATCTGGGGACAATCGCGACGCGATTTGTCCAATTCCAGAAACGGGTTTTAAGGTCTCAAAGCTTCCACTTTCGTTTTTAACACCCAAAATATTAAAAAACACGAACAAAACTCTGTACTTGGCGATTTTTGGAAAATTGAGGTCATCTTCTTTGTTAGTGAGATAGAAGGCATCATATTGAACTTCTAATTACTTCCATAGATATATACAAGGTATGATTCCTTAGTTTTATTGTAAAAATTAGATTAGGGTTTTAATATTTATAAACCCTAAGTTATAATACTTGTTAGATAAGTAGGTTATGAGTTTAGATGTGAAATAAAGTTAGAAACTTAATTGTGATGCTGTACAAACTAGTTTTTAGGGTTTTTGTTATAAAAATTGAGTTATGATGTTGAAACAGCAGCTACTGAATTCTGATACGAACCAGATCACGACGCGACCATATAGGATCGTGACGTGATATAGAAAGGATCACGACGCGATTATGAGTCATTGCGACGCGATACCAAACTGACCAGAACATGTTTTGCTTTCTTGTTCTACTTGAGTCTGTTTTGGTAAATATTGTAAACTAAAGTGGTAACAGGTTTATGATAATGATATAAAAACCAGATTAAAGTGATGGTTCATTTGAGTCATTCCAAATTGTTAATGTATAAGTAAAGTGAGCTATTAATAACTAAACTAAAGTGTAAGTATGTTAAAGTGACAGTAAATTAAGATTTAACTATCGATACTATATGCAAACAAGATTATGTTAATATGGTAATCAAGTTAAAGAAATTGTAAAGGATAATGAAATTGTATTATATGTGGTCATGTAAGTAAACAAGAAGTATAGTAATATAATGAAGTGCTATGTGGTAATATTGTTTGTAATATGTGTTATGTACCTATGTGATTAGGTAATAAAGAAGATGGAAGTATTACAAGTAAATCATTAAGCTCTTTGCCAAGTAAGTTCTCGGATTACATGATCATGGTGTTAGGAATGGTTGCGGCCATTTGCTAACGGTTTGGTGCGAGTAATGGTTGCGGCCATTGGCTCGTGTGATTGCTAGTAGTATACGACTAGCATGGGTAGCAAGGATCCTTGGCTAAAATAAAATAATGACTTGTGATTGTAAATCGTTAACTTACTAAGCAATGTGCTTACGGTTGAATATTTAAACATTTTCAGGTAAATTGCTTGGGTGGAAGGGAGGCTTGGGTAAGAAGTATACCAGAAGCTTGCATTCTGGTCAGATGAGCTTCTCTTCTTTTAAATTATTGCTATGTGACATTTGTATAAATTGCCCAATTACTGTAAACATATGTATCAAGTCTTTTGCTAAGTATAAACGTTGTATTATTATGGAATGACATTGTAAAGTTAAACACACAAACTAATGGTTTTGGATACTTTAATGTAAAAAAAAAAGATATCAATATTTATATCTAGTGATACAAATCTAAATTTTTATTCAGAAAGGACCTAAAACAAACAAATTATATTTTAAATTTGTCCTACATGCCTACTGATGTAAAACAACAAGTAGAGGTGCCTGCGTCTGAAGTGAAAGCAAGTGATGATGATGTGTTGTATATGGATTCAACTCAAGAAATGAGTCCAAAAGAGCTTGTGGCACACATGGTTGAAGTTCAAACAGATAAGAAAATGGTATGTCTTGATATTCTTACTCTTGCTGATATCTGTTATTTAGTTACTGGTTTACAATCTCAGATTAGTGTGTTAACTGTGTCAAATAGCAATTTGTCATCCCAACTGAATGTGGATAGAGAATCTTATAAGACTGTTAGATCTGAACTTGACTAAGCCCTTATGGATGTGCATAGATTAAGTGATGATAAACAGGCCTTAAAAGATAAGATTAAGTCTGATACTTCTGATAGAACAACTCTTAGAGATACTATAAATGAAAAATCAGTTATCATAGATGGTCTCTACATGAACATTAAAGACTTAAATGAAATAATTGCTAGTAAGGATCAGGAAATAGAGAATCTTAATTTGAAGTTTGTTGAGCAAAACCGTATGATAGGATACAATGATGTAGCCCCTCCTTTTGATGCCAATTACACTCCTATTCCTGAAGATTCTGAAATGGTTGATGCTAATCCTGAGGTTATAGTAGCTAATATGTCTGATAAATCTGAGGCACAGAAGACTATTGTTAAGAATCTGTCATCATCAGATAATAGTAAGATTTCACCTCTCACCAAAATACAGTTTGTATCGGGTGGAGTGATTAATCATACTAAGACTGATGATAAGGTTAATAAGGAACAAACATCTGAATCGTTAGTGCCTAAGACTCCGAATGAGAAAGAAAAAGTTAGTAAATCACGAAAGCAGATGTCATGTTTCAAGTGTCACCAAAAGGGACACGTAGCTTCTTGTTGTCCAAATAAGAAGCTGGAAGCATCACATAAGCTTGTGATTGATGAAAAGACACCGACTGACTCTAGTTTGAATGTGGATAGGTTAGATACTAAACCTAAGTTAGGTAATAAACCTGTTAACATTCTTAAAAGAGATGGTAACCATAGTGTCTCCCCACCTAAACATAAACGGCCATATACTCTAAGTGACAATTTTTATAATAAGCCTAGGGATATGACACTGTAACACCCCGCAATTTCAATAAAATTATAAACGTTAATTTTACGCATTTTTAGGCTAATTCCCTAACTTAGAGTGAATTCACAACACATTTTAGAGGTAATTCTAGCAAAGCCCAACAAATTAATACATGTATTATTACATTTGTTAAATTGTTGTAAATACGTTCAAAACAATTGGAACAAAAGCGACAAAAATATACGACCGTTGGTGAACCAAATTATTTAATAAAATGAAATTATTAAATAACACTAACGTTTATTAAATATTATGTTGATAATATTTACGAAGTATATTGTAGTGCGAAACGTCTATTTCATTTATTTCGTAAAACTAAAATAAAACAAAGTTATAATTGTATAACTCGACTTAATTATTTTAAATAAAATACTTCAACCAAAAGTATAATCGAAAACATATTTAAAAACCTATCGTTTAAAAACATTTTAATATTTAACGATCGGGTAAACAAACACGGATAAAAATACCACAAATTGGGACAAGTCCCCTCCTCTTTTTGGCTCCAAAAGTCAGCCACCACCCCCACTTCCAACCTCATTTTCATTTTTACTCTCTCTCTCTCTACCACCATTTTCTCTCTCAATTCCCTTTCTAAAAACCCACAACAAATCACACAAAAACTACACCAAAAACGCATCGAATCACAGAGTCCATTTAGAGAAAAACGATCACGGAGTCAAGCTCTACCTTCCCATCTTCTCGGATTTTCACAGCGACAACTTTGTAAGAACCGGACAATCCCGCAACCTCTTAGATTTTGCTATTTCCTTTAATATTTCTAGTTTATAAAAGTTAATACAACATGTTTTAGTATTCTTAACAACTGAAAATACCCAAAAATCGACCCAAAACTTGTTTTCCCCAAATTTTCATCGAACAGTTAGATGTGTCGCACGGGGCCAAAAACAGTAGTGCGACACAAGCTTTTGTGTCGCAATACCACTCCTACGTCGAACAGTTAGTTGTGTCACAATGGCTTATGTCGCATAAATCACCCTATGTCGCATACTTGCGATACAACTACTTATGTCGCAACATTTGCGACACAAATGCTTATGTCGCATTTATTTGCGGATGTCGTAGGAATGCGACGCAAACCCTTGTGTCGCATAAAATAGAAACTTTACAAATGTTTTTTCACCAAGTATCAAACTTAACTGGGATCGTATACTTACATATGATACGATATATATACAAACGCACTTATTTAAATGAAATTGTGATTTTGAACTATTACCAACGAGTCGTATACATTTTCAAAACTTCAAACATAATCATCGAACAAACACTTGGACAAAACTTGGTTGTATGAACACTTGCAGTGTTTAGTGCCAGAGAATGACTGGCCGAGTTGGACGGGAGAACGACCCGTGCGTATTTAGACCGGAGAATGACCGGTACTGTTTTGGAAACGCTGGAGAACGACCAGCAACGTATTGCAAACTATATTTTGGGTAACATCCCACGTAAATGGTATTTTGGGTAACAACCCACGCAAACTGTATTTTGGGCAACATCCCAACCAAACTATATTTGGATAACATTCCACAAAACGTTTACTTAACTATTATGGAAATAACTATTCGTGAACGTATTTGTTTCAACAACTGTGCTTACATATGATACGATATATATACAAATGCACTTATTTAAATGAAATTGTGATTTCGAACTATTACCAACGAGTCGTATACATTTTCAAAACTTCAAACATAATCATCGAACAAACACTTGGACAAAACTTGGTTGTACGAACACTTGCAGTGTTTAGTGCCAGAGAACGACTGGCCGAGTTGGACGGGAGAACGATCCGCGCGTATTTAGACTGGAGAACGACCGGTACTGTTTTGGAAACGCTGGAGAACGACCAGCAACGTATTGCAAACTGTATTTTGGGTAACATCCCACGTAAATGGTATTTTGGGTAACAACCCACGCAAACTGTATTTTGGGCAACATCCCAACCAAACTATATTTGGATAACATTCCACAAAACGTTTACTTAACTATTATGGAAATAACTATTCGTGAACGTATTTGTTTCAACAACTGTGCTTACAAACTTGATTCAACTATTGCAAACATAAAAACCTGTGAATTCACTCAACCTCATTGTTGACTTTTACTATGTTTTTCAGGGAGTTAGCTGCATGTAAGACATCCTACACACATGGAATGTAGGCGACCCCCGAAGGAATAAGATGCCAACTTTTGACAACTGGATTCCTTTTATATAACTAAGCTATTTAGTCATATTTACGAAATCTACTTTTGTAACTTAATTACTTTTCAACTTATACGGTTCGATGAATCATAAACTTTGTAACTATTACTTTTGGCATCTTAATATATTATATTCTGTTATAATCATTAGCTCTGATACGTATGCATGTATGGTGTATTGTGGCACTCCCCATACTTAACTAAATGCTTTTGCTAAACTCAATCAACGAATTTGGGGGTGTTACAGACACCGTCAAGATTTAGAACTCAAAGTAGAAATCACAATCACGAAAGCAAATGTCATGTTTCAAGTGTCACCAAAAGGGACACGTAGCTTCTTGTTGTCCAAATAAGAAGCTAGAAGCATCACATAAGCTTGTGATTGATGAAAAGACACCGAATGACTCTAGTTTGAATGTGGATAGGTTAGATACCAAACCTAAGTTAGGTAGTAAACCTGTTAACATTCTTAAAAGAGATGGTAACCATAGTGTCTCCCCACCTAAACATAAACTACCATATATTCTAAGTGACAATTCTTCTAATAAGCCTAGGGATATGACACCCTCAAGGTTTAGAACTCAAAGTAGAATTCACAATCATTATGAGAGTGGTTCTACTTCATGAACACATGAGTTTAGTTATAATTATAATAATAGAACTCTTAATTCAGTGCTTAGGAGGTTCTCCTCAAATTCACCTCTTAAGGCTGATCGTCCACAAGCTCAAGCATCTTCTAAAGTAACCAAAGCTCCTGATGGGATGGATGGTTATTTTAAAGAGCTTCAGTTTGTTGATGATAAGCGACAAACCAAGATCGTAATGGCTTGGGTCCCTCTTGACAACTGATTGTGTTGTGTGCAGGAGCCTACTGTGAACAAGGATAGCTGGTGGTATGTAGACAGTGGAAGCTCAAGGCACATGACTGGAGAACGAATTCTACTAAAGGACTTCAAAGAAGGTTTAAAGCAAAAAGTTAATTTTGCAGGAGACAAAGGAGGAGTAATTACGGGAAAAGGTAAAGTTTCAAATGGAACTTTGACTCTAGAGGATGTGAATTATGTTGAAGAACTAACACACAACCTAGTGAGTGTTTCCCAAGTCTGCGATAAAGGTGATCCAGTTCATTTTAATGAAAAGGAGGCTTTAGTCCTGAAGCCAGGCTTCACAATTCCTGAAGAGTGGATCAACCAAGCAGAATTTTTCTTAGCCGATGATGAATTTTTAGGGGAGTTTTTCTGTTCCATTTTTCTTTCCCTTACACACTTTTGTTTTTCATTTTTATACAACGAGGGCATTGTATAATTTAAGTGTGGGGATAGGGTTCGTAAGAAAAAGAATTTCTTTAATTATTTAAGTTTCTATTGTTCTTAATTTTTACCAAAATTAATTTTTTTTAAGTGTATAACTAAGTATTTATTAGTTAGAATACTTTTGTTAAAAGTTTTGTTTTGTATTTAAAAGTTTAGACTTTAATGTGGATTAACTGTTTTGTATATATAATGTAAGCTACTTAATAAATTAGTGATATATAGTTATATGATATGATGTACTAATAGGCAATCTATAGGAAAATTTATGAATTTTAAGAAATTAAAAAATAATTTTTTATTATTTTATGGTACATAATATGATGTATAATTAAATTTATCATGCAATAATTTTATATATCTTTATATTTATATAAAAACATTTGGGGGTTTACTAATTGTTTCCTCTGTTGTACGGAAGTACAGACCTGGTTTCTAATTAGTATTCTTAAATAAGGTAGAAGAAAGAAGAAATTATTTCAAAGAAAAAATGAATAAAAATAAAAATCAAATAATGTCGCTTTGTTGTACGATCGTACAGACCTGTCACCGCTGGTTTGATTAATAAAAAAAATTACTTTACCTGAATCAAGTTATGTCGCTATGTTGCATGAAAATGCAGACCTGTCACCAATGTCTTGATTATTAGAAATGGATTTTATATATTTATTTGGAATATAAAAGTAAATTGCATGATTAAGTTTAAGAGTATATCATATATGAAAATCATAAGTAATATACATACTAATAATAAAGATGTATTCAGAAGTATAAATATATATTGTTTAAAATGGACAAATATATTAGTAATCGTTCATGAACTATATATTGCACGAATAATAATAATTTTTATTTGTACATTATAGTTATCCATGTTAATTAAATTGTTTAAAATTTTAATTTATAAAACAGGTTTTTAGTTTTGGTATTCTGATTTTTAAATATTAAGTTTGATGCTTATTTTAAATTTTATTCAGTATTCTACTTGAGGACAAGCAGAACTTAAGTATGAGGATATTTGATAAGCATCAAATAGATACTATATTTTATACTATTTATCCCTATATTTGTATACATTTTAATGCATTTATATGATTTTAGATACTTATTTTGTTAATATTTGCAGAAATGTATTTTAATTAATGATTGGAGAAAAAGGAACGAAAACAAGACCAAATCTGAAGAAATTGAAGCAGTTGAAGAAAAAGACTTAAACCTTAAAGAAATAAAGACTAAAAAATGGGCTAAGAAAACAAGTTGAATCCGTTTAAGAAGAGAAAAAGTCCACATTGAAGTCCGAGCCTGTATTTGGAAGATTCTGGAAAATCAATCCAACCGGCGGTTGGATTAACCAACCGGCGGTTGGTATTAGGGTTTCAAGTCGGTGGATGAACGCGGAGTTGGAGTGGGATTAAAGTTACTCCAACCGGCGGTTGGAAGTCCCAACCGGCGGTTGGGAGGTCGGCCAGAAAAACTATAAATAGAGGCTTAGTTTAGGCTTAACCATATACGATTCTAAGAATAAAAAGTTGAAAGTTAGGGTTTTAGGTCGACTATAGGTATGAATTTGGAGGCTAAGGAGCTAGGGTTTGAAGGTTTTTAACCCTAGGAAAAGCTAGTTCGTTAATTGGTTCGGTTTCTTTATCCTTGTAACTTTATTACTCTTTTGGGTTATTTTGGATATTGTTTATTTGAATTAATTGCTTGTTAGATTTTTATTATGAATGTTTAAATGTATGTTTATTTAGTTTATTATATGAATTATATGTTTATGTTGGAACTATATTATTGAATATTATTATGCAAGAATTCTGTGTTATATTATATTAATGATCATAATTAACTGATTTATAGATAAACTTTATTACTCTTTTGGGTTTTTAAATTAAGTGATTATGTTTCATTAAATGTTAAGTAGCATTGTAATTCAACCGACTAAGGAATTGTATCAATAATATGTTGATAGATCTTAATAAATAGTGATACTTTACGTACCCTTTGACTGTATTGCTATATGAAAATTATCTTACTCTTTGTGGTTTTCTACATCATTAAATCACAATAATAATAGTCAACACGCAAATAGACATAAGTTAATATAATAGGTTTAATAAATAATAGTTTAAATAGTCATAATCTTCTATCCAATTGAGTATTCTTAAGTTGTTCCGTAAAACTTATCTATTAAGAATCAGTATCAATTATAAATATGTTCGATCGGAACTAAAACGTCCCCCCTATCTTGTATATTATTGTAAAATTGTATATATATTGTAATAATTGTAATTAGAATAAATAAATAGTTAGTTATAGATTAAGTCACGTTCCCTGTGTTCGAATCTGGACTTACTTATAAAGCTATATTCTATGATCAGGATAACACTTGTCTGAATTGTGTGATAGTATTATTTAGTATTTCCTTATTTAAAACTTGTGATTATAATTGTCTATACCTAGCACACATCACTCATCTCAAAAGAATGGGAAACATTCTTGACTCTTATCTTGATACATCGAAACCCTTTACCAGAACCCGACTCCGAGACATAGATACGTTTGAAGAAGAACTCCGATCATCACATCACCGAGACCTGTATGCTAAACTCCTACAAAGAATTTCTGCATATGTTGCACTGCACACCGGTTGTTGGAATTTCTAATGGAGATGCAGTACAGCAGTGGGTTTTTAACTTGTAAGGCTGGGGCGTAGGGTTACTACTATTGCTAATATAAGGGCTAGCAAAGGATAAGTATAACCTAGAGTCGTTCTTCAAAGCGCGATGAATTGAAACTAGGAGGGTTTAGGAACTTTTATGAACTTAGCTGAGGCTCAGAAAGATGGTTTTGGTTTTGGGTTTTTCTAGATTAAAGTTAAATTTAAGATAAACTAAAAGGTGGTGGTTACTTGGGGCGTTCAACAAATTGAAAACGATTGTCTACTATGAAGTGGTTTAGGTGAAGTTAAATAAGAGGAGTTCTAACGAGGATAAATTTGTAGGTTAATGTGAGCTATTCTACAGTCCTTCTATCGTGCTAACACGAAGGTGTCCACAATCAGGCAAATAGAATGTCACATGGGTCGCATAATATATTAAAACATGCACCGAAAGTTCTCTCAAATGCATGTCCACATTATCCAACAGTGAATCTCAATTCCTATTCCCCAATCTCGGTCATCTGAGACGTCCGAATCATGGCATATTTTGTTGAATAAACAATCTTGTAAACGGGTTTTATCCTCGCCGGAACAGGTTGGAATAACCGGTCTAAACGGTTGGATAGCATGTCATCACTTATTCATACAAATTATCAACATTACTCAAGTATGCAAGAAAACAGGTATGATTTATACAAAAAATAGAAACATAAGTAACACGTTTGTTAATCGATTCATAACATGACTACCTTCGGTCGTTCTTGACTTCCATACATTTGTACACAGCCATAAGCGTTTCCAGTACTATGTCGAAGAACAATCGAATAGGGGCCGTCACATTATTTCACGACGATTAAGGCTAAATATATTTTATTATCATGATAATCCTAAGGCAACAATCAAACAAGAACATGCAATAAGACAATCAAGGTAATGGTTCAATTTGAGCATACAAAGGTGTTATCTAAGTCGAGGATATTCCAAAAGTTGTCTCAAAAATATCATCTGTTTGAATTAAATCTTAATCTACCTCTATTCTCATGTTCCGTGTCTCTTAGATCCTAGTGTGGTCCAGAGAACACCGGCCATGTCGAGCTCAATTGTTCAATCTAACATAGTATAACTAAGTGACCTATACCCTATGAGTTAGCTACGTTCATTTTTTGGATAAGGTTTTAGTCATAACATGAGTTGGGCAGATAAACGATAAAGATTTAATTCCTACATCTATTTATAACATAAAGCATCCGCAATCTCATGACATACAATAAAATCACATATTTAAACATTTCCTAAATGACTATCATAGCTGGTAATATAGTTATTTAGTTAATCATGGTAATTCTAGCATGCATATTTAAATTTATTAAAGGAAGAACAAACATATTAAATATGGAAGATAGATTAACACCTAAAAAGAGGTACAATAACTCGTAGCTAAAATATGCATCCCGGAGCATCTCCGTATAAATCTTCCTTGATTAGTTAATTAGCTATCCTAATTAACTAGGAAGAATTAAAAATTACAAAGAAAGAAAGGTATTTAAGTAAAAGTGTGTAGATGCTAAAAGATGATATTCAAGTTGATTTTAAATGAGGTCTAAGGGCTGCTATTTATAGGTGATTGGGGCTCACGTTAGCATCCCTAGGCTCACATTAGAAAAAGAGTGAAAGGTGGTGCACCGGGTACGAAAACTAGCGAAAGGTGGTGCACCGGGTACCAAAAAGTAGCGAAAGGTGGTGCACCGGGTACACGCAAGGATGGAAAAGCAGAAAAGAGATGTGGGTAGGGGAGGTGGCGCCACCCACCACCTAGACGGCCGCGGCTGGTGGCTGGCCGGCGGCGGCTGGCTGCCACCCGCCCCGGTCCGTCGTCTTTCGCTGTGTTGCTTAATTCGCGCGTATCTTTTTCGTTATTCGTCCGTTTATGTTGATTCTTTTTGCGTTAGATTCGTAATTCAAAAACGAAGACTTTGATGTAAAGATACCCCAAAAATATGTTTCTTATCTCCAGATATTACGTACGAATCATTTGGATCTTCCGGCGGGCGTAGAATCTTCATTCTTTATCCGTTTTTGTTGATTCTTCTTCTGTTGGATTCGTAATTTGACAATGAACATCTTGGGTGAGATGGATGTTGATGATGGGCACTTTTGTCTTGAAATTTCGTTTTGATGCCTTGAATCTTCAAACGTGTGTGCAATCTTCATTTTTCATCCGTTTTGCTTGATTTTTATCGTGCAACCCTGTTTTGACCATCTTGGCATAATATCATTGATTTGTATTATTTTTGAGGTTAAAATTCCAAGAATTGTTCTAGAATGAGAGAGATATCGGTGGTAAAAACATGACTTTTTACGCGATATCAAGTATCCCACACTTAGAACTTGCTTATCCTCAAGCAAATCTTTAGTAAAATTGTTTTTAAAAGTCTGGAAAGGGGGCTTTGCATCCTGGAGAACTTTGATTCTTGCAGGCTAGGTAAAGGAAAGATTTAAGGCGGGGTTTTAACCTTCTGATATTTTTCCAACCTGGTTCTAGCAAGCTCTCTTTTCAATCTTCGTAATGTAAGATGTACATGACTGCGATCCTCACAGGTGGTCACTCAATTTACTCAAGTGTATCGGGTTTCCTAATTTCTAATTTACTCAGGGGCCAGTCATGCAGCTCTTCCGTCATCATAGGCTTGGTCGAGGATCAGATCTACAGTACTTAAATGAGGACGATGCAAATTATCCCTAGACATTCATAAGAGGGTGAAAGTAGTATATATGGAAAAGGGTTTTGTAGGTGGTTTATTTGGGGGTTTTAATATAGCCTAAGAGTTTTCTGTGATGACTTATCTTTGGTGCTTAGTAGCGCTTCTTCTTGGATTTTTCTCTCTTTAAGCCTTCTTTTGCAGCTTTTCCTTTCAAGTTTTCTTTTGATAAACCTTTCCCTTGGCTTTAAATGATCCTTGGGCTTTTAGGTTTCTTCTGATAGCTTTCCTTTTGCTGAACTTCTTTTTCTTGGAGCTCCTTTTACGGATGATGCTCATCCTTTGGGGAACGCTCCGTACTTCTTATAATAATTCTTCTGACAGAACAGAAACTTAGGCTATGGCCAAAAATGAAAGAAAGGATTGACTTTTGAAGTGAGTTTTTGAAATGAAAAGGCTAAGGCTCAACATGTTTTCTGCTGATCTTCAATGCTGAAGGTGAGCATTGGTTAGGTTAGGTTTGAAAGCAAGGGTTTTACGAGAGGGTTTTTATCCTAGGAAATGTCAAGGTCCTCTAATTGCACTTTCATCATGTTTGACGCCCATTTTTGTAATCTTGAAATGTATTGCTTGAACAAGTTCTGATTCTAGAGAGCATACACCGGCACACTCACAATCGAAAAGTGAAGCATTAAAGATGAATGCTTTTATATGGCTCAAGAATCCTCACTTAGTTTGGTGGTTTAGTGACTAGTCATGCGATTGCTTGCCTCGAAACAGAGTTTGAAAATCCTCAAAGAGTTTTGCCCGACATTATCTAATTCAAAGCCTTTGAATTTCTGTTGACCGAAAATACCCCTTTTTGGCTTTGAAAATTTTGAAATTTTGCTGAAAACATGACTTTTACTTAAAAGATTGATCAAAATTTATGTTGCACACTTTAGTAGTGAATACTACTGTCATCCCACACTTAAAAGAACATTATCCCTAATGTTCTATTTCTAAGTTGGGTTAATCCCACACTTAGGTTTTCGAACGTTGGTCAATCTTTCGAAGTTATACTCTTCCTTGTGAGACATAATCCCACACTTAGAGTTTTACTTAGAATTTTAGTGTGTTTTAATCAAGAAAAACAAAGTTAGAAGAGATACTCCCTTGTGCTACGTGTGTATGTGGATTTGCTGGAGACGGACCAGGCTCATAAGAATGAACTCGTTCCATAATTCCTACATCAATTTCTGCATAATCAATATCCTTCAATACATGTTAATATTAAACACCAACAATCCTTGTTAATACTAAACATAAATAACTACTAGAAGATCATGTTTTCAATGACCGATGTGGGTGATGATGACTCCTCGATAGTGTGGACTGGAGATGCGGTACCATCCTCTGGATCCTGAACTCAAGCATCTAGTGCAGCAGCCTCCTCCTCTAGTGGGTCCATAAAAGTAGGGTGGTCCTGTGTAGTCATGCTCCAAGGTGGAAATAAGTCCCACGGTGGAATGTATAGAGCGGGATCAGGTCCCATCTGAAAAGGGCACACAGGTGTGGAGGGGAAGCCCAGAGCAGTGTGGATCTCAGCGATGGCATTGTGCTGGACCTCAAGGGCCCTCAATATAGACCATGTGACAGCAGGGTCTACAGTAGTAACCCCATTGTCAAAGATGGGTACTCTGGAGTTCCCTGCGGTCTGTCCCTCTAGTCGGTGAGATGAAGGTAACCTAGCGTGGGTGGAGCGCAGAAGAAATGTCTCCTGAACGGTCACCTCCACCAAGTCTGCCAAGATCTCATCCAAGCTAGGAGGTAGTGACTGGGATTTTCTGACAGTCCTTATGCTACTGCCCGATGATGAACTCCGGGAGTGAAACATGGCACGTGAGCGTCTCTGTCGTGGTATGTCTGACCGTGAACTCATCCTACAAAATAAAAGGTTAATGGGCCAGGAATAATCATTAGTCTTTTCATGAGGCGAGAAGTGCATAAAATGGATTAGATTGAGAACAAGAAAAATAAATTAATGCTGAAAACGTAAGATAGGCTTGGGGTGCCTCCCAAGAGTGCTTTGTTTATCTAGTCTCGTAGCTTGACTCTGTTATTCTATCAGGGCTGTTCGTAACCATAGGCTTCCTCAAATGGGGGAAGGTCTTGTACGTAATGTTCCAAATGGTGACCGTTTACCTTGAAGTTTCCTTCATGGGCCTCGAGCTCGACGACACTATATGGGAATACTTTAGATATCGTAAATGGACCACTCCATCATGTTTTAAATTTTCCAGAAAACTTTTTAAATCGCGAGTTAAAGAGTAGAACTTTATCACCTGAGTTGAAGCGTGTGGGGCGGAGTTTTGAATCGTGGAGCACTTTGGTTCTCTCCTTGAATTTATAGGAGCTTTCGTAAGCTTGATCTCTTAACTCTGCCAGCTCGTTCAATTGCATTTTTCGGTGTGTTCCCGTTATCGTAGGATCCAAGCTACAATTTCTCAATGCCCAGTAAGCTTTGTACTCTAGTTCGATTGGAAGGTGACATGCCTTTCCATATACAAGCCTATAAGGGGTCGTTCCTAACGGTGTCTTGTAGGCCATTTGGAATGCCCATAAAGCATCGTCTAGCTTATCTGCCCATCGTTCCCCGTGTTGACCGACTGTTCGTTCCAAGATCCTTTTTAGTGCTCGGTTTGTAATTTCTGCTTGCCCATTGGTCTGTGGGTGGTAGGCCGTAGACGTCTTGTGGGTAACACCGTATTGTTGCAATAGTCTCATAAATTGCGTATTGCAGAAGTGTGTGCCACGATCGCTGATGATTGCCTAAGGGGTTCCAAACCGACAGAATAGATGTTTTAAGAACTTGGTTACAACCCTTGTGTCATTTGTTGGAAAGGTTTGAGCTTCGGCACATCTGGACATGTAGTCGACCGCCACTAGGATGTATTCTTTCCCGTAAGATTTTGGAAATGGTCCCATGAAGTCTATTCCCCATATGTCAAATATTTCACATGCTTGGATATTCGTCAACGGCATTTCGTTACGCGTTGTGATATTTCCAAACCTTTGGCAAATATAACAACGCTTCACCAAGTCTTGTGCGTTTCTGAAGAGAGTGGTCCAGTAGAATCCTGAGTTGTAAACTTTCTTTGATGTTAAATTAGCAGCATGGTGTCCTCCGATGGGTCCGTGGTGGCTTTGGTGGAGTATGTGTTCGGCTTCTTTCCCATCGACACATCTTCTTATAATTTGATCGGGACAGACTTTGAACAAGTATGGATCATCCCAAAAGTAATGTTTGGCGTCACGGAAGAATTTCCGTTTTCGTGATGATGGCCTTCCTTTCCTTATGAACCCTCCAATTATAAAATTTGCAATATCTGCAAACCAAGGATCATCAGTGAATTGCGAGCCTTGCATTGATTCTCCTAAACTCATTAATTGTTCTTCTGAAAATCGATCTCTAATATCTCTTTCTACAAGTTGTTCCATCGACGGATTTTCGAGTCGACTTCGATGATCTGCGGTGACATTTTCTGCTCCCTTCTTAACCTTTATCTCGATGTCGAATTCTTGTAGGAGTAGAATCCATCGTAGCAATCTGGGTTTTGCTTCTTGCTTTTTGAAGAGGTATTTTAGAGCGGAGTGATCCGTGTACACTATCTATTTGGACACTATTAGATTTGATCGAAATTTATCAAAGGCAAATACTACGGCTAACAGCTCCTTTTCAATTGTTGTGTAGTTTTCTTGAGCGTCTGTTAGCGTTTTGCTAGCGTAGTAGAATGGTTGGAAGTGATTCTCCTTCCTTTGTCCGAGAACTGCCTCTACTGCGAAGTTGCTAGCATCGCACATGATTTCAAATGGTAGACTCCAATCTGGAGCAACCATGATTGGTGCATTGGTTAGCTCTTTCTTTAGGTAGTTGAAGGCCTTCATAGAATTTTCGTCAAACACACACTTGATGTCCTTTCCTAAAAGGTGGGTGATAGGTCGAGAGATCTTTGAGAAGTCCTTGATAAAACGGCGGTAGAATCCAGCGTGTCCTAAAAAACTCCGAATGGCTTTGACGTTGGTTGGTGGTGGAAGTTTAGTGATGATTTCAACTTTGGCTTTGTCTACTTCAATTCCTGACTTTGATATCCTATGTCCTAAAACTATTCCTTCTTTCACCATAAAATGACATTTTTCCCAAGTCAAGACGAAATTCAATTCTTCACATTTGGAGAGCATTCTGTCGAGGTTTGATAAGCATGATGCGAAGGAGTCTCCAAAGACCAAGAAGTCGTCCATAAAGACTTCCATGCATCGTTCGATCATGTCATGGAAGATTGCAACCATGCATCTCTGAAATGTTGCAGGTGCGTTGCATAATCCAAATGGCATTCATCGGTAGGCGTATGTTCCATACGGGCATGTGAATGTTGTCTTCTCTTGGTCCTTCGGATCGAGTGGGATTTGGAAATACCCGGAGAATCCGTCAAGGAAACAGTAGAATTCGTTCCCTGATAATCTTTCGAGCATTTGGTCAATAAATGGAAGTGGGAAGTGATCCTTACGAGTTGCTTCCTTTAATTTCCGATAATCAATGCAAACTCTCCAACCGGTAACAATCTGAGTTGGTATAAGCTCATTCTCTTCGTTTGTAATGACCTTCATTCCTCCTTTCTTTGGAACTACTTGAACAGGGATAACCCAAGGTGAATTGGAAATTGGATAGATCAATCCAGCATCCAAGAGTTTGATAACTTCTTGTTTGACCACGTCTTGAATCTTAGGGTTCACTCTCCTCTGCCTTTGCACGGATGGTTTGAAATCGTTTACCATGAGGATCTTGTGGGTGCAGTAGTTTAGACTGATTCCCTGTATATCAGAAATTTTCCATGCGATTGCTTTCTTGTGCCATTTCAGAACATCAATTAGTTGAGTTTTCTCTTCGGGTTCTAAGTCCTTTGAGATTATTACTGGGAGCTGTGAAGTTCCTTGGAGGTAAGCGTACTCAAGGAGAGGTGGCAATTCTTTCAATTCTAGGGTTGGTGGTTCTTCAATAGAAGGCTTCATTCTAGCTATCTCGTCTCTATTTAGTTTCTTGTACTTTTCTTGGAATGGTGCTTCGTCTATCTCGGGCTCAGATGTGGAGATTGATTCTATTTCGACCCATTCGGTTTGGTTTAAAAATTCGTTCGTCTTTAGATCGTATTTGTTGACTGCTGATGAGGATATTTCATCATTTCGGGTGAGAAGAATATGTCCGTTGTCGGTGAACTTGAGTTCTTGAAATTGAGCGGTTGAAGATTGGTTTATGGTGATTTAAGGAATTTGTAGTGATACGGGGTGTTGGTTAGTTGTGGTTTAATTGGGGGTGGTTCCATACTCATTCCTTTGAACGAATCTAGGATCTCTTTAATTGAAGGAAATGGGTTTGGTTTGGTCCCCTCTCTTTTTAGCCAAGGTATCGGTGTACCGCATCCTAATGGAATAATGGCTGTTTTGCCATTAGTGCAAGAGGATTTCTTTTCAAGCAGGGGAGATAGTAGCTCTTCGGATGTTGTTGGTGAAGTGATTGCGGAGTGCAGCCCAAGGTCCTCATTGTATAACCTCCGAACGGTGACTACCGTGTTGGGTATCGGATCCTGACTTGATATTGCCAATACTTCATGGAGATGTTCATCAAAAATGTCCTGCATGATATCACACAAACCAAGGTCCTCTTCCAGAGGTTGCTTCATTAATCCTTTGACATTAAAGGTGACCTCCTCTTTCCCCACTCTCAGTTTTAAAGATTTTTCGTTTACGTTGATCACAGCTTTGGCAGTGTTTAAGAAAGGTCTGCAAAGGATGAGCGGGACATGGGTGTATTCCTCTATATCCATGACAATGAAGTCTACTGGAAAGATGAACTTATCGACTTTTACCATGACATCTTCAGCAATCCCTCGAGGGAGTTTAACTGATCTGTCTGCTAATTGAATGGTCATACGAGTAGGTAATAGGTTATCTAATCCTAATTTCTTATAGAGGGAATAAGGCATAAGATTAACACTAGCACCTAGGTCGGCTAAGGCATTACTGATTTGAATATCTTGGAGAAAACAAGGTATTGTAAAGCGTCCAGTATCGCCAAGTTTAGGTGGAAGACCATGTTGCATAATTAAAGAACATTCAACATCCAAGGGTAAACTAACTATTTGCCTAAGCTTTTCTTTGTTTGAAAGGAGTACTTTAAAGAATTTGGCACATGAAGGCATTTCTAATAAAGCATCTCATAATTTAACATTTAAGTGTAAGCTTTTAAACATTTCCATATATTTTTCGAATTTGGCTTCTTGCTTTTCCTTTTTAAGTCTTCCAGGATAAGGTATTCTTGTACGAGGTACATTATCCTGAGTTTGGGCTGGTGATGGGTTAGGGATGTCAATTGACTCATGTTCACTAGGTATAGTTGTAGGCAAAGAAGTGTTTACGGGGGTGTTATCTGGTGGTGGTGGATCAACTTTGGTTTCTTTTCCTCCTCTTGTCATGATTAACACATCGTCACTTGGTGGATTAGTGCTTTCCGATGTACTTTCCTCAATAAAACTTAAGTTTTTCAAAATGGATTCCATGTTAGAGATTAATTTTTCTGAAATTTTTATCATAGCGTCAATGTTGTCTTGAAATTAGGTTACTCTTTTGTTTATAAGGTCTTGTTCGAGCATAAAAAGTGGCAAAAGTGATTTTGAGGAAAATAAGTGGCTTGTGGGGGAAGAATTATCCAAAAGTTGGGTCCAATCAGGATAAGGTGTGGACATGGTTGGTTAAAAAGTAGGTAAAACTAATCTAATCTAATCCTAAAGGCAAAAAATGTAACTATTGATTGATGTTAATCTTTCAAAAGGATCGCTAAATACTAAAGTTGCTAAGCTCCTAAAATCGGTCGCCGACGTTCCCCGGCAGCGGCGCCAAAAACTTGTTGCACTGCACACCGGTCGTTGGAATTTCTAATGGAGATGCAGTACAGTAGTGGGTTTTTAATTTGTAAGGCTGGGGTGTAGGGTTACTACTATTGCAAATCTAAGGGCTAGCAAAGGATAAGTATAACCTAGAGTCGTTCTTCAAAGCACGACGAATTGAAACTAGGAGGGTTTAGGAACTTTTATAAACTTAGCTGAGGCTCAGAAAGATGGTTTTGGTTTTGGGTTTTTCTAGATTAAAGTTAAATTTAAGATAAACTAAAAGGTGGTGGTTACTTGGGGCGTTCAACAAATTGAAAATGATTGTCTACTATGAAGTGGTTTAGGTGAAGTTAAATAAGAGGAGTTCTAACGAGGATAAATTTGTAGGTTAATGTGAGCTATTCTACAGTCCTTCTATCGGGCTAACACGGAGGTGTCCACAATCAGGCAAATAGAATGTCACATGGGTCGCATAATATATTAAAAAATACACCGAAAGTTCTCTCAAATGCATGTCCACATTATCCAACAGTGAATCTCAATTCCTATTCCCCAATCTCGGTCATCTGAGACATCCGAATCATGGCACATTTTGTTGAATAAACAACCTTGTAAATGGGTTTTACCCTCACCGGAACAGGTTGGAATAACCGGTCTAGACGGTTGGATAGCATGTCATCACCTATTCATACAAATTATCAACATTACTCAAGTATGCAAGAAAACATGGATGATTTATACTAAAAACAGAAACCTAAGTAACACGTTTATTAATCGATTCATAACATGACTACCTTCGGTCGTTCTTGACTTCCATACATTTGTACTCAGCCATAAGCGTTTCCAGTACTATATCGAAGAACAGTCGAATAGGGGCCGTCACATTATTTCACGAAGATTAAGGCTAAATATATTTTATTATCATGACTATCCTAAGGCAACAATCAAACAAGAACATGCAATAAGACAATCAAGGTAATGGTTCAATTTGAGCATACAAAGGTGTTATCTAAGTCGAGGATATTCCGAAAGTTGTCTCAAAAATATCATTTGTTTGAATTAAATCTTAATCTACCTCTATTCCCATGTTCCGTGTCTCTTAGATCCTAGTGTGATCCAGAGAACACCGGCCATGTCGAGCTCAATTGTTCAATCTAACATAGTATAACTAAGTGACCTATACCCTATGAGTTAGCTACGTTCATTTTTTGGATAAGGTTTTAGTCATAACATGAGTTGGGCAGATAAACGATAAAGATTTAATTCCTACATCTATTTATAACATAAAGCATCCGCAATCTCATGACATACAATACAATCACATATTTAAACTTTTCCTAAACGACTATCATAGCAGACAATTGAGTTTAGTTAATCATGGTAATTCTAGCATGCATATTTAAATTTATTAAAGGAAGGACAAAAATATTAAATATGGAAGATAGATTAACACCTGAAAAGAAGTACAATAACTCGTAGCTAAAATATGCGTCTCGGAACACCTCCGTACAAATCTTCCTTGATTAGTTAATTAGCTAGCCTAATTAACTAGGAAGAATTGAAAATTACAAAGAAATAAATGTATTTAAGTAAAAGTGTGTAGATGCTAAAAGATGATATTCAAGTGGATTTTAAATGAGGTCTAAGGGCTGCTATTTATAGGTGAAAAGGGGCTCACGTTAGCATCCTTAGACTCACATTAGAAAAAGAGTGAAAGATGGTGCACTGGGTACGGAAAAGTAGCGAAAGGTGGTGCACCGGGTACACGCAAGGATGGAAAAGTGGAAAAAAGATGGGGGGAGGGAGGCCGGTGCCGCCCACCACCTGGCCGGCGGCGGCTGGTTGCCACCCGTCCCGGTCCGTCGTCTTTCGCTGCGTTGCTTAATTCGTGTGTGTCTTCTTCGTTATGCGTCCGTTTGTGTTGATTCTTTTTACGTTGGATTCGTAATTCAAAAACGAAGACTTTGATATAAAGATATCCCAAAAATATGTCTCCTATCTCCAGATATTGCATACGAATCATTTGGATCTTCCGGCGGGCGTAGAATCTTTATTCTTTATCCGTTTTTGTTGATTCTTCTTCTGTTGGATTCGTAATTTGAAAACGAACATCTTGGGTGAGATGGATGTTGATGATGGGCACTTTTTTCTTGAAATCTCGTTTTGATGCCTTGAATCTTCAAACGTGTGTGTAATCTTCGTTTTTCATCCGTTTTGCTTGATTTTTATTGTGCAACATTGTTTTGACCATCTTGGCATAATATCATTGATTTGTATTGTTTTTAAGGTTAAAATGCCAAGAATTGTTCTAGAATGAGAGAGATATCGGTAGTAAAAACATGACTTTTTACGCGATATCAGCATATAAGGCACGACAACCAGGAAGCTTTGTTGAAGAAAACCTTCAAGACACCATCACGGAAGTCAGAACCATCGAAATCGATAGTACTCAACCTTTCAACAATGCACCCTCAGCTTAAGAATTCCACCAATTCCCAGATTCACGAGACGAAGGTTCCGACTACAAGAGGGTCGAATTTGACGGCGATTTTATTGACGTCACTATCGATGAACGCTCTATTCCAAAAACCCCTCTTGCTCCATCAAATTCCCCCATCATCACATCTGAGAGATTAGAGATTCCGCTCATAGATACTCACCAAGACTTGATCGAACTAATTGATGAATACACCGATGTGCGCATCATTGTAGAGACTATCAAAGAGTCAACCAATGACTACAACACCTCTCAGAGACACCTGATAAGGCAGATTGAACGAGAATACGATTCATATCTTGCCAATTATGGAGAACTAGTGCCCCAAACTTTGCTCAGACATATCCAAGTGTTCTCTGATTCCCTTCAAGAGAAAGTCACCAGAGAAGTTCAACAGCCAGAAAGGCCAGACTACCCAATGGGGGAAGTCGTGTTCTGCAGCAACCAAAGGCAAATATACCAAAAAGTATATTATGCCTTATCCGGATCAACTTTTCCCTACTCATCAAGTCAGATGGCTATACTTGCATCAATGAGAACCCATCTTGAAAGAGCTACTGGAAATCCGCAGAATTATGTTGACATAAGAATGGTGGGAGATCTTAGAACCCTTCTAGATCTCATCAAAACTGGAGAACATCTCACAACTTCAGAAAACTTCAGGATCGTCATTCACTCCACTATTGGTCATCACGTTGAACTAATAATTGATGAACTAAATCAAGCAGCATATGATGAAGAAATTCATGAAGTGCCTAGATTCATTCCGCACCTGTCACAGATCAACTTAGCAACTTATGTTACGACCCTACTGCGTGGAATGTATGAGGAAGAAGACGTAGAAATTGACGCTTACCGCAACGGATACCGTGAAATTTTCAGCAAACTAATCTACGTCTTCACTGACTCGGATTATCCCTTCAACTGCGAACAAAATCAACTCATCAGACAAGTATGCCAAGCTACTAGATCCTTCGGAGGAGACCTATTGGCCAATGATTTTGAAGAAGTAAAAAGAATTCATGGCTTTAATAACCTCAATAGGCAGAAACCACCCACATCATGAAATTGTTCAAACTCACACCTGCACTCGAATCGACCCTAACGGACTAGTCACAAGGGCAGTTCAATACATCAGCTATGGGATGGAAATCCTCGACAGATTAGCCGCTGATCACTTCAAAAGCTTCAGAATGAAATCCACTACTCCACCAACTCTCATTACTGACATGATAGAACAGTTTCTGTAATACTTTCCTCCACGATACGCCCTACCTAGGAACCACAGTGGCCACTCTAGCACCACAGACACATCCAGCATCATCTGAAGAAGAAAGGACTAAGTCTAGCTCTCGACTTTAAAAGAGTGCTTCTCGGGAGGCAACCCGTGTGTTTACATTTCTGCAATTTAACTTTCCAAGAAGTGATGAAATCTCTGACTATCTTTCACACTCGGATCATACAAAGCATGCTCCAGCCTGCAAGAAAATATCAACACTAGAAGAATCGTATATCCGACGTGTTCACACCTACGAGACCAATCACAAAAAGAATTGATCAACAATGCACCAATGAAGACGGAATCTGGCACATGCAACCCAAGGAACACTGCAACCACCGGGGAGTACTTCTATATCGTCTCTTTCATTTGTTTAAATATACCATATCCATTATGCTTATCACTAAGTGTGGGATTCAAACCCAAAACACACTACTAAAAGAATACGTCCTAGATGTTTAAATTCTAATTGTGGGATATTCACCCTAGTTAGAGCTTAGATAAACATCGAGGATGATGTTCCTTTAAGTGTGGGATAGTAGTAGTTATACTACTGTAATGGATAATGGTATATGCTTGATTCTAAGTCGTTGCTCTTTAGACCATCCTTCTCCAATAAGTAAACAAAATTTTTCAAAATTAAGTTAAAAATATGTTGAAAATGAAAATTTTTAGACAAAGAATGATTTACCTTGGGGAAGAAGGATAAATAAAATACAAATTCCTTTGGAAAATTAGTTTAGTAATCCTATAAAGAGCATCGCATGACTAGGCACACAACAAACCAACTTTCGATTCGTGAGGTATCTTGAGCCATATAAAAAACATTCACTTTTAATGCTTCACTTCTTCGATTCTTGAGTGTGCCGATGTATGCGTTTAGAATCAGAACTTGCTCATGTTATGCATTCGAATCCAGATTGGTTAGTGAAAAGGAAATTGAATCACATCATTCTTAAACCAATCCATATACCCGTACATCCATACTCCCAAGAAAAATAGATACGTTACCCCTACTTTCTCAAAAGCATCCCCCAAACTTTAAAACAAAGTTCCAAAGATGAAAGGAGAGAAATCGCAAGGAGACGACGTAGAAAAAAAAGAGGGGGGGGGGGTTCAAGAAAGAAAAACCCAGAGAAAAGGAAATTAATAGGAAAAAAGAATTCTTCCGCAAACACCAAAAAAGCGTCAATCCCCCCCAAAAATTCCAACTTCAACCAAAGAAACCCATCAAAAACCCAACAAAACCCCCTCTCATTCCACAAATACTCCGCTTCTAAAAACCCTACATCACTTCCCCTAGAATGATTGTGGCTAGATCGACTTCGCACTCACCAAGCTTATGACGATAAACGATACATGATTGATAATATTAGAATAGGAAACCCTAAACACTTTATGTGATTTGAGTGACCACCTAGAGAGGATTGCCTAGTCATGTATCCAAGATCAAAGATCAAAAGAATGCTCCCAAAGATTGCAACCCTGCTTTTTCAAAGAATGAATATTTTATTTTTCAAAACCCCCCTTATTTTCCAAGGCATCAAAACGAGATTTCAAGACAAAAGTGCCAATCATCAACATCCATCTCACCCAAGATGTTGGTTTTCAAATTACGAATCTAACAGAAGAAGAATCAACAAAAACGGATAAAGAATGAAGATTCTACGCACGCCGGAAGATCCAAATGATTCGTACGCAATATCTGGAGATAGGAAATATATTTTTGAGATATCTTTACATCAAAGTGTTCGTTTTTGAATTACGAATCCAACACAAAAAGAATCAATGCAAACGGACCCATAACGAAGAAGATACACACGAATTAAGCAACGCAACGAAAGACGACGGACCGGGACGGGTGGCAGCCAGCCGCCGCCGGCCAGCCGCTAGCCGCCGCCGGCCAGGTGGTGGGCGGCGTCGGCCTCCCTCCCCCCATCTTTTTTCCGCTTTTCCATCCTTGCGTGTACCCGGTGCACCACCTTTCGCTACTTTTCCGTACCCAGTGCACCACCTTTCGCTACTTTTTCGTACCCGGTGCACCACCTTTCACTCTTTTTCTAATGTGAGCCTAGGGATGCTAACGTGAGCCAAATTTTCCCTATAAATACAGCCCCAAGGCTTCCATTTGAAGAGGTTCCATATGCATTAGGCATAATTCTCTCTTTACTTTCTCATTCTATTTTCTTACTTCAAAATTAGTGTTAGGCTAGTTAAGGAGCTTGTTTAAAGTAGAACGAAAGCTAGGGAACATTTTGTAATCTTTGGTGTATGCTTGGAGTTACGCTTACTAATTGAAGTCTATTCCTTCTCGCATTTTAATCCGGGTTCTTTCTATCATATTCTATCTTAATTAAATATGTATGCTTTAATTATGCTAGAATTAGTATGTGCCATGATTAGCGAGTAGATTACTATTATATTTGTTGTGATATAGTTAGCATATATAATTGTGGGATGACTTTAAATATGTCATGAAATAATATGACGGCCCCTATTCGACTGTTTACTCGGTATAGTGCTGGAAATGCTTTTAAGCAAAGTACATATGTATGGAAGCCGGTAACGACCGAAGGTAGTTGTATTATGGTTCGACATTATAAAAATGGAAACTTTATGAATGGACTTATCTTATGATTTTAAACCTAAAACTTATATTCGCCTTTCGTTTAACAAACGTGATTGTAACCCTGTAAAGAGGAGTCACGAACCTTGATACTTGGTCAATAGTTATCTTTGTAAAAACTACGTTTTTAACTGTAATGTCATGCAAGCATCATAAAATGCAATGTGATTACGTGGACTTGCCATGAGTATTGTACACTTTCGATCACAATGTACTTATCATGTGAACATGGCGAAACAATTAAATTCACAATGAAAACATCGGTAAACGATTAAATACACTGTGAATCACCATAGCATTTTCCGACATGGTCTGGGTTTAACTTTACGCAAAAAGCCGTCAGCATTTTAATTAGATTAGTTAACTTAGATTAGATTAGAGTAGGTAGGCTATAGGCTAAATAACCATTTACGAAAACCTAGGGATTTTTTAATTGTAATGAGAAAAGCAAGTTTAGAATCTAAGTTACACTGATATCCTTTCCTTAAAATATGAAACAAAAAGTAAGGTACGCAAGAACCTTGAACGTTTTCCCTTGTTTATCATCCTTAATTTTCATTAATAGGAATTGGTTAATAAGTCCGAACATAAATTCTAAGTTAATTGTTTAATGGATTTGAAATCTTTATGGTATTAAGAACGGTTAGACTTGCTAATGACCTGCTACTCTATTCCTTCACCCACGAGCGAATACGTTCAATAATACGGGTCACTTACTCCCTCATAGGAGAGTGTGGAGAGTTGAGCATCGTCTGTCTGATCAGAATAATGACACCTTAGTTCCTCGTGACATATTAGTTGATAACTCACTAATAGGGAACTTAATGGTTATACCACTGGGTGTTGAATCCACTAAACATTCCCAATTTAGATAATCGTTTTCCCATAAGAGTCATCATCCCACAGTATTAGCTAACGAACTCACAACAAATACTACTTTTATTATCTGATTTATTATTACACTTTTATTCGCTTTAGTTAGTTTACTTAGTTAACTGAACCAAAACCCTCAACGCACTCTTTTAAAACCTTTACTAGATTAGAAAGATTGATTGGATCACCTCCGTTGCAATTCAGTTTCTCTTTAAGAACGACTCTAGGTCATACTTACCATCTACTAACCTTTGGTTCAGTATTAGTAAGTCATACTTAGACCCCAGCATATATAAATTTAAAACAAACCAATTGTGATCCGTACGTCGTCTTCATACGACCGTTCGGGTAGCAATAGTGACAAAGTTAATTAATAATGTGGAATTATCCAAACAAACATTATTTACTATAACATATTACGATAATATATTACACGAATTTTCGTATTTGTTTAAGACATATTTAAAAATCTTAAAAAGATTTCGCGATTAAACGACTATGGATTTAACCGAATACGAGACATAACACGATTCGGAAACACAAACACGCGAGCCCGAGACCCAAGCTGGGTCGGCCCAGACCCGCGAACCCAATCCCTAACCGACCCATGACCCAATTCCTTTTAAACCTATTTCTTACCCAAATTCATCTCATTTCACACACATCCACCTCAAATTCTCTCATCTCTCTCAACCTCACCTCCATCTCTCTCATAAAAACTGAAACTCAACAACATCAACATCACCACCATGAAAATCGTCCATCATCATCATCATCAAGAACAAGCTTAAGGATCATCACCATCTTCATCTTCTTCATTTTCCATTTTTGGGTATGAAAACTTTAAACTCTTTTAAATTACTTGTAAAGCTTAGATTTACATGCTAGAACATTTACCCAACAAGATTATGTCCAAAAACCTCATTAAAAACGCTTTAAGAACCGAAATACACACAAAATTCGCGAACATCTCATTCTTTGAACCGAGATCCAACTCAGTTTGCAACCCTGATTTGCGAACTGAGTTTTGCGAGTTGACTTTGACTCGCGAAGTCAAACTGCGAACTGAATTGACTTGCGAGTCGACTTGCGAACTGACTTGCGAGTCGACCTGCGAACTGACCTACGAGTCGAGTTTCTTCTTTTTGCGAGCCGAATCTTGTGCTGCGAACCCAACTCGGTTCGCAGCCTACTGCCTTGCGAGCCGAACTCAGCTCGCACCGTGAACTCAGTTCGCAACACCTTTTCAGTCCGCAGCCAGACTAGGTCAATTTTGCCGATTTTAAATTCTAGATGCGATTTTTACCAAATCAATGTTTGTTTAGTAATCCGTTTGTAATTCCAAATGCGATTTTTACCAAAGCAATGTAGTAGAACTTATTTTGATTTTTACCAAAGCTCGACCCCAGCCAGGGGCTCTGCCCCTTGGACCCCGCCAGGGGCTGCCGCCCCTTGGACCCCGCTACCAGGGGCGCTGCCCACGGACCCCCGTCATCCAGGAACTTGTAAATACTTTTCATACTAAGTGTCGAACACTTACAAATAATGAAACCTGATACAACGATACATATAATAATAACACTTTGGATTATTATTACAAACCGTCACCAACGGACCATATTTGTTTTCAAATTACAAATGGATTACTAAACAAACACTTGGACATTTCCTAGTTGAGTGGACAACTAGCATTGGTGATCTTTTAAGACACCAACTTATTTACTTGTTTACTTACAACGTTGTGCGTTTCGGCCTCCAGAAGGTTGCAGGGTTCGGAGAACCAACATTAGGGATTACACCCGACACCCTTACGGACTTACATCCACTCTACTTGTTTGATTTCCCAAACATACTTGCTAGACTCAGGTGAGTCTTATAGCCCCACTTTTACTGTTTTACTTACGGGGTGAGATACATTGCTTACTTTTCATGAACACAAGTACTGAACTACTCATTTTACTATACGGGATTGCATGAGTTACTTATCATTTACTGAAGTCCCTCCATCATACATCGTTAATGGATACATTAGGGAAATGACCCTCCCCGCCCGGGGTAGTAGCGCTACCACCAACCGTTCTGTATAAACGGGCGACTATTATTCGTTACTTAGGCTTGCTCAGTTTCGAGCATGTCGCGGGGGTAACTTATTACTTACGGGTTAAGCTTCGATTATGAGCCTCATGGCAACGGTATAAACTTACATACATTTACGGGATTGCAATCACTTGATTTATGCCTGCGGGCACCACTGATAAAATCTTGTGTTCAAAATCTGATATTACTTACAAACCTGTGAGATTCACCAACATTCGTGTTGACCTTTTTAGCATGTATTCTGAGGTACGCATACGGAGTAGGATTACTCCCGGACATAGCTAGAGTTGCATGATTTCAACATAACTGCATTAATGGAGATTCTTAGTATTATCTTTTAAATATTACGATTATGTAATAGAATCTCCCACCTTACGCGTGGACTCTAGGAAATTACAACTTTTGTATCGAAAACAATATGTTTTCACTATGAAATGTAACTATTTTCTACAAACGTCTCATTTAGAGGTCGTTTGCTTGTGATTATGTGTTATGATATTTGATTAGTAGCGCCCTGTACTGACTTCCGTTGTATTATAAATTTGAGGGTGCTACACGTCACTAGGGTTAGTGTCGGATGAAATCAGAATTCAATTATAAGCGACACTTGGACAAGTGCCGCTAGAAGTGTCGGTCAGGAAGTGTCCGGTATTGAATTTGCTACACTTAGGCAAGTGTCGGGAAAAAGGGACTTTATGCGGCACTTAGGCAAGTGACGCAAAATTAGGGTTTTTAGCGACACTTAGTGCGTCACTTAAGTGACACATTAAGTGACACTACGTTGCGCTGGTCTATGCGACACTTACGTCCGTTGGCCGGATTTTAGGCCGAAATCGTGTTTTCCGGTTTCCGTTTGACTTGAAACTTTTACTCAACCCATATTTGGACATTTCAAGCTTAGATAAATAACTTTTGTGAAAAATACATGAAATCTAAGAGTTTTCGAGAATTGTCGGAAACTTAAGATTTAACGCCGGGAGAAACTGTAAAGATGGAAATGTAGATCGTGATGTCGTTGTTCTTTTTCTCCAAATGAGCTAGATGTTTTGATGGTGTTTGATGGTGTTTTTGTGTGGTTGAAGGTGATGGTGGTGATGAAATATTTTGAGAGAAAAGAAGAGAGGAGAGAGAGATGATAAATGGAAAATGAGGGGAAATGGGGGGTGGGGGGGGGGGGGGGGGGGGGGGGGAGAGGGCAGATTTTGGGGGAAAAAGGGGAGGGGAAATCTCCCAAATTTTAATCCCCGCGTTTGCGCTACATGCGGTGTTCGTTTCCCGATCGTTTAAACGTTTAATTTGATTATTTTATACGTTTAAATATACATTTTAAAATATGAATGTTTTATAAATATTTTGGTTGAAGTATTTTCCAAATACTTAGTAAGTGAATTATAAAGTATAATTTAACTTCGTTTTGATTGTTTGCGCACTTAATATTTTAATCGCGTAGATGTTTGTTTGTATGACACGAATTAATTACGAAATATTATCAAAATAATATTTTGAATAAAATAGTGTTAATAAATAGTGTTATATCATTTAATAAAATTGTTCACCAACGCCCGTATTCATTGAACCGAATTCCATTCGATTTAAAAAAGTGCACAATTTAGCCAAATCGTGTAATTGTATATATTCAACAATATATATTTCGATACATTAATTAGTTTAACACGGAACTAATTACATCTATTTATAGTTGATTCGGCACTAATCACTAATCCTAATTTTGACAGGTGTCACATTTTCCCCCCTGTTAGAAGAAATTCATCCCGAAATTTAGTTCGAAGTCGTGTTTGGAGTAGCTTCAGCGAACAACTGAGGATACTTGAGTCGCATTTGGTCTTCCCGTTCCCAAGTGGATTCCGGCCCACGCCGTGAATTCCACCAGACCTTGACGATGGGAATACGACTTTGTTTGAGTTGTATGACCTCACGGTCCATGATTTCGGCGGGTTCTTCAACAAAGTGAAGTTTGTCATCGATTCGAATTTCGTCTTGTGGAATAATAAGTGTCTCATCAGACAGACATTTCTTCAGATTAGAAATGTGAAACATAGGGTACACGCTGCTGAGCTCGGGTGGCAACTGCAATCGATATGCCACTAAACCAATCCTCTCGAGGATTTCAAAAGGTCCAATGTATCTAGGGTTTAGTTTTCCTCGTTTACCAAATCGATTTACACCTTTCCAAGGTGAAATTTTGAGTAGCACTCGATCCCCAACCTGGAACTCGAGTGGTTTGCGTCTCACGTCAGTATAACTTTTCTGACGATCATGTGCGGCTTTGAGCTTGTTTTGAATTTCGAAGATTTTCTCGGTTGTTTCGTCAATAAATTCAGGACCAGTGAGTTGACTATCTCCCACTTCGGTCCAATAGATAGGTGATCGGCACTTACGACCGTACAGTGCCTCAAAAGATGCAGCCTTACTGCTGGAGTGATAACTGTTATTGTACGAGAACTCTCACAACGGTAGGTGTTTTTTCCCAGTTTACACCAAAGTCAACTACGCAGGCTCGTAGCATGTCTTCAAGTGTTTGAATCGTTCGTTCACTTTGGTCGTCGGTTTGAGGGTGGTATGCGGTACTCATATCAAGACGAGTACCCAGTGATTTCTGAAGTGACTGTCAAAAGTGAGATGTGAATCGAGTATCCCTATCCGAGATAATCGAGATTGGAACACCGTGTCGAGATATAACTTCTTTGATGTAGATTCGTGTGAGGCGTTCCATTTTATCGGTTTCCTTGATCACAAGGAAATGATCAGATTTTGTGAGACGATCCACGATCACCCAAATGGTATCGCAACCACTCGATGACTTGGGAAGTTTGGTTATGAAATCCATGGCGATTTGTTACCTTTTCCATTGAGGGATATCGGGTTGTTGGAGTAAATCAGAAGGTTTTTGATACTCAGCTTTGACTTTTGAGCAAGTAAGACACTTGCTGACGTAGGTGGCGATTTCAGCTTTCATATTCGGCCACCAATAAAATTCCTTGATGCCGTGATACATTTTGTCGGATCCCGGGTGGATAGAGTATTTAGACTTGTGAGCTTCATCCATCACCAAGTCTCGCAGGTTCCCAAAACTAGGCAACCAGATTCGGTTAGAGAGGTACCTAACTCCGTTAGGTTTGATTTCAAATTGTTTATCCATGCCTCGCAAGGCTTCGTTTTTTATGTTATCGGGTTTCAGAGCTTCGATTTGAGCAGTGAGAATCTAAATGTTTAGATCATTGTGAATGGTCATACTGAGGGCTCAGACTCGAAGTGGTTTCATTCGTTCTTTTTGACTGAGGGCATCAGCAACAACATTTGCCTTACCCGGATGGTATTTGATCTCGCAATCGTAGTCGGTAAGCAACTTGACCCACCAACGTTGCCTCATGTTGAGATCTTTCTGATCGAATATGTGTTGGAGACTTTTGTGGTCAGTAAAGATTGTGCAGTTAGTGCCATAAAGGTAGTGTCTCCAAATTTTGAGAGCAAAGACAACAACTCCAAGTTCGAGGTCATGGGTGGTGTAGTTCTTTTTATGGACCTTGAATTGTCGTGAGGCATAGGCAATAACTTTGTCTTGTTGCATTAATACGCAACCGAGACCTTGGTGAGAAGCATCGCAGTATACCATGAAGTCATCGGTGCCTTCGGGTAATGATAGAATAGGAGCACTGCAAAACTTTTGTTTCAGGAGTTGAAATGCTGACTCTTGTTTATCAGTCCAATCGATCTTTTGGTCCTTCTGAGTCAGGGTCGTGAGTGGTTGGGCTATTTTCGAGAAATTTTTCAATGAATCGCCGATAGTACCCAGCAAGACCCAAGAATTGGCGTACTTCGGTTGGAGATGTTGGTGCTTTCCAGCACTTGATAGCCTCGATTTTCGATGGATCGACATGGATTCCTTGACTATTAACAACATGTCCAAGGAATTGAACGGATTGTATCCAGAACTCACACTTGAAGAATTTGACATATAACTCCTCGCGTCCGAGTAGTTCTAGGACAGTTTTGAGGTGTTGCGCGTGTTCTTGTTCGTTTCTCGAGTATATGAGAATGTCGTCAATGAAGACAATGAAAAACTTATCGAGGTAAGGTTTGCACACCCGATTCATAAGATCCATGAATATAGTCGGTGTGTTTATTAAACCGAAGGGCATCACCTGAAACTCATAATGCCCGTAGCGAGTTCGGAAAGCAGTTTTTGGGATATCGGTGTTGCAAACTCGAAGTTGATGATAACCTGGCCGAAGATCGATCTTTGATTAAATACTCGATCCTTGAAGTTGGTAAAATTGGTTATCAATGCGAGGAAGTGGATATCGGTTCTTGACGGTCAATTTGTTCAATTCTCGATAGTCGATGCACATTCGGAAGGAACCGTCTTTCTTTTTCACGAATAAGACCGGAGCTCCCCAAGGTGAAGAACTCGGTCTAATGAATCCTCTATGTAGGATTTCCTGTAACTAGGTGGACAGCTCCTGAAGTTTGGATGGGGCTAAGCGGTATGGTGCTCGGGCCACAGGTGCAGCACCTGGCACGAGGTCGATTGAGAACTCAACCTGTCTTGGTTGTGGTAGACCAAGCAGTTCTTCAGGAAAGACTTCTGAAAAGTCTCGAACCATGGGCACATCCTCTAGTCGCTTCTCCTCTGACTTTTTCTCCATGATGTGCGCGAGGATTGCCGGATACCCTTTTCTAAGAAATTCTCGGGTTTTCAAACAAGTGATGATGTTTAGTCTCGTCCTACCTGTCTCCCTCTGTATGATCAAAGTTCTACCGGCGGCGAGAGGGATGCTAACGATCTTATCGTAATAAACGATTTCGGCTCGGTGTCTGGACAACCAGTCATTCCTATGATGACGTCGAAACTTCCGATTTCAACGAGCATAAGATCGATTGCAAAGGTTTCGTTGGCTAGGTTTAAAGTGCAATTAGGTATCACACTATCGGTTTCTATGAGTTTACCGTTTGCTAGTTCTACAGTGTACTTAACATCTAGAGCAACAGGGGTGATGTCAATCAATGGGTAAAATTCATCAGAAATAAAGCTTCTATCGGCACCAGTATCAAATAGAATAGAAGCAGTTAAGTTGTTGAGGAGGAACATACCCGAGACCACATTAGGGTCTTCGCGGGCGTCCCTAGAGTTGAGTACGAAGGCTCTACTTCTAGCGTTGTTGTTGTTGTTGTTGTTGTTGTTCAGCTTTGGGCATTCATTCCTGAAATGCCCAGTGTTCCCACATTCGAAGCAGGCCCTTGATGGCCTAGTATTGTTGTTGTTGGAGGCGGTGTTGTTGGATTTGGGGCCTCGACAATCTTTGGTCGGATGCCCGTACCTCCTGCAGTTGTTCTAAGGGGTATTGCATTGACCCTCATGGTGGCGGTTACATTTGGAACAATAAGGTATGCTCCCAGTATACCCGTGTTTGGATTCGGTGTTGGAGGTATAAGCCTGGATGGCATTGGGTTTCCTGTTTGGTTGGTTGTGGTGTTCAGAGGATTTGCGTTTGTTGTTGGAGGATAGGAGTGGTGTCTCACGGCTGACGACCATTGCCATGAGTTCATGAGCTAACCGGATGCACTTTCAATAGTTGTTGGTTTAGATGAGGCGACGTTCCCCTGGATATTCTCCGGGAGGCCGCGGATGTATCTCTTGATGCATTTCTCCTCCGGATCAACCAAAACCGGACATATCAAAGTGAATTGCTGGAAATTTTGTGGTACATCCAGCAATGTCGGTTCCCTGCACTGTCAAGTGCCAGCATTCTTCCTCCAGACTGTGACACCCATCAAATTAGGGCTAGTACTTAGTGCCTAATCATTGTATTAATACATGTAATTAGTTGTGTTTAGGGCTAATTATATGTATCACTTTGTATATTGTTATATTTACACGTGTATGCGATTTATTTAAATCATGCATTTCATTATCGGATGGAATCCGACACAATCACAAAACGGACGTTGGTGAACAATTTATTAAAATATGTGAAATCAATTAATTAACTCATTTTTGATATATATTATTTGGATAATATATGCAAACGTATTTCGTATCGTCTAAAAGTAACCGTACGCGACAGAAACGCACAAAACGAGCCCGACAAGTGAAATAACCACAAGTTATATTTTTATAACTGGTAACAAAGTATTTTAATAAAATACTTCAATTAAAAATATTGTGATTTAAAGCGAAAACAAAAACGTGATTTAATAACGTATAGCGATAGATAAACGTCGAAACGATCGGGTAAACGAACACCACACGGAACGCGAACGTAGGGAACAAAGTTTGGGACACACCCACTTGGGGTGGGCCCCACCCAACCGGCCAAGGTGAGGGGGAGTCAAACCCTCACCCCTTTTTGCCCCATCCACACTCCAACCCCATTCCATCACTTTCACTACCTCACTTTCCTCTCAACTCTCTTTCCCTCTCTGTACTTCTCGGCCCTCTCTCTCTCTACAAAAATCACCACCAAAACCACCTCCAATCACAAGAAAGCTTGAAGCAAAAGTGATCACCGCGACGAAAGAAACACATCCATCTTTTCAGATTCTTCGTGCGACGATTTGTAAGATTCCGACACTTTCAAAAATACTTATATTACGATTATTTTGCATGTTTGTTGTTTATCTTGCTAGATTGTGTCCAAATAATATGTTAAAACTCGTTTTCTAAACATTTGTCGAAAATGTCGGTTTTGACCATATTATAGATCCAACACTTCGGGTTACTCCCGACACAAACCAATAATTTCTGCAACCTGTACAAACTGATTTAAGACTTGTGTAAAAGTTTCGGGTCAAACCGAGGTCGTTTGACCACAAACCCGACAATTGAAAACCCAAACAACATGTTATGTCGCAGAAGGGCTGGACCTTCTGCGACACAAGCCCTTATGTCGCTAAGAATAGGCTACGTCGCACATAGCGACACAAGCCCTTATGTCTCTAAGAATAGGCTACGTCGCACATAGCGACACAAGCCCTTAAGTCACCAAAAATTGAATATGTCGCACATAGCGACACAAGCCACTATGTCGCATCAAATTGCGAATGTCGCAGTAGCGACACAACACCATATGTCACGTTAAATTGTGGATGTCGCACATAGCGACACAAAGACCTATGTCGCAGTCCTGACCTGCGACACAACAGCCTATGTCGCACTTGGTGTCGCATCCAGTGTCGCACCCAGTGTCGCACAAATCAGAACCTTTAAAACATGGATTTTTACTAAGTGTCAACACTTGAAATTTTATCACTTACAATACCCAAATTCAGATTTTAGATGCGTTTTTCACTAAAGCAATATAGTAGAAATAAAAATTTTCCAAGCTGACCTGGCAACTCGACCCCAGCCAGGGGCTCTGCCCCTTGGACACCGCAATGGGTTGCCACCCCTTGGACTACGCTACTAGGGGCGCTGCCCCCGGACCCCCGTCAGCCAGGACTCTAATGTAATTTTCACAATAAGTGTTGAACACTTAATACTACAAAATCTTATACGATAATACTCGTAACCGCTATACACATACTTCGATAATTATACAACGAACATAATGATAATAATACTTTGACAATTATTATTACAACCGTCACCAACGGGACATACATGTTTTCGAAACACAAAGGAAGGTGATGTGAGACTTGAAACGGTTATGTTGAACAGGGATACATTAGTTGACTCTAACCACGGGAGAAACGGGACCATTACTTATCTGTGCTAGACATTCTAGGATATATTATATAATAGGCCTCACCTTCTAAATGTTCTTGTCTCGGAAATGGAAAACACTCCTACTGAAACACCACCTACTTCTTCATGTCCTCATCAACCAAGATCACAAAACCCACGGATTTCTAGGAGGACCACTATGTTACCTCGAACTAACCCCTATTCCGTACCAGCTTTAGCCGCTAGACCTAACCACCATGAGCGACGATTTCACGAAATGGACATAGAGATGCAGGAGACTCGTGAGAACTGGAGACTCACAACCCTTGAACGTATCAACCAAGTCTCCGAAGATCACGAGAACACCGTGGATAACATGGACACACTTCACGACCAGCTGGGAGAAACAGTCGAAACCATGGGAACTGTTCACAACCAAGTGATCAGTAACCGAAATGAAATCTATGTTCTGCAATCAAGGTTGCATCAGTGCGAGACGCGCCTGCGGGAAACCGAGGAGGCAGTCAAGATGGTTAGCCGGCTTGCAGAGTCCGTTGACCACCTCACTTCTCTATTGCCACAACTCAATCTACGTCAAGACTAGTGTAGTCTCTATCTAGTAATCTGTTAGTTGCCTATGTAGAAATCTATGTAATTCGACCGAATGTAATAATTCCCGGCATCTTTTGTAACTTTAGGTTCTGTAACTTTTTGTAAACTCTGAATCCTCTAATCATTTAAACTTTATATCATGAAATGATTACTAACCATAACGTATTATCTTACTCTGTTAATTGTCATGTTGTATATAACCTCAATATATATACATATGTGATATGTCAATATCCTAAACAAACATATCACTTATCTCTTTCTTGATTTCTCAACACCATGCCTCCAAAAAGACACACGTATAGCGATATTGAAATCGTTCAACTTATTGCACAAAGTGTGGCACAAGCCTTAGCCGCCCGACAGTCAAGTTCTGGAAGTGAAGACACACTAAATAATAACCCTACAGCCAGACCATGTTCCTACAAGGACTTCCTCAACTGCAAACCCTTGTACTTTAAGGGCACTGAAGGAGCCATCGGCCTGGTCAGATGGTTCAAGAGAATGGAATCTGTCTTCCGTATCAGCAATTGTGCGGAGGATACTAAGGTTGAGTTCTCCACCTGTACCCTTCAGGAAGGTGCTCTCACTTGGTGGAATTCACATGCCAATTCTGTAGGCATCGACACTTCTTATCTACTTCCCTGGGAGGATATGAAAAAGATGCTCACGGAGGAGTATTGTCCCAACGAAGAACTCCAGAAATTGGAGGAGGAGTTCTGGCACTTATCATTTCAGGGAACCGACATCATTGGTTATAAAACCAGATTTCAACAACTTGCTCTGGTCTGCCCATCCATGGTAGACCCCGAGCACAAACGCATCCAGAGGTACATTCGCAGTCTCCCGGAAAATATCCAGGGGAACGTTGCCTCATCCTGACCAGCAACCATTCAGAGTGCCATTCGCCTAGCACATGAACTCATGGCAATGACTGTCAGTCGTGAAACATCTGCTCCATCTTCCAACAACAATAACAAGAGAAAATGGACTGACAACCACCACAACCAGAACAAGAAACCTGTGACACCCGCCAAATTAGGACTAGTGATTAGTGCCTAATCAATTGTTAATACATATAATTAGTTTTGTATTAGGCTAATTAATGTATCGAAATATATATTGATGAATATATACAATTATGCGATTTGATTAAATCGTACGTGCCCAAATCGAATGTAATTCGATTCAATTTATACGGACGTTGGTGAACAATTTTTATTAAATAATGTAATATTATGTAGTACAAACATTATATCCAAACTATTATTTTGATAATATTTCGTAATTAGTTTGTATCGTACAAATAAACGTCCACACGATTAAAATGTTAAACACACAAACAAACGAAACCATTTAAGTTATTAAGTATTTGGCAAAATACTTCAACAACAATATTGAATAAACATTCGTATTTTTGAAACATGTATTTAAACGTATAAAATAATTATTTAACGTTTAAACGACCGAAAAACGAACGCCGCACGGAGCGCGAATACAGAAATTAAAATTTGGAGCCAACCACACTTGGGTTGGACCCAAGTGGGCCGGCCCCCTCCCCCCTCTCTTTCCCTCCTCTTTCCTTTTTCTTCCTTCTCATTTCCTACATCTCTTTCTCTTTCTCCTTCTTCTTTTCTCTCAAAACCAAACACCACCACCCTCATAAAAATCCACCAAAAACACCACCAAGCTTCATCAAATCATTGAGCTCATTTGGAAGAAAAGAACCACCGCGTCACGATCTACAACCCCATCTTTCCGGATTTTCACGGCGTTAACTTCGTAAGTTTCCGACAAATCCCGACACCTCTCGTTTTCTATTGTTTTCAACCTATAATTGTTTATTTAAGCTTGAAATATCCAAATATGGGTTGGGTAAAAGTCTCAAGTCAAACGGAGGCCGGAAAACACCTTTTCGGCTCATTTTCCGGCCAACAGCGCGTTATGTCGTAGAGGCTCCAGGCCACCTACGACATAAGCTTTTATGTCGCTAAATCAGGCCTTATGTCGCATATAGCGACATAAGCCACTATGTCGCACAAATCATGGATGTCGCATATAGCGACACAACGCACTATGTCGCATTAAATTGCGGATGTCGCACTTAGCGACACAAGCCCTTATATCGCAGATATGATCTGCGACACAACAGACAATGTCGCACTCAGCGACACAATGCAGTATGTCGCACACTGTGTCGCATGAAACAGAACCAAGAAAACACAAATTTTACTGAGTGTCGAGACCTAAAATTTCATCACTTGATTTCACCCAAATTCAAGTCCAGATGCGTTTTTCACCAAAGCAATTTAGTAGAAATAAAATGTTATCACTTGACCCAAACCAGGGGCCAGCCCCTTGAACCCCGCCAGGGGTTGCCACCCCTGGGACCCCGCTAACCAGAGGCGCTGCCCCCGGACCCCCGTCACTTAAAGTTATAAATACTTTTAAGTATAACACCTTTCAAAAATCAAAATAATAATGTGAGATTATTATTGCAAACAAATCACCAATAGGCCGTACACACTTTTAAAACACAATCGAGTCAACCAAGTAGTAATAATTTGGACAAGTTAATTAACCAAATTGTAGTATTTTGGACATCATAGTTGAACAAACAACTACAAAGGTAGTCTTTTAAGATACCTATGCAATTAATAACCATCGCGCGTATTGGACGCACTCAGGTTACAAGTCTTCGGACATCGATTCGCAGCTAATAAATCCAAGTTTATTTTAATAAACACTAAAGGCTCAGGTGAGTCTCATGGCCCTTATTTTACTGCTTTTCAATCAGGGGTGTGATTACATTGCTCGTTTTATTTTACAATATGAACGCAAGTACAATACAAATCAAATACTACATGAGTTGTTTTCACTAATCATTTCAAAGCCCTCCACAACATAGTTTGGTAATACATCTGTAGCGTGAATGTTAGTATATGATATCATATAGGATTGACAATCCTCGTCCGGGTTAGCACACACTAACTGGTCAAACGGACGTATTAGCATTTGGGAGGACGAGTGTAGATTAGGCACTCATAGGAGGCAACTCAGTTGGGTTTCCTTAATTGGACCTGACACTTAAGTTAAGCTCGAACTATGTGCTCATGGCTGTATAACTTTTTGTCGCACCCCCAAATTTGTTAATCGTGGTTAGCGGAAGCATTTGTTTAAGTAGGGGTGCCGACGTTAACGTAGGACAATCACGTATATCAGAGCATATGATTATTGCTGAACAGTAAATTAAGATGCCATTTAAGTAAGCATTTGTTACAAAAGCTACAACTCGTCAGAGTCCTAGGAATAGTATTTGCAAGATCCAAATAGTTTAAGATTACATATTTCAAAAGAGGATTTCACAAGTATGACTAACGGAAATCAGTAATACAAAGGAAATTCTTAGTGTCCCAAAACGTGGCATCCTAATTCTTCATGGGTTGCCTAATCCAGAATGTGTGCAGTCTTACTGGTGCTGCTAGTTTCCTGAAAGACATAGCAAAAAGTCAACAAAATGTTGAGTGAATTCACAGGTTTTATGTTTTATAAGTATGGTTCGAAAAACCAATTTTTGTTTGTAAGTTCGTTGACTCAAAAGTCAAATAATGTTTCGTTTTAGTTGGAACGTCATCCAAAAATATCGCTTCGTTTTAGTGATGTCAACACATCCAATTGTATATGTTTGGAAAGAAAACAATTTAGTTGTATAAATAGTAGGAACGCATTCCTATGTAATCAAGCGTAGGAAAATGTTATTTCCAAAGATGTTCATAATAGTTGGGAGATATAGACGGTGATCCCTCAAAGGTTAGCTAGACCTTATGAGTTATAGTAACGACCCCTAGTGCTATAACCAATCCACGATGTTTCAAATTTTTGCCACAGTAACATTTTAAATATACGCTCCTCGTTACGACTGCCGTCGTGCGGTTGGCGCGACCAACAAGTTATAATAGTGGGAGGGCTGTCAACTCGATAGTACTATCCATATATCTAGTGGCTAGAGTCACCTAGCTAATGGTTATAGGCTACGTACACTGGGACTTTTGTGCACACAACTACCTCTCGTAAAACTAGGTCCGTACCAAGATTCGTTGTCATGTTCCCAAAATAGTGTGAAAAGTCATTTCGTAAACAGTTCAAGTAATAGTATGAAAGCATTTATAATAATCGTTGTACGCTTGTATCAAAACAGTAAAGTAGTAGCTATGTCCTTCACCCCTGTTAGAGAAAAGTATTGAAAACAGTAAAAGTAGGGGCTGTGAACTCACCTGTGGTTGCTAGTGTCTCTAATGCAATTATGTTTCGAGTCAATAATCCCCTAACGTCCTAAACGTATGAGATTACAAGTGTAAATATGTGGATGTCGTAGTTGACCATCCATGTTAGCGTTCATCAACTAGTTATGCCCAAATAAGTTGTTCAAGTTCGTTTATTAAAACATGTATGTTGAGACCTGAGCCACTGCCAGATTTGCTCAGAAGACAAGTCTTGTGCCACTGCTAGAAGAAGTCTACCACTGTTAGTTAGTTTTGTATTGACAAAGCCACTGTCAGTTAGAATTGGTCTAACAGTGCCACTGTTGGTATATGTGTATTTTGTATCAAGTACTTAACCACTGTTGGTAATACAAGTACTACCCCTGTTAGTGTAATACATATTAAGATCCTGATTGGGATCAACAAGTGGTATCAGAGCTAGATATTGCTTTTGATCTTGAAGAATTCTATTAAAGTTTGCAGCTTTCTCTTTAAATACTAAGATGTCTACTGAAACGATGGAAGGAATACAGACAACAAAGATTCCTATGCTCAAACCTGATGAGTTTGAGTTATGGCAGACAAGAATAAGGCAGTACATGCTTCTCACAGATTATATGATGTAGGAGGTGGTTATCAATGGACCTAATTATCCAAAGGGTCCAGATGGTGAAAAATTGGAGAGACCACCACCCAAGACAGATGCTGAGAGAAAAGAAAGAGCCACTGAATGGAAGGCATTGAGTACATTACTCTTGTCAATTCCTAATGAGTATCAAAAGAAATTTGATAAATGTGTAGATGCTAAGGTACTCATGGAAGCAATAGTCACAAGGTTTGGAGGTAATGATAATACAAAGAAGAACAAGAGGTCTCTTCTCAAACAACAGTTTGAGAACTTTGCTGGAGTAAAGTCAGAAACATTAACTCAAACCTTTGATAGGTTTCAGAAACTGGTGGGAGATCTTGAAAATCACAATGTTAAGATAGACAAGGATGATCTTAATAGAAAATTTTTAAGATCACTTGGTACAGAATGGAACATGTACACTGTGGGACTAAGACAAAGTGCAGACCTTGATCAGAAGGAAATTGAGGATCTGTACAATGATCTTAGAAACTTTGAGCCTGAGGTTTTGGCTATAAAACAGTCCACTGGTAGTTCTAATAATACTGCTTTTGTGTCTGTTGGTGAAGCTGGAAGTAGTAGCACATCTGGTGCTAATGATAATGTGCTAGAAGCATTCTTTGCTAGCCATGTGAATTCATCATTAACTACAGAGGATCTGGAGCAGGTCAGTGAAGAGGACCTTGAGGAGATGGATTTGAGATGGCAAATGGCTATGATCACCATAAGGGCAAAAAGGTTTATGCAGAGGTCTGGTAACAGAAACTTCACATTTAAGAGAGATGGTGTAGCTGGTTTTGACAAAAGCAAAGTGGAGTGTTTCAACTGTCATAAGTTGGGTCACTTTGCAAGAGAATGCAGGAACACACAGGATGGAGGATCACAGAATACAGTTAATGGAATAATGAGAAATAGTTCTGGTCCTCAAAGAAGATTGGTACCTGTACAGAACACCACTTTAGACTCATTGGTAGCACAAGATGGAATGGGAGGATTTGACTGGAGTGATCAAGAAGAGCTTGTGGTAAAGAATCAAGCTTTGATGGCTGTCACAGAAGAACCAGAACCTTCAGACATTCCACATGAGGTACAAGTTAAATTATGTTCACCTGAATGTAAGAAAATGGTTAAATTTTACAGGGATCATAATGTTGTTGTGTGCAATGAGTTGAAAGCCTTTGAAAACAAAAGTCAACATGCAACTTTAGCTATTGAAAATCTTGAAAAACAAATTAAGGCTTTTGAAAAGAATGAATCACAATTTCACTTAGATATTAAATATCTGAATTGGGAAAAGAAAGCCTTACAAACAAAAGTTGATATGCTAAGTGCCAAGTTGGCTGAGGCAATTTCTGATAAAGAGTCCATAAAGTTGAAAGTTGATGAATTGGAAAATGCCTCAAAAGGTGTTCAAAACTTAATCAAGTCTCAGATTCATGATAAATTGAAAACTGGATTAGGTTACAATCTTAGTGCTGTACCCCCACCTTACAATCATACTTACTTCCCATCTAAAGTTGATTTTGACTTAGAAAAACTTAAGGTAGGTGTGTCTGAGGAGGTTAAAAAAGTAGATCCAGTAGTTAATTATGCTGATAATATAAATTTTGATAAAGTGGAAATATCTGATTGGACTGAGGAAGATGAGAGTGATAGTGATAATTCATCTAGTGGTAATTCTATGGATGGATGTGTTAAGTCTATTACTGGTCTAGTTTCAGAACTTAAGAGTGATAAACTAGAAGAAGGCAAGAAGTTGTTCATGGAGAAAGCTAAGGTGCAGCTTGAACAAGTGAATAGGACTAACAAATCTAGAACTGGTCTAGGTTATGTGAATAACAAGGTTAATCATGAGTCCAATAAAACGGCTGAATGTGTTAAGTGTGCTAGCAAACATGATAAAAATCCTGCAAAGAAAATAATCAAACCTACACCTAGAGGGAATCAAAGGAATTGGAATCAATTGGTGTCACAAAGGCTGGGTAATGGGTTTGAATGTGTGAAAAGAAAATCATGTTTTATTTGTGGTAGGTATAATCATCTTCAACAGGACTATTACCATAATCCTAAAAATAATAGGAACCGTGGTACAGGACAAGTGTTGAGAAACCAGCCTAACAGAGGCAATGCTGCAGCCACTGTTAATACTGCAGCAGTGCCACTGTCAGAAGCTAACAGAGGCAAGACAAGAACAGGGGAGGGTTTGACCACTGTCAGGCATGGTACCTTTGCTGGTATTAAGCATTTGCAAAGAATGTTTATACCAAGTAAAGCTACCACTAACAGGGTAATAAATACAAATTTGAAGGTGACCACTGTCAGACCATTAACCCCTGTCAGGTCTAAAACAGATTGTTTTTGGAGACATAAGAATGCATCTACATCAAAAGTGTCCAAAATCAATGAAGCATTGAGATCAATCACCTTTAAGAGGGTTGATGTCAAAAATGCTCAAGGGAAACCCAAAGCCAGATTGGTTTGGGTTCCCAAGAGAAACTAATTATTTCTCTTTTTATATGTGCAGGGCAAGCCAAGCTTATGACATATTGATTCAGGATGCTCAAGGCACATGACTGGAGATAGGGAGAAACTGCAAGATTTTAAAGCTTTTAATGGAGGAGATGTGGCATTTGGCAGTAATCCTAAAGGAGGAAAAATCACAGGTAAAGGCAAGGTAAAAAGCAGTAAGCTTACTTTCAATGATGTTTATTATGTTGAACAATTGAGATATAATTTGCTAAGTGTGAGTCAAATCACAGATAAGCAAAATCTTGTTTATTTCACTGACACAAAATGCATTATACTTTCTGAAAAACTCAAAATACCTGAAGATAAAATTTTAATGAGAGTTCCAAGAAAGAATAATGTATACTGTAGTGATTTAAATAAGATGGAATCTCAAAATGTTAACTGTCTTATATCTAAAGCTACTGTTTCTGAATCTGAATTATGGCATAGGAGGATGTGTCACTTGAATTTCAAGACCATGAATAAACTTGTTAGAAATAGGCTAGTGAGAGGCTTACCTAATAAGTTATTTGAATGTAGTGACCATTGTGTAGCTTGTCTCAAAGGCAAGCAACACAAGACTTCTTATAAGACCAAGCTTGTGAATACAAATACCACTCCCTTACACCTGTTACATATGGATTTGTTTGGCCCTACCAATGTAGCTAGTCAAGGGAAGAAATCTTACTGTTTGGTGATAACTGATGACTATTCTAGAATGAGTTGGGTATTCTTTCTTAGAACCAAGGATGAGACAGGTGAAACACTTAGATCCTTCATAACTAGGATTGAAAATTCAACTAATCAAAAGGTTAAGATCATCAGGTGTGATAATGGGACAGAATTTAAGAATCATGAGATGAATAAGTTCTATGAGGAGAAAGGTATAGAAAGACAGTTTAGTGCCCCTAGGACTCCACAACAAAATGGAGTAGCTGAAAGGAGGAATAGGACATTAATTGAGGCTGCTAGAAGCATGCTAGCAGATGCTAAACTTCCAATGTCCTTTTGGGCAGAGGCAGTCAGCACTGCTTGTTATGTTTTGAATAGGATTTTGATAGTCAAACCTCATAACAAGACACCCTATAAGTTATTCTTTAAGAGAAAACCTTTGGTTAGCTTTTTAAAACCATTTGGATGTCCCTGTACTGTCTTAAATACCAGAGATCACCTAGGTAAGTTTCAAAGTAAGGTAGATGAGGCTGTCTTTGTTGGATACTCTATTCAAAGCAAGGCTTATAGAGTGTTTAATAAAAGGACTAGGATCATAGAGGAGACCATGGATGTGACCTTTAATGAAAATACACCAAATGTAGAAGGAAAAGGTCCAGAAGTATTGTTTGATATTGATGCACTAACCCATGCTTTTAGATATCCAGATTTGTCTTCTAGTGCAGGTACAAGTGCAGGTGATGATGCAAATGGAGATAGCAGCTCAAGTCAGCCTACAAAGGATACCTTGGAGTATGTGTTATTTCCAATTTGGTCTCTAGATCCACCAGCAGTCTTTCAAAAGGATTACACTGAAACTGATAGATTAACTCCAGAAACAAATGGATCATTTGCAAAGGATGATTCAGATAAGGGTACACATGGTTTAAGGGGTTCACATGAATATTCAGAAAGTGAATTAGAGGTACCTGGATTATCAGATGAAGAGCAGAGATCACCAAAGAACTATGAACAAAGTCCACCGTTTCAAGTTTTGGAAAGAACTTCTTTGTTAGATTCTGAAAAAACTCCAAAGCTTTCAAAAGATAGAAAGGAAAGAGATTCTTTTTCAGAATCAGAAATGGATAATCTTGTGGGTCCTAATTTGGAAAGAGAATTGCTTGATACATCCACATCTAAGTATCTGGTTCATAAAGATCATTCCTTGGATTTGGTCATTGGTGATATTGGTTCACATGTTCTAACCAGACAGCAGTCAAAGATAAGAGAAGAAGATTTACATACTTCTTTATATGTTTGTTTTCTTTCTCAGATGGAACCAAAGAAAGCAGTGGAAGCTCTCAAAGATCCCAGCTGGATTGAAGCCATGCAAGAAGAATTGCTACAATTCAAGCTGTAGGATGTATGGGATTTGGTTGATTTACCAAAAGGAAAGAGAGCTATAGGCACCAAGTGGATTTTTAAGAACAAGAGAGATGAGAGAGGGATTGTCATCAAGAATAAAGCCAGGTTGGTAGCACAGGGGTATACACAGGAAGAAGGAATTGATTATGATGATGTTTTTGCTCCTGTTGCTAGGATAGAAGCTATTAGATTGTTTTTAGCTTATGCATCTTATCAGGGTTTCAAGGTTTATCAAATGGATGTGAAGAGTGCTTTTCTTCATGGTCTAATTGATGATGAGGTGTATGTATGCCAACCTCCAGGGTTTGAAGATCCAACATATCCAGATAGAGTGTGCAGATTGAAGAAAGCTTTATATGGTTTACATCAAGCACCAAGAGCTTGGTATGATACTCTATCTGAGTATCTTCTCAAGAATGGATTCAAGAGAGGTACTATTGACAAGACTCTGTTTATCAAGAGGATTCAGAAAGATATTTTGCTGGTACAGGTCTATGTAGATGATATTATATTTGGATCTACAAGTGATTCACTGTGTAAAGACTTTGAAGAGCTAATGCATCAGAAGTTTAAGATGAGTTCAATGGGAGAGCTCACTTTCTTTTTAGGATTGCAGGTTAAGCAGAAGCCAGATGGAATCTTTATTAACCAAGGGAAGTATGTGAAGGATATTTTGAATAAATTTGGTTATAAAGATGTAAAGATAGCTAGCACTCCCATGGAGGCACACAAACATCTTAATTCTGATCCTGAAGGGGAGGAAGTAGATGTGCACCTGTACAGGTCAATGATTGGTTCTTTGATGTATTTATCTTCATCTAGACCAGATATTATGTTTGCAGTGTGTCTTTGTGCTAGGTACCAAACCAATCCAAAGCAGTCACACTTGTATGCTGTGAAAAGGATTTTTAGATACTTGAAAGGTCAACCAGATTTGGGCCTTTGGTATGCTAAAGGATCAGATTTTAAGCTAAAGGCTTTCACAGATAGTGACTATGGTGGCGAAAACATGGATAGAAAATCAACCAGTGGAGGATGTCAATTTCTTGGAAGTAGGCTAGTGTCATGGCAATGCAAGAAGCAGACCACAGTTTCTACATCTACAGCAGAAGCAGAGTATGTTGCACATAAGTATCCAAACACTTCACTTTTTCATTTACGCTTTCTAAATTCTCAAAATTCTTTAATAAACGCTCTCGTTTGTGTTTTCTCATTGTAAATCATTCTTCTTTCTTTCATCACTTTCATTCATGGCATCATCGTCTTCATCTGATTCTGGTAATTCTACGTTGAGTGTTCATTCTGAACACAACATGAGGGCTTTCTTGGACAAAGAAGTCGCAGATGAGTATTTTCATCCGATTATTGATTTCTTAAGTAACTGTCCGGTCACATATGCTCTTACTGTCGCTCCAAGATTGGTCAGATCACATATTCAAGAATTCTGGAAGAATGCAAAGGAAGGGAATGTTAATGGCATTACTCACATTCATTCCACTGTCAAAGGCAACAGGGTAATGGTGACTGAGATTGTTCTTAGAGAACTTCTGCAGTTTGATGATGAAGGAGGAGTTCTGGAATTGTCAAGAGAGGATCTATTTAAAGGAATTAAAGATATGGGTTATGAAGGTGCTGGAAAAGCAAGGTCTGAATATACATTCTTGAAGTCATGGTTCTGTCCTCAATGGAAGTTCTACATTCATACCTTTCTGGTATGTTTATCTCAAAAGAGGACTAGTTTTAATGAATTTAGTTCTAGTATTGCATATCCTATAATCTGCTTGGCACAGGGTCTTAAATTTAATATGTCTAGGTTTATCTTAGATAATATGATCAAAAATGTAAAGGGTGATACATTTATTATGTACCCTAGATTTGTTCAACTTTTGTTAAATAAGCAGTTGTCAAATTTGCCAGCAGATAAAAGTGTAATAGTTAGTTCTACTTTATCTTTGAAAACTATTAGAGCCATGTATCAATACCAAAACACCTTTTCCAAGAAGGAAACTGCATTGTTTTCTACAATGTTAGTTGCTCCTTCTGTCACTGGTGGTGTATTACCAACACCACTTGGACCAAATGATGATAGGACAACAACACCAGTTGGTTCTGAACACACATCAGGAGGTGGCACAAAAAGAAAACAAGGGAACCAAAAGCCTACCCAAAGCAAAACCAAGAGATTCAAGAAAACTAAACAGGCTATGGAGATTCCTGTTTCTCCACAGTCTCAGTCAAATGAGCAATCACAACAGGTGAACATACTTGATGAAAATGTTCATTCTGGAAGGGCTGCCACTACTGTTTCTAGCCCACTGGCAGGACAGGACAGTGGTAACATCAATCAGACCCAACCAGAGGCAACTTTGTTTGATGAACCTATGGGTAATGAGTCAAATGAAGGTCCCAGTACCACGAATCAAGGGGCATCTGAACATCTTGCAGGGCAAGTGACAGATGTAGTCAATGATTCATCTAGGAGGTCACACTCCAATGTTGATGAGACTAGTAATATAACTAAGGAATTGACGATTGATGATTTGGTACATGATGTCAGGCTGATATGGACAAAATTTGAGAGGGAAAGAGAGTTGAGAAGGGAGCAACAACTTAAGTTGGCTTCCCAGGATGAATTAATTAAGAAGCAGCAAGAGGAAATCAATGATTTAAAAACCAGATTGGCTGTGGTAGAGGATGTTGTGTTACAGGTCTTACAGCCTGCTGTAGAATTACAAAAATCTTCAGGCAAGGGGGAGAGAAAAGATAAAGATCAAGGGAATGATAATAATGTGCCTGAAGATAAGGGAGATAATAATGATGGGTCTGATGGGAATCATGATGATAATGATGGAGGTGCTGGTGGTATTAGCTTCATGGATACATCTGAGATTAATGAAAATGTTGAGGATGAATTGAATGTGACAGATTATGTGATTAATGAAGGCTTGGATGAGGAAGTGGTGAATACTGAGATTGATAGAAGCATGGTGGTGTATGTGGGTGAAAATGTGCAAGCAAGTCAGAATGTTGCAGAGGATAATGCACAAAGAGGTCCAGCTTTGAATGTGTTTCCATTGAACAAAGAGTTACCTTTTGAGGCTGTGGCTAATTTGTATTTCTGGGATGTTATGGGAGAAAATATTGACATGGGCAAAAGAGTGAGCTTCAGTGATAGGATGGTGATTGATAAATCTGTTGAAACAGTTTTGGAAGGTGGAAATGTAGAGGTTGAGGGGGAGTATTTAGAGTCCAAATCTGCAGCTGAAGAGGAGGTAAGAGTGAAAAATTATAATAGAAAGAAATCAATTCCATTTAGAAAGTCTTCCTCTGTCAAGAAAAATATTGTTACAACTCAACCTACAACCACTGGTAGCAGTTTGGTTTCTACCACTGTTGAGGTATCTACCCCTGTTAGTACTTCAGCAGCAACCACTGTTATACTACCTACACCTGTTATCACAGAGTCAACCACTGTTGCATCAACCCCTGTCAATACTTCAAATATTCCCACCACTGACACAACAACCACTGTTATCACCACTACACCAAGATCAATTCTACCCCCTGTTATTATTGAAGAACCCTCATCATCACCCAAACCTAAGTCTGACCTTCCAAAGATTAATGCTAAGGACAAAGGTAAGGGAAAACTAAAAGAAGAAAGAAAAATTAAGAAAGTAGTAGAGTCTCAAATTGATATGGATGAGGCCAGGAGAGCTCAGGAGGAGCATGATGAGAGAATGCTAAGAATGGCAGTTGAATCCAAGAGACTAGAAGGTCCTGATGTTGATGTTGTACTGGAAGATATGAGTGTGGTAACCCTATCTCAGAAGGCTGCAAAGATGCTCAATGATATGGCTGTAGTTGGTAAAGGGTTATCTGCACAGAAGATTCATGAAATGATCAACAAAAAGGATGGTAATGATGAATTGGATCCAGGGTTTGCAAAGCTAAAACAAGCAAATGAAGAAAAGGCAAGAAGGAAAAGACAAGTAGAGCTTGAAAAGAAAAGAAATAAACCATTAACTGCTGCTCAAAGGAAAAAGGAATTGATCAGAATTCTTGGTGGTAGATATGCACCAAGAAGTATACTAGAAGGATGGGATTTAGAGAGGTTGGAGAAAGCTTATGCTAGACATCAGAATGAAGGTAAGATGGATTTTGAAAAGAAGCTCATGCAAGACAAATTCATTGAGAAAAAGTTGTCTGAGGATAGAAAGAAGATTGCTGAGCAGGTAAGAAAAGAGGAACAAGACAGAATTGAAAAAGAAGAGCAAGAGAAAGCAGAAGCTGAAGAGAGAGAATTAAAAAGGCTTTCTGATAGGAATCTAAAGATTAGATGGGATGGAGTTCTTGCTTGTGATAATGTAGTTCCTGATTTGGAAAAAGATGCAGCAGAATTGAGAAAATATATTAAAGAGGTGAAGGACAGTAAAGAAAATATTCATATTAATCATGATAGATCATCAAGAATAGTTGAATGGGAAGGACAGAAATCAAAGGTTGCTGATGTTGTTAAAGAACAGATAAAGATTGTTAGAGAGGATGGAAATAAGAAATATTTGACATCTGTAGCTGATGTACTGAAAAATGTGAATAGGTTAGACATTTTAGATTTGTATGAGCTGAACAGTCAAAGAAACAGGCAGGCTTCACTTGTGATAATGGAAAGAGATTTGGGAAGATGTTTAAATATGCTGTTTGAGCCTGAACCATTCACAAATTTGTTCTTAAACTGTATTGAGCTGGTGAATACCTGGAGACACTTTGTTAGAGCTGGAGTTCATATGATTTTGTTCAGAGATGGAGTCACAATTTACATGCTTGATGAAAGACAATATGTTTTAGGGACTCAGATTTTAAGAAATGTGCTTGCATCTCAACTAAGAACTACAGTGATCTCAGAAGGTGCATTCAATGCTTTATATATGGTGTTCAATCAGTTTCATAAAAGAATGGAGTTGGAAAGATTAAGAGAGGAGGAGAAAAAGAGAAAACAGAATCAAGCTCCTAAGGATGAAGAGAAACATGAAGAAACTTGACTCATTACTGAGAATGATCAAGTTTAGGGGGAGATTGTTGAGACCTGAGCCACTGCCAGATTTGCTCAGAAGACAAGTCTTGTGCCACTGCTAGAAGAAGTCTACCACTGTTAGTTAGTTTTGTATTGACAGTGCCACTGTCAGTTAGAATTGGTCTAACAGTGCCACTGTTGGTATATGTGTATTTTGTATCAAGTACTTAACCACTGTTGGTAATACAAGTACTACCCCTGTTAGTGTATAGCTCAACCACTGTTAGAAGTCGGTTAGAGAAAAATTTGGAATAGATAGAATTTCCATAATAGTTTGATTCTGTAAAGGACTCTATGTGATATAAATAGAGATCTAGTAAAACCCTAGGTGGTAGACGAATTTCTAGTTATTAGCTTCAAGGTTGTTAACCCTAACACAAATTGTACGACCCGTTGGTGAAAGTTTGTAATAATAATTCATTTAGACATTATTATTAAGTTTGTTTTGCTGTATACCATTTATTAGTACATATCGTATGTTGCAAAAAGATTATTTAGTTTGTAAAAACCTTAAACCGTTAGTCAAACTGGTCAAAGGTGGTCAAACTTGGTCAAAGTTGGTCAAAGGTACCAACTAAGTCACCCAAACCCATTTTTGTTACCATTTTCCCAAAAATAGTAAGTTTTTAGAAATCGAGCCACTTTTGTTGACTTGGTCAAACTTACTCGGTTTGACCCAAAACTTTCACCCAACCCATATATCAGTTTATAGAGTCCAAATAAGTTGTCGGTTTATGTCGGAGTTCACCAAAAGTGTCGGTTTTTACAATAGTTCCAAAACAGTCCCTAGTTATGTTTTCGGCTTTTGTCGGTTTGTTTCGCCATAGTTCTTACTAACTTCTGTTCCAAATCAAGCCTCAAAAATTTTACCAACTGATCACCATGGTTTCTAGACTAACATATAACTTTTATAGCAACTATAGTGTCCATTTCATAGGTAATTAATTTTGCTAAGGAATCGAACTCGGTTTTCGAAAACCTTCAGACCAGGCTCAAAGATCTAGTTATATATAAGAATCCGTACATTTATCGAAAGAGCCAAAGAAGAACTTTTTGTATATCTTTTCAATACTAAACTTTTAAAAAAAAATTCGTTATCTAATTCTTCCTAGAACTCAAGATATGGTCGATTTACCAAACTGACTTTTTGAAGACAGATTATGCATGTGTATGTATACTTTATAAAAACGTAATTTATCAAAGATTTTGGACATAATCGAGTTAGATGAACCATATAACATGTAAATAAATATAGATGGAAGTAGAAATGAGTCCTCACAATGATGATTTGAAGATAGAAGGATAGAAATGAGATGAGATGTTCTTGAGCTTCAATTCCTTGCAAAAATCTTTGAAAATGGATGAAGGAAATGGTGGTGGTGTAATGGTGGATTATGGTGGTTTATGGAGGTGGAAAAGGGCTGAGTATTTCTCTGAGTTTTTAGAGAGAAAGAGGGGACTAGAGAGAAAATGAGTTTGAGAGTTAGAGTGTGAATGATGCAAATGCATGTATTAGGAGTGGATGGAGGTGAAAATGTCATCATTTGATTTTGCATGGTGTGGGAGTGGTCAAACAAAGGGGTGGCATGTGATGAGAAATCAGCAGATTTCTCATGGGTCCCACACAAGATTTGGTCAAATTTTAATTCCCCAAAGTTACGTTAAGTCCCGTGGTCGTTTACCCGATCGTTTCGACGTTAATTTAGACGTTAAATGTTTAATATGCGCGTTTAAGTAACGATTTAAATTTCGATATTTTTATGTGATATCTTTATTCTAAATACTTGAAAACATTTATAAAAAGGTTCCGTTAATATATCTGTCTCGATTTGCGCGTTCATTTTACGGAGGTTAAATCGCGTAACGTATTAATCAGACCTTTTTCGTTATCGATTCAAAGTACGATATTTTAAGTAAAAGTTTTACTTGAAATAATATATTATAAATTCATAATATATATTTGGGTTCTCATTCGATTGTCGGGCACGATCCGCGTGTTTTCTTCGCGTTTGAGTTATTTTATATGATGTGAATGATTCGTTAGATATTATCGGCATAATATTTATAAGTTTTTGAGTTTATTAAATAATTTCGTATTATTTAATATTTTGTTCACCAACGGTCGTGTACTTTTGTCGGGTTCGTTCTGAATGTTTTGTGCGTAATTATAACTAATTACGAATTAAGCAATACTACGCGTATAAATATTTTGAGGGGTGTCACACTTTTATTTTGCTTAATTGCATTTTAAATTCAATTATAAATCTTGCGGTTCATACAAATATGTGTTGACATACAAACCTGTGAGCTCACCAGCGTTTCGCTGACCAATGTTAGCATGTAACACAGGTGACCAGCAGTAGGTTGGACTGCTCAATCAAGATCCATTAGCTCGATTCAGCATGCAAACAATCAGAGATTTAGCTGTATTATTATATTTTGTATAGATTAATTATGTACTTAAATCTCTCAATTTCAAACCGAGCTAATGTAAACAATATTTTGATGTAAACTTTGGTTTTATTAATATCAATGTAAAACGACGCATATAGTGGTCGTTTGCTATATATTTGTGTGTTTTGATTATTGATTAGTAACACCCAAATTTTGCTTCCGCAAAATATTAAATTTGGGGGTGTTACGGATTGGTATCAGAGCCTAAGGTTATAGTGAACTAGGTTGCATTTAGTGGGCCTAGACTATGACCGTTAGGCAGTATTTCTCATTAAGTATGATTAGGTTCGGTGACTGCATTGTATTGGTTTAATTTAAGATAGCCTGATCAACTATGTACAATTAAAAGAATATGATGTGAGATCTGAAAGGAGTCATGACTGAACATGATACACTAGTTGACTCTGACCACGAGAGAACCGGGACTCAAACAAGTTCGTGTTAGACACTTTAGGCTATTATGTGATATATATATATATATATACACACACACATAGATAGGCCTCTGTCACGCTCAATATCTTAGACTATATTATATATGTATTATATGAATATAGGCCTCATTCTTTCTAACGCTTTGTCTCATAATGGCAAACACACCACCCAATTCATCACGCTCTCATCCGTATGAATCATGAAACCCAAGGGTGGCTAGGAGGAACACCAGGTTACCTCGAGCGGAACCATACCCCACTCACTTCACTTTGTCGGATTTAGCCACTAGGCTACACCGCCACGAGCAACGACTTAATACTATGGACATCAAACTTCAAGAAACCAACAAAAACTGGAGACTCACATCACTCGAACGTATCAATCAAGTCTCCGAAGATCACGAAAATACAATCAACCACATGAACACTCTTGACAACCGTCTGGGTGAAACCATCGAAACTATAGATGTTGTCCACAACTAAGCGATTGGCAACCGAAATGAAATTTCCATTCTACAAACAAGGCTGAACCAGTACGAGACACGTCTAAGGGAAACCGAGGATGCCCTCCGAATGGTTGGCAGACGTGCAGAATCTGTGGACCACCTCACAGCACTACTGCCACAACTCAATCTACGTCAGGATTAGCTTAGGCTGAATCCGTACCCTATTATGTTTTCGTAGGACCTATGTAATTGGATCGGATGTAACAATTCCCGGCACTCTTGTAAAACTTCTAAGTCTGTAACTTTTGAAACTCCTAACTAGAAATTGTCTATAATCATTTGACTTCGTATTATGAATTGACAATTTCTCCCGTTATTTCTACAATGTAATTTTTACCCTGTGATGTTGTATATTACCACTTTTATATATATACATCTATCGTAATTATCATCCTGGTGCAATTTCTCATGTATCTCTTGTTTCTTTCTTGAAGAATCATGCCGCCAAAGAAGAAAAGTTACATTGATGCCGAACTTGCTGCTATCGTATCTCGAGCAGTGGCTGATGCTTTGGCTGCTCAAGATTCACCTCGAAACTATCGAAGTAATGATGAAACCCCAGTCAATACCCCTGTTATCAAGCCTTGTTCCTACAAGGATTTTCTCAGCTGCAAACCACTTTACTTCAAGGGCACGGAAGGTGCTATTGGTCTAATCAGGTGGATTGAGCGTATGGAATCCGTCTTCAACCTCTATAATTGTACGGAGGATAACAAAGTCAAGTTTGCTGCCTACACCTATCAGGAAGGTGCACTTACGTGGTGGAACACCCACGCAAACTCTGTGGGCATTGAGATAGCAAACCAACTTCCTTGGGCTGAACTGAAGAAAAAGCTTAATGAAAAATATTGTCCCGAAGAAGAACTACATCGTCTGGAGGAAGAATTCTGGCACTTGACGGTGCAGGGAACTGACGTTGCTGGATATACCACCAAATTCCAACAATTCGCCTTGTTATGCCCGGGTTTGGTTGATCAGGAGGAGAAGTGTATCAAGAGATATATCCGAGGCCTCCCGGAGAATTTCCAGGGGAACGTCGCCTCATCCAAGCAAACCACCATGGAAAGTGCAATCCGGTGGGCGAATGAACTCATGGCCATGGTTGTTAGCCGTGAGACATCCAACACATTCTCCTCCAACAACAACAAACGCAAATGTTCTGAACACCACAACAACCTAAGCAAGAAACCAAACACCATCCAAGTTTACAACACCAATTCTGAGCCCAAACGTAACTACACTGGGGATAAGCCATACTGTTCCAAATGCAACTACCACCACGATGGTCCATGCAGTACTCCCTACAACAACTGCAGGAGGTATGGGCACTTGACCCGAGATTTTCGAGGCCCCAAATACAACAACAACACCTCTCGCAACAATTCCAACCAACCCAAATCCTGCTTTGGGTGTGGAGAAATGGGACACTTCAGAAACGAATGTCCTAAAAACAAGAACAAGGGCAACAACAACAACAACAACAACGCAAGGGGAAGAGCGTTCGTACTCAACTCCGGGGATGCCCGTCAGGACCCGAATGTGGTCACGGGTATGTTCCTCCTCAAAAACTTATCTTCTTCTATTCTATTTGATACTAGTGCCGATAGGAGCTTTATTTCTGGTGAGTTTTGCCCTCTACTTAATATCGCCCCTATTGCTCTAGATGTTAAGTACACCGTTGAACATGCAAATGGTAAACTCATAGAAACTGATAGTGTGATACCTAATTGCACTTTAAACCTAGCCAACGAAACCTTTTCAATCGATCTTATGCCTGTTGAAATTGGAAGTTTCGACGTCATCATTGGTATGGACTGGTTGTCCAAACACCGCGCTGAAATAATTTGTTACGATAAACTCATTCGTATTCCTCTCGCCATCGGTAGAACCTTGGTCATACAGGGGGAGACCGGTGGGACGAGACTCAACATCATATCTTGCTTGAAAACTCGGAAGTTTCTGAGAAAAGGTTATCCAACAATCCTCGCACACATCATGGAGAAAAAGTCGGAGGAGAAGCGACTTGAGGATGTGCCCATCGTTCGAGACTTTCCAAAAGTCTTTCCCGAATAATTGCCTGGTCTACCACTGCCAAGACAGGTCAAGTTCTCAATCGATCTCGTGCCAGGTGCTGCACCCGTGGCTCAAGCACCATACCGATTAGCCCCGTCCGAACTTCAGGAGCTGTCCACCCAGTTACAAGAACTCCTGGATAGAGGATTCATTCGACCGAGTTCTTCACCTTGGGGAGCTCCGGTCTTATTCGTGAAAAAGAAAGACGGTTCTTTCCGAATGTGCATCGACTACCGAGAGTTGAACAAATTGACCATCAAGAACCGATATCCACTTCCTCGCATCGATGATCTGTTTGACCAACTACAAGGATCAAGTATTTATTCAAAGATCGATCTTCGGTCAGGTTATCATCAACTTCGAGTTCGCGACACCGATATCCCGAAAATTGCTTTCCGAACTCGTTACGGGCATTATGAATTTCAGGTGATGCCCTTCGGGTTAACAAATGCACCGGCTGTGTTCATGGATCTTATGAATCGGGTGTGCAAACCTTACCTCGATAAGTTTGTCATTGTCTTCATCGACGACATTCTCATATACTCACGAAACGAACAAGAACATGCACAACACCTCAAAACCATCCTAGAACTACTCAGACACGAGGAGTTATATGCCAAATTCTCCAAGTGTGAATTCTGGATACAATCCGTTCAATTCCTTAGACATGTTGTTAATAGTCAAGGAATCCATGTCGATCCATCGAAAATCGAGGCTATCAAGTGCTGGCAAGCATCAACATCTCCAACCGAAGTACGCCAATTCTTGGGTCTTGCTGGGTACTATCGGCGATTCATTGAAAATTTCTCGAAAATAGCCCAACCACTCAAAACCCTGACTTAGAAAGACAAATAGTTCGTTTGGACTGACAAACAAGAGTCAGCATTTCAACTTCTGAAACAAAAGCTTTGCAGCGCTCCAATTCTATCCTTACCCGAAGACACCGATGACTTCGTGGTATACTGCGATGCTTCTCATCAAGGTCTCGGTTGCGTGCTGATGCAACGAGACAAAGTTATTGCTTATGCTTCACGACAACTCAAAATCCACGAAAAGAACTACATTACTCATGATCTCGAACTCGGAGCTGTCATCTTTGCTCTCAAAATATGGAGACATTACCTCTACGGCACTAGGTGCACAATCTTCACCGACCACAAAAGTCTCCAACACATCTTCGATCAAAAGGATCTCAACATGAGGCAACGTCAATGGGTCGAGTTGCTCACCGACTAGGATTATGAGATCAAATACCATCCGGGTAAGGCAAATGTTGTTGCCGATGCCCTTAGTCGAAAAGAACGAACGAAACCACTTCGAGTTCGAGCCCTCAGTATGACCATTCACAATGATCTAAACATTCAGATTCTCACTGCTCAACTCGAAGCTGTGAAACCCGATAACATAAAAAACGAAGCCTTGCGAGGCATGGATAAACAATTTGAAATCAAACCTAACGGAGTTAGGTACCTCTCTCACCGAATCTGGTTGCCTAGTTTTGGGAACCTGCGAGACTTGGTGATGGATGAAGCTCACAAGTCTAAATACTCTATTCACCCGGGATCCGACAAAATGTATCATGGCATCAAAGAGTTCTATTGGTGGCCGAACATGAAAGCTGAAATCGCTACATACGTCAGCAAGTGTCTTACTTGCTCAAAAGTCAAAGCTGAGTATCAGAAACCTTCTGGTTTACTCCAACAACTCGAGATTCCTTAATGGAAATGGGAGCAAATCGCCATGGATTTCATAACCAAACTCCCTAAGTCATCGAGCGGTTGCGATACCATTTGGGTGATCATCGATCGTCTCACAAAATCTGCCCATTTTCTTCCGATCAAAGAAACTGATAAAATGGAACGCCTTACCCGAATCTACATAAAAGAAATTGTTTCTCGACACGGCGTTCTAATCTCGATTATCTCAGATAGGGATAGTCGCTTCACGTCTCACTTTTGGCAATCGCTTCAGCGATCATTGGGTACCCGCCTTGACATGAGTACCGCATACCACCCTCAAACCGACGGCCAAAGTGAACGAACGATTCAAACACTGGAAGACATGCTACGAGCCTGCGTAGTTGACTTCGGTGTAAACTGGGAAAAACATCTACCATTGTGAGAGTTTTCATACAACAACAACTATCACACCAGCATTAAGGCTGCACCTTTCAAGGCACTGTATGGTCGTAAGTGCCGATCACCTATCTGTTGGACCGAAGTGGGAGACAGTCAACTCACTGGTCCTGAGATCATTCACGAAACAACTGAAAAGATCTTCGAGATCCAAAACAAACTCAAAGCCGCACGTGATAGTCAGAAAAGTTATGCTGACGTGAGACGTAAACCACTCAAGTTCCAGGTTGGGGATCGAGTGCTACTCAAAGTTTCACCTTGGAAAGGTGTTATCCGATTCGGTAAACATGGGAAGTTAAATCCCAGGTACATTGGACCATTCAAGATCATCGAGAGGATTGGTTCAGTGGCATATCGATTGCAGCTGCCACCCGAACTCAGCAGCGTGCATCCCACTTTTCACATTTCTAACTTGAAGAAATGTCTGTCTGATGAGACACTCATTATTCTACTCGACGAGATTCTCGTTGATGACAAACTTCACTTCGTTGAAGAACCCGCTGAAATCATGGACCGTGAGGTCAAACAACTCAAACAAAGTCGTATTCCCAATGTCAAAGTCAGGTGGAATTCACAGCGTGGGCCGGAATTCACCTGGGAACGGGAGGACCAAATGCGACTCAAGTATCCTCAGTTATTTGCTGATGCTACTTCAAACACGACTTCAAGTTAAATTTCGGGATGAAATTCTCCTAACAGGGGGAGAATATGACACCCGCCAAATTAGGACTAGTGATTAGTGCCTAATCAATTATTAATACATGTAATTAGTTTTGTATTAGGCTAATTAATGTATCGAAATATATATTGATGAATATATATAATTATGCGATTTGATATCCTACGCGCCCAAATCGAATGTAATTCGATTCAATTTATACGGACGTTGGTGAACAATTTTTATTAAATAATGTAATATTATTTAGTACAAACATTATATCCAAAATATTATTTTGATAATATTTCGTAATTAGTTTGTATCGTACAAATAAACGTCCACACGATTAAAATGTTAAACACACAAACAAACGAAACCATTTAAGTTATTAAGTATTTGGCAAAATACTTCAACAAAAATATTGAATAAACATTCGTATTTTTAAAACATGTATTTAAACGTATAAAATAATTAGTTAACGTTTAAACGACCGAAAAACGAACGCCGCATGGAGCGCGAATACAGGAATTAAAATTTGGAGCCAACCACACTTGGGTGGGACCCAAGTGGGCCGGCCCCCTCCCCCTCTTTTTCCCTCCTCTTTCCTTTTTCTTCCTTCTCATTTCCTACATCTCTTTCTCTTTCTCCTTCTTCTTTTCTCTCAAAACCAAACACCACAACCCTCATAAAAATCCACCAAAAACACCACCAAGCTTCATCAAATCATTGAGCTCATTTGGAAGAAAAGAACCACCGCGTCACGATCTACAACCCCATCTTTCTGGATTTTCACGGCGTTAACTTCGTAAGTTTCTGACAAATCCCGACACCTCTCGTTTTCTATTGTTTTCAGCCTATAATTTTTTATTTAAGCTTGAAATGTCCAAATATGGGTTGGGTAAAAGTCTCAAGTCAAACGGAGGCCGGAAAACACCTTTTCGGCTCATTTTCTGGCCAACAACGCGTTATATCGCAGAGGCACCAGGCCACCTGCGACATAAACTTTTATGTCGCTAAATCAGGCCTTATGTCGCATATAGCGACATAAGCCACTATGTCGCACAAATCACGGATGTCTCATATAGCGACACAACGCACTATGTCGCATTAAATTGCGGATGTCGCACTTAGCGACACAAGCCCTTATGTCGCAGACATGATCTGCGACACAACAGACTATGTCGCACTCAGCGACACAAAGCCGTATGTCGCACACCGTGTCGCATGAAACAGAACCAAGAACACACAAATTTTACTAAGTGTCGAGACCTAAAATTTTATCACTTGATTTCACCAAAATTCAAGTGCAGATGCGTTTTTCACCAAAGTAATTTAGTAGAAATAAAATTTTATCACTCGACCCCAACCAGGGGCCAGCCCCTTGGACCCCGCCAGGGTTTGCCACCCCTGGGACCCCGCTAACCAGGGGGCGCTGCCCCCGGACCCCCGTCACTTAAAGTTATAATACTTTTAAGTATAACACCTTTCAAAAATCAAAATAATAATGTGAGATTATTATCGCAAACAAATCACCAATAGGCCGTACACACTTTCAAAACACAATCGAGTCAACCAAGTAGTAATAATTTGGACAAGTTAATCAACCAAATAGTAGTAATTTGCACATCATAGTTGAACAAACAACTACAAAGGTAGTCTTTTAAGATACCTATGCAATTAATAACCATCGCGCGTATTGGACGCCCTCAGGTTACAAGTCTTCGGACATCGATTCACAGCTAATCAAATCAAGTTTATTTAAATAAACACTAAAGGCTCAGGTGAGTCTCATGGCCCCTATTTTACTGCTTTTCAATCAGGGGTGTGATTACATTGCTCGTTTTATTTTACAATATGATTGCAAGTACAATACAAATAAAATACTACATGAGTTGTTTTCACTAATCATTTCAAAGCCCTCCACAACATTGTTTGGTAATACATTTGTAGCGTGAATGTTAGTATATGATATCATATCGGATTGACAATCCTCGTCTGGGTTAGCACACACTAACTGGTCAAACGAACGTATTAGCATTTGGTGTAAGTCCCTAGTTCTAGGATCGATAACTTCGTTATCTGTAGTATTAAGGTGCGGAATCCCTCAATACGGTGTTATCTTACTAATAACGATTTAGTTCGCGTTTAGGTTAACCAATTGCTTTACTTTATACGAACAAACGTCAAAGCATAGCCTTTAGTATTTGTTTCTCTGGAAATACTGAATTCGCAAGAATGCAATAATCCTGATCTCCAATTAGTTTTTTCAAAGTTCTGTTCTGTTTTTGACGTACAAAAACATTTATATATCTCGTCTCAACTCGCAGCCACTGGGCCTGCGAGTTGACTCTACTCGCTACGCAGCCCAAGCCCATAAACTCGGCTCGTTTGTTTCTGTTAAGTTCTGCGAGTTCAGATCTCATCTCGCATCGCAAAGCCTTGCGACTTGAGATCTCGACTCGCAACAAACGTATAAAACAAATAACTCGACTCGCAGCATATGTATATATATTGTTAAAATCTATATTCGTCTAACACTTTATCATAATAATATATTTAACAAATATTAATATCAAAACAATATCAATTTACAAATCTAAACCAATATATCAACATGATAACAATTACACTAGTCATATTGCAAAGCTAGATCTGTTGTCACAAACTATGTCTCAACAGACTCCCCCTTGACAATAGCTCTAGCATCTTTATCTTCACATTGTCTTTGGTTTTATGAGTAAATCTTACTACCTGCAAAAATCTTCATCTTCATACAAGTCTTAATCATCATTTGATAATCTCGTGCTAAGTCACCCCATGCTTCAGTACAAAAGATTCTGTTCTCATTTAACTTCAATAAATCTTTTCTTGACATGTTCATAAGATGACGATGATCATAAACTCTAAAGATCTCTGTTTCACCACCTTCAACCTCATCATCAGCTTCAACCATTACAGCTTCTCCAGTTTCTGAATCCACATGCCAACTCTTCATATTTCCCAAAATGTCTTGAGGCATTTTCTTCAGTGGTATCTGCTGCACACATTTTATAGCTGGATAAATCTTCTTCCTTCTTCTTCTATTAGTTCTTTGACTTCTTTCTTCCAACTTAATTGTCTTTCCTTTCCTTGGCTTAATCTTTTCAAATTTATTAGCTCTAACCTCAGTCTTGATTATGTGTTCAACATATTTTCCAACAAATACATCACTTGGGTTATTCAATGATAATCTAGCCAAATCTCTAATCTCAAATCTAGGCAAAGAACTAAAAACTGCAAGCTTTCTCTCAAAATATTGAACTCCATCAAATCTCTTAATAGCAAACAGTTTTAGATCAGCATCAAAATACCATCCTATAATCCCTCTTTTTGCTATACGCTTACCCGTAATATCAATTTCTGATATACCAAGCTTTTCTTTCTTTTTCTTTGGCAAAGGCTTGAATATAGGATTATCTTTATGCTTATCATGAAGATCTTCTTCATCTGAATCAGTTGAGTCATCGATCTCTTCATCTACATCGACAACCGTTGGACCTTCATCATTTTCAATAATAACCTCTGTTCTAGATGGGCTCACATGGTGTTCATCAACATAATCATCTGGATCTACACCCATGTCATGCACTATCTCAGAAACAGCAGTCCAATCTGTAGGCGGTTGAAATTCTCCCTCTTCAAGATCATAGTCAATCTCTTCATCTATCTAATCCAAAATATCATTTTCTGAATCTGATAGATCTAGACTTTCCATTCCTAGAGAAAACAAACAAACATAATTATATTAATGATTTAAATTCTCTTATTGATTTCCCTGAATCAATCTAAGAATTCCAATACTAATCCTTTTGTGTAATATAAACGCGAAATATATATAACTTATAAATCTTTTATTGATTATCAATCTAAGATTTCCTAAGTCTTATATCGAACACTTAACAAACATTAATTAAATTTAAACTCTAATGTACTGTGAAAAATCACCAAACATTTAAGTTTATAATTAATTAACTTATATAATTTCTAAGATTTAATTGAACTGTTATATCATAAGATCTTAACTTTCAATTATATCTTTAAAATTATATATCATTTGTCTAGTTAAAAATCATACAAATTTAACTTGTCAGTTATAAAAACTCTCAAGTCTAAAATGTCTAAGTTAAAATAAATTTTGACCGCTGAAATATATCAGAACACGCCGCTCAACTTCTCAATGAGTCGGAAGACTTTCGATCACTAATTTATTTAACCTTTTAAAATCAAATAACTTAAACAATTTCTAATATATTTAACTTGTAATAATAATAATCTCAAATCAAATATATTACCAAAACTATTAAGTTACAAATATTCAGTTACAATTATAAATTACAATTACAATTCAACTAAATTCTAAATACAAATAACTACACAAGTCTAAACTGTCTTACCAGCTTTACTTGTTCCTGCAGCACTTGTACCAGCACCATCACCACTTGCACTTACACCAGCAGACTCCCCCTGAATAATAGTCTGCTGACCAGTCATTGAAGGACCAGCCAGCTCACTATCCTTCTGAGCATTGGGATCATCGTCTTTGTCATCATCTCGTTTCTTCCTCAACTCATCTTCTTTGCAAGATTCTAGATATACAAATATCTCCCCCTGAGCTGACTGTCCTGAATTCACTCTCAACACTAACCGTTCTAAGTGTTCAAGCTTCAGTCGCTGGGCAGTAAAATCATCAAGCAAAGTATTATGAGTGTTTAGCAGAGTCAAATATGATGTACTCATATGAACCATCTGCTGAGCAAGAGAGACATTCTCAGCTAACATCCCTGGAATCTTAGAAGTAAGTTTCTCTAACTCCTTAACTCTGGACTCTAAGGATGTAATCCTTTCAGTATCAGTCGTAGGAGTAACAGAAATAGTATGTGGTCCAGGTGGTGTCACTGAAGCGATGTAGGAATCACGTGTAAGTGGTGGAATAGCTTGAGATAACGCTTCCTGAAGAAGAGTAGCTGCAAATCTACTAGCGTTATTGGTCTCAGCCTGTTAAGTTAAACAAAATTAATTAAGTAATTGTTACAGATTAGTCTGTCTCAATCTCTAATTAATTATATAACACTTTTATAACTAAACTTATATCCCTTACCTCAATAGGTACAGATATCTGTTCAGTAAACACCGGTGTTACATTCTCCACCTGCGGTGTATCTCGAGCAACTGTCACAGAATCAACTGTCTCAGTTTGAACTCCTGATAAACAACAAGTTAAGATTATCTAACTTTTAAATATTACATACCATCCTGAATGGTCAGAGTCCTGGAATGCTTACGGCATCGAGTAATAAGAGGTGTATCCTCTTCCTCAGAACCTTCATCAACAAGACTGAAGTCAGGATCGACTTCCTTAGCCTTCCTCTTCTCCTTCAGTGCTGGATCTGGAATCATCCGAGATCGATATCTAATATAACCAGCATCTGGAGGTGGAGAAGGAGTACTATCATCATCATCTGAAGCCGATTGACCATCACGGCCTCCAGATGGACCAACATCAGGATCCTAAATATTAAATATATTAAACATTTATGATTAGCTAAAAGCTCTATCACACAAGTTCTATATATTTATAATTAATCTGATAAATACCTTAGAAGGTAAAACCTCATATCCATCTAACTGTCCCTGCTCACCCTCAGGTCGAGTGACCTCTGGGTCTGCAGTCTCAGCTCCCTGATCATAATGATATTTATATTTTATAATTAGAAATATTATCTAATTAACTAAATATCGATAACATGTGTATTATATATAATAATAATGTGATAATGATATAACAACTAAGTACCAATATTACTATATAATTATAAAATTACCTCAGGTGAAGAAACATAACTATCAATATCCCGTAGCAGGATATCAGTAGCATCATCATGCTCTACTAGCACCTCCTGTATCACCTGAGCAGCAACATCTGGGTTCACCTGTTCCCCAGCATGTGCAGGTTGTTCCAAAACATCCTCAATCAGCTCTTGTGGATCATCAGCATGAACCACATCAGCTAACGGTTCAGGAACCACAACTTCAGCATCAACATCTAGCCAACCATTGTTCGGTGGCGTCACATAGGTAGGATCAACAAGAAAACCAAAAAGCTCTCTTTCCTCAGGTTTCACTACCCCTTCCTTTCTCACTGACTGGAAAAACATAGCATTGTATCCTCTGAGACCGATAGTATCTACATGTAAATATGGCCCAGGAATAACAAGCTCTGGCAGACGAGCACAAATGATCAGCATGCAAAAACGTGGATAAACCAGAAAGCGTGATCTAACAGACCCCGAAATCTGTCTAACCAGCTCTCCAAAAATATAATCACAAAAACTGTATGGTTTATTATAAACCAGTGACAGTGCAGCTGATACAAGGGCAGGGCTCAATTCGTCAAAGCCTCCCTTCTTCGGTGCAAAAACTGTGACAATCACATGCCACAAAAACCTCCATTGTCCAATAACCAGAGGTTTTTGGAACTGACGTCCCCTCCTATCTCCTGTATACCCCATACGGCCTATCGCACCCTCAACAAAATCACTAGGATACTCCGTCGGACCATCCTCCTGGTCTACTGTACCCAAGCGTAAAATCTGACGTAGATCGCCAGCAGAGAAAACAACCGGTTGATTATTGACCGTTGTGCGAATAACCGGTGGGTTGATCGTCTCATCATACTGAATACCGTCCCAAAAGTCGTTCAGAATAGACTGAGAAATCTGTGGAGACGCGGTAAGTGCATATCTAATGCGTGAACGTGCAAAGAATGTAAGCACTTGAGCTACTCGATTAGCTCCACGTGCATCAAGATCTAGATCAACAAGAATATTGTGACCTTTATCAAATTGTCTCGCCATATCTATAAATACACAAATGACAAAAACAATTAACACATGTTAAACAATTTTAAACTATAACGTATTATGAATAACAATTCATCAAACATCTTAGTTTTTTTTAAAAAAATTATATATAACTTGTTACATTACAGTCACAAGTCGTATATAATTATTGCTAACATATATAACTTATTACTAATAAGTCGTAAGTGCAATATGTACATCCCATTAATTACTTGTTAATTTGTAATTCTCAAGTCATTAACGTTTTTGATAAATATAAGTTATACCGCTAATATAAAATTAGGACACGCCACTCAATTACCTCTTGAATTGGTAGTCTTTCGATATAAACATATATAATTTAATACAAGTCCATAATATAAACATTATTACTGAAAAAATCTTAACATTTATATAAAACCTTTCTTTGTAAAAAAAAATTAAAATTTGCTAAGTACTGGACTCGCAGAAGTATGATGTGCGAATCGAGTTCAACTCGGTTCGCAACTCAACTCGCAACCATATCAACTCGCTAACCAAGTCAATCTGCAACTCGACTCGCAAGTCTATTCGCTAATCTACTCGGTCCGCAAGGTCAATAAGTCAAAGAATCAATGTCAACTCGCGAAATGTAATCTGCGAATTGAATTGAAACTCAACTCGCATGGTCAAATAGTCAAGATCAGAAACTCAACTCGCAAAGTCTGCGAGTCAAGTGTTCAACTCGCAGCATGAACTGATATGGCGAGTTGAAATAGAAATCAATTAATCTATCTATTAAAAGTGATCTATTGATTTATTTACATTCACTAAGATTCGTTTAACATTAATCTTCAAGATTCTTGTCAAATAACACCTTAATCTACGTTAATCATTCAAATTTTGAAACGAAACCCTAGATTCATAAAAGCTTCGATTTCGTGTAATTTAAACGGTGAAATCCGTTGATTTATACCTCAAAATGTTCGTAATTTGAAAGTAGATATAAGCTACAGATCAAAAATTCTTCCTTGTAACTAGGCAAATCAAAATCAAATGAAAGACTCTGTTCGACTCGTTTCGCAATAACTGGATTCGCAGAGTTTAAGTGAACTCGCAAATCAAATGGGTTCGGTGAGGAGTTTGACTCGCTTGACCACCCTTTTATACCCTGTACTCGATTCGCAGTGCATCTCGATTCGCAAGATGACTAGTCAAACTCACAAAATTAAATAAAAACGCGAATTTAATAATAAGCATAAATTAAAAAATCCCGTTATATGAATAGTTATCTCTGTAACTATTTAGCCTAAACATTTTAAAATAAAATGTTTTCGCATAATTTTTCCTCAACGATAATCTTCTTACATATATTAACCGACTAAACCCGTGATACAGTTAATCTTGTATAAAGAAAAATCTTCGAGCTAAAATTATTCACTTATATACCTGATGGTCGTAAGTATATATAAATATATATATATATAGGTTATAATAGAAAAATTAACCGCTGATAGTAAATCAGGACACGCTGCTCGACTACACTTTGAGTCTGAAGACTTTCGATTAATATTCCACATAACCTATACAATATTTTCACTTTTCAACACACGTTTGTTCAACATTTAAAATAAAATATCCAGTATAATTCAATTCCAAAGGGTAATCATGAAATAAAACAAAAATAATAAGTAAAAACTTTTATTTAATAATCTTAAGAAATAATTAAAAAGGTTAAGAAAAATAAAACAACTAACATTCTAATAAATAAACTTAATAATAAACACTTAAAGTTTTAACTGCTTAGGAATCATATCAGAAAGAATAAGCTGTAGATATTAAATTGTACTAAGCGTAAGACAATTGTTAGTATACATACCTCATGAAATTCATATAAGCACAATAAAATCACAATTTTAATCAGTAATAAACTTATATGTATAAAATTATATCTTATGTACCTTTATCCACATGATATAACATTTCATTGAAATATCACTTATGATTTCTTATTATTCACAAAAGTGAATGTTCAAATATCATAGACAGTTCAAGACAATTATCGGTATTATGAGGCACATAAACAGATTACACACAGATTGCTGAGCCAATCTTGTATTATTAATGTGCACAATATCTAGTGTTTTCTACTATACAACATATTGAAGAATTCAAGTACAACACATAACATTGTATCTTGTATTATCAAGGTAGATATTACTAAATGATGTTCTTTAGAAGCATATAACATACACTTGACACGAGATACTTTGTATCTTGCATATGTAAGGCAGAGGTTACTAAATGATGCCCTTTCGAAACATATAACTCACCTTTTAGCATTATGATACTTTGTATCATTTCAATTTTTTTTTATTTTAGATCACAGTGCATGGTAGTACTATCATTCAACAATTAAGACATATGTCATACGTTATATAACAGATCACATAAGATAGTACACATGACAGTTATACATCTTAACTGCTCGAAAATCTTAGCATAACCTGCCTACCAATAAATCGTATGATGAAGCTGACTAGACTTAAGTTATTCTTATCACTTGTGTAAGTAAAAGGACAAGTTATAATCAGTGGATATAGGTGTATAATAAGATAAATATAAGTTTAATCCTAGATAAAAATCGTTATTCTAGTGCAACTTATAAGAATCTACTAACACATTATACATAATACTTAAGGTTATTGTTCTTAGGCTTATTCTCCTAATGTACTATCATCTCCCAAGTTTTTACAGCTAAAAACTTAAAGCTTTTTCTAAAAGAACTTCTTTTGTTTTTTTTTTATTGGAGGCGATTCCCCTCAGGTAACAAGCAAATGAATGCCATACGCCCACGAACTTTCTTTGAGAGCCATCTGCACATTTTTAGGCTCGATTTGTGAGATAAAGCATGAATATAGACATTGATTAGGAATCCCTGTCTCTTTCATAGCAGTATACAAGCTTTCTAAATCTTCAGAAGTACTAGCTTTAGATTGAGTCCTAGTCTGAACAGGAGTATTAATATCACCGATGATGTTTTCAACGGGATGATTCTTACTCATTCTTGTAACCGGTATAGGATCAACTATTAACTCATCTCCTAAGTTAGTACCAATCTCTTCTAATGAAGGAATATCTTCTGAACTTGCTGAAGACAACCTTAAATGATTCAAAGAGGTAAGTATATCATCAAACGTTGTTTGAAGATCCTTTTCAAAATCTGCAGTTTCTTGATACTTATCCTTTGAAGGTTGTTGTGACCCACTTAAAGAAGCTTCATTTGAGTCATTTGGTGTCCTGATTCCAGATTTCGGAACACTCGATGTTGAAGAAGGACCATTGTCCGATTCTTCAGACAATAAGTGTTTAGAGATCTCTGAATCACTGACAAAGTCACTTATAGGAACTTTAAATGACTGAAAGAGATCTGAATAGTCAAATTGCCAATCTAATCCCTTATGTACAACAGGTACATAGCTCGTAACTTCAATGTTATAAACAATTTCCAGTCGTCCTGTGACTTTATTGAAAACTCTTTTATTTGGTGAGTTGGGCATATAACCTAGGAAAAATCCTTCGTCCGCCTTTTCACCAAATTTAGCTTGATTTCCTGTTTTCAATATTGAACATGGAACTCCAAAGGGTTCAAATCCCTTCAGATTAGGTTTCTTATTATTCAATAATTCATAACAAGTCTTGTTACGCTTTTTGACCGTAAGAACCCTAATTAGAACATGACATGCTGTATTCACCGCTTCTGCCCAAAAGAAGACCGGAAGCTTTGAATCTGCAAGCATAGTTCTAGCAGCTTCAATCAACATTCTATTCTTCCTTTCAGCTACACCATTCTGTTGAGGTTCATATGGTGCACTGAATTGATGAATTATCCCTTTGCTTAAGCAATAGATATTCAACGTTGAATTTTTGAATTCTGTTCCGTTATCACTACGAATACGCTTAACTCTAGTTTTATAGACATTCTCTACTAGATCAAAGAACTCTATTAAAATTCCTGGAGTTTCATCTTTAGATCCCAAAAAGAATACCCATGAGAATCTAGCATAATCATCTGTGATAACTAAACAATACCACTTGCCACCTAGACTTCTCTTGCTTATAGGGCCAAAGAGGTCCATGTGCAGCAGTTCAAATGGCGAGGAGATTGAGTTTTCAGTCTTAGACATGTGTGGTTTCTTGTGCTGCTTTCCTTTGAGGCAAGGAACACACTTATCTTCAGACTCGAAATGATTTTGTGGTACACCTAGAACTAACCCATTCTTGGTTATAAAATTCATTTTTCGAAAGTTCAGATGTGCCATTCTCCTATGCCATAAAAGTGCATCTGCTTCTGAGGCCTTGGATAGTAAGCATGTCGACACTATTGAAGAATTAGAGACACCCATGTTTATAGCATAGATGTCCTTCTTCCTTGGTGCCCTCATCAGTATCCATTCTTCAGGAATTTTGAAGCCTGGCTTCAGAACTAAAGCCTCCTTTTCATTAAAATGAACTGGATGACCTTTATCGCAGACTTGGGAAACACTCACTAGGTTATGAGTTAGTTCTTCAACGTAATTCACATCCTCTAGAGTCAAAGTTCCATTTGAAACTTTTCCTTTCCCTGTAATTACTCCTCCTTTGTCTCCTGCAAAATTTACTTTTTGCTTGAAAGCTTCTTTGAAGTCCTTCAGTAGACTTCGTTCACCTGTCATGTGCCTTGAGCATCCACTGTCTACATACCACCAACTGTCCTTGTTCACAGTCTGCTCCTACACATAACAAGTTGTACATAGTTAGTTATCAAGAGGGACCCAAGCCTTTACGGTCTTGGTTTGTCCCTGATCATCTACAATCTGAACCTCCTTAAAGTAACCATAACTGTTCCCATTGGGAGTCTTGGTAACTTTAACAGGAATTTGAGATTGTTGATGATCTATAGTCTTGGGCCTATGAGGAGAGTGAGTAGAAAACCTCCTAGGCACATACTTAGATCCCTGTGCACTCGAAGTAGAACCATTCTCAAATTGACTATGGTTTCTACTTGGGGTCCTAAACCTCGAAGGTGTCTTATCTCTTGGTTTATTGAAAGTATTTTCATTTAGAGTATAAGCCCTTTTAGGTTTAGGTGGAGAGACACTATGATTACCATCTCTTTTCAGAATGTTTATAGGTTTGCTTCCTAATCCCGGTTTGGAGCCTAACCTATCTACAATCGAACTAGAAGTGGTTGGTGTCTTATCAGTATTCACTAACTTATGTATAGCTTCCAACTTCTTATTTGGGCAACAAGAAGATACGTGTCCTTTTTGGTGACACTTGAAGCACGACATCTGTTTTCGTGACTTACTAACTTTGGTAACCGCTATTGGAGTCTTAGGCACTAAAGGATTAATAACATGCTCTTTATTAATCAATTCATAAATCTTAGTATCATGAATTACTCCACCCGGTACAAACTGTACTTTGGTGAAAGAAACTCTCTTAATATCATCAGATGAAGGATTCTTAATAAACTCCTTCTGTGCCTCTGACAGATCAGGTTTAGCTACTGTTTTCTCAAAACTTACTTCAGTCATTTCAGTATCTTCTGGAAGCTTTGTGTAATTCGAATTGAAAGGAGGAGGTGTCTCATTGTAACCTAATCCTGACTTATCCTTTACACTTCGTTGAGCATCAAGCATCTTGTCCATCTCAGTGGTGCTATAATTTTCTATCTTTCTATTTTGCTCAACTAGCTTCAATTGACAGTCAGCTAACTCTTTCTCCTTATTAGCTATTTTCTGATTTAAGTCTTTTAGATTAATATAGAGACCATCTATGATGACAGCTTTTTCATTAATAGTATCTCTAAGAGCACTCCTATCAGAAGCATCAGACTTAATTTTATCTTTTAAATCCTGTTTATCATCACTTAACCTACGCACATCAATCTTGGCTAGTTCAAGTTCAGATCTAACAGCGTTACTAGATTCAGTCAATAAGCTAACTTGAGATGTCAGGTTTTTATTTGCTACATTTAAAATACTAACCTGTGATTGCAAATCGGTAACTAAATAACAGACATCAGCAAGAGTAAGCATATCAAGACATACCCTTTTCTTGTCTATTTGAACTTCAGCCATGCGTGCTACAAAGTCTTCAGGAGTCATGTTTTCAGTTGACTCCATATATAGCACATCTTCATCACTTGCCTTAGCTGTAACCTCTGGCACTTTTACCTCACCCTCTGCATCAGTAGGCATATAGGATGTAGATCCATCAATTTCAGCCATGAAAGCTTCCTCAGATTGAGCTTTCCATTCATACGACCCATCCAACTGTTTCACAACTAAAGCTTTGGAAGCGAGAGTACTTCCCGAACCTTGTTGTCCATTGCCAGCTTCTACCTTAGGTCTTTGGCACTCTCTAGCAAAATGTCCATAACCCTGACAGTTAAAACACTTGATCTTGGTTTTATCAAACCCTGATCTATTGCCAACTACCTTTCTACCCGTTTTCTTCAAGAAATTCTTTACCCTTCTTGACAACATAGCAAGTTGGTCCTGAAGGTCTATTTCTTCTAGATAATCAGGGTCAATCTGATCATAATCTTCGTCAAACATAATTGGATCATTGATTTTCCCTTGAAGGTAGTTTTCATAAGAAGCTACAAAGGAAGCAAGAACAGATAATTGCTGTTCAGCAGATTTCACACTCATAGGCATCTTTTGATGCTCTTGAGGTGACTTCTCAGTTGGTTTGCCCTTTGCATCACTACCAGATGATGTAAGAAGACACAGATTATCGGTAATCATTTCACCTTTTCCTTCAGCATTACCAACAAATAAAGCAGTGGTCGAGCTCGAGGAAGCAGTAGAGATAGTAGATTTTCCATGATAAAGTCCTGGATCCTGAGCCTGATCAGAATCAGTATCTCTAGTTTTCTTGGTGAAATCATAACCTCTGAGCTTATCAATGGCCTGCTCTAAGGTCATGGTTGCATACCTCTCATCGTTGTCTTTGAGTATTATGCCATGCATTTCCCACTTAGACGGTAAACCCTCAATAAACTTGTCGGTTTTCTCAGTCTCTGTAGAAATAATCTCATGATCATCTAGCTCACTCAGCAAATGGTAGTATCTTGTGGTATAAGCATCAAGATCTTCTCCTTTCATAGCTTTAAACACAGTAAACTGCTTTTTCAGGAGATTTTTCTTGCCTGCTTTAACTTGTGGACTTCCTTCACATCTCTTTTCAAGAGCTGTCCACAAAGATCTAGCAGTATGGAAGGATTTGAGTTGATGATTGAGCTCCTTACGAAGACTCATCTTGATTGATGAATGAACCTTGTTTTCAATCTCAAATTCCTTCTTTTGTGCTTCACTCATCTGTTGATAAGTGAGAACCACAATTGCATTTTCAACAGTCTGGGTAGGTGCCGTGTATCCATTCTTGATACACATCCAGATAGATAGATCATGGAATCCACATCCAGATAGATAGATCATGGAATCTACAGTAAGATTCAAACCTATCCCTCCAGCTAAAATAGTCCTCAACTCTCAACAATTTAGGTGGGACATTAGATTTGCCAATCTCGTGTTCCATCTCAATCATTTTGCTAAGGTCTGACATCGTGAAGTTTAAAGTTAAAATGTATTTGCGAATTTAGACAAAGTAAAAATCTCGACTCGCAAAACTCAGTTCAACTCGCAATCTCAGCTCGACTCGCAGAATCTTGGTTCGCAAGTCTCAGTTCGGATCGCAGTGATGTCAACTCGCAAGTGATCTCGGTTCGCAAGAGATCTCGGTTCGCAGAATATATCAACTCGCAAAGAGGTTCGACTCGCAGAATGTCGACTCGCAAGGATGTCGACTCGTAAGTTCAACTCGGTTCGCAAACTTATTCTGAAACCCTAATCTCGACTCGCAAAACGGCTGAAAATTACGAAATCAGAAATTTTTGGTATTTTTACGAGTAAAACTGGAAATTTCGATCGTAAACAAACCCTAAATCGTCCAGAGAATGATTTTGATCGTTTTTACACACTAATGCACGTCAAAACAATCCTAAATCACACGCGATTAACCCGAAAACTTCGAACGACACTCGTTATCTAGCCCGAAAGCTCTGATACCAATTGTAAGTCCCTAGTTCTAGGATCGATAACTTCGTTATCTGTAGTATTAAGGTGCGGAATCCCTCAATACGGTGTTATCTTACTAATAACGATTTAGTTCGCGTTTAGGTTAACCAATTGCTTTACTTTATACGAACAAACGTCAAAGCATAGCCTTTAGTATTTGTTTCTCTGGAAATACTGAATTCGCAAGAATGCAATAATCCTGATCTCCAATTAGTTTTTTCAAAGTTCTGTTCTGTTTTTCACGTACAAAAACATTTATATATCTCGTCTCAACTCGCAGCCACTGGGCCTGCGAGTTGACTCGACTCGCTACGCAGCCCAAGCCCATGAACTCGGCTCGTTTGTTTCTGTTAAGTTCTGCGAGTTCAGATCTCATCTCGCATCGCAAAGCCTTGCGACTTGAGATCTCGACTCGCAACAAACGTATAAAACAAATAACTCGACTCGCAGCATATGTATATATATTGTTAAAATCTATATTCGTCTAACACTTTATCATAATAATATATTTAACAAATATTAATATCAAAACAATATCAATTTACAAATCTAAATCAATATATCAACATGATAACAATTACACTAGTCATATTGCAAAGCTAGATCTGTTGTCACAAACTATGTCTCAACATTTGGGAGGACGAGTGTAGATTAGGCACTCGTAGGAGGCAACTCAGTTGGGTTTCCTTAATTAGACCTGACACTCAAGTTAAGCTCAGACTATGTGCTCATGGCTGTATAACTTTTATTTTGCTTAATTGCATTTTAAATTCAATTATAAATCTTGCGGTTCATACAAATATGTATTGACATACAAACCTGTGAGCTCACCAGCATTTCGCTGACCAATGTTAGCATGTAACACAGGTGACCAGCAGTAGGTTGGACTGCTCAATCAAGATCCATTAGCTCGAGTCAGCATGCAAACAATCAGAGATTTAGCTGCATTATTATATTTTGCATAGATTAATTATGTACTTAAATCTCTCAATTCTAAACCGAGCTAATGTAAACAATATTTTGATGTAAACTTTGGTTTTATTAATATCAATGTAAAACGACGCATATAGTGGTCGTTTGCTATATATCTGTGTGCTTTGATTATTGAATAGTAACACCCAAATTTTGCTTCCGCAAAACATTAAATTTGGGGGTGTTACAAAACCCGACACCATCAAGGCCTACACTTCCAACACTGAACCCAAGCGGGGTTACACGGGGATAAAGCCCTTTTGTTCCAAGTGTAACCGCCATCATGACAGTCCTTGTGGTACTCCTTGAAACAACTGCAAGCGGTACGGGCATCTTGCCAAGGACTGCCGATCTCCCAAGAACAACAATAACAATCCCAACAACAACACCAACACCAATCAACCTCGAGCCTGTTACGAATGTGGAGACACCAGACACTTCAGGAATGATTGTCCGAAACGCAAGAACAAGGGCAACCACAACAATGTGCGAGGTAGAGCTTTCGTACTTAACTCTAAGGATGCCCGTCAAGACCCTAATGTGGTCACGGGTATGTTCCTTATCAACAATTTATCTGCTTTTGTTCTTTTCGATACTGGTGCTGACAAGAGTTTCATATCGAACGAGTTCAACCCACTACTTGATATTACACCTGTTTCATTAGATACTTTATACACTATAGAGCTAGCTAACGGCAAACTAATCGAGGCAGATAGTGTATTACCTGATTGCACTTTAACCCTCGCAAACGAACCTTTCCCTATCAACCTCATACCCTTCGAAATCGGAAGTTTCGACATCATTGTTGGCATGGACTGGTTGTCCAAGCATCGAGCTGAAATCATCTGCTATGACAAAATCATTCGTATTCCTCTCGTCACCGGTAGTACTTTAATCATACAAGGGGAGACCGGTGGGACGAGATTAAATATTATCTCATGCATGAAAACCCGTAAGTATTTGAGAAAAGGGTATCCGGCAATCCTCGTGCATGTTATGGAGAAAAAGTCAGAGGAGAAGCGACTCGAGGATGTGCCCAGCGTTCAAGAATTTCCAGAAGTCTTTCCCGAAGAACTGCCTGGTCTACCACCACCAAGACAGGTCGAGTTCTCCATCGATCTTGTGCCCGGTTCAGCACCCGTGGCACGAGCACCTTATCGTTTAGCCTCATCCGAACTTCAAGAGTTATCTACTCTATTACAGGAACTCCTGGATAAGTGATTCATCCGACCGAGTTCTTTGCCTTGGAGAGCTCCGGTCTTATTCGTGAAAAAGAAAGACGGTTCTTTCAGAATGTGTATTGACTACCGTGAACTCAATAAACTCACCGTCAAGAACCGTTATCCACTCCCTCGTATTGATGACCTGTTCGACCAACTCCAGGGATCAAGTTTTTATTCAAAAATCGATCTACGGTCAGGATATCATCAACTTCAAGTTCGTGACTCTGATATTCTGAAAACTACTTTCCGAACTCGCTACGGGCATTACGAGTTTCAAGTGATGCCATTCGGTTTAACGAACGCACCGACTGTATTCATGGACCTTATGAACCGAGTGCGCAAACCATATCTTGACAAGTTTGTCATTGTATTCATTGATGACATCCTCATTTACTCGTGCGACGAACAGGAACATGCGTAACATCTCTAAACCATCCTAGAACTGCTCAGACACAAGGAGTTATACGCCAAATTCTCTAAGTGTGAGTTCTGGATGCAAACCGTTCAATTCCTTGGACACGTGATTGACAGTCAAGGAATTCATGTTGATCCTTCAAAAATCGAGGCTATCAAGTGCTGACAAGAACCTACTACGCCAACCGAACTACGCCAATTCTTGGGTCTTGCTTGGTACTATTGGCGTTTCATTGAGAATTTTTCAAAAATAGCCCAACCTCTGACCACACTGACTCAAAAAGACAAGAAGTTCGACTGGACAGATAAACAAGAGTCAACTTTCCAACTTCTGAAACAAAAGCTTTGCAGTGCTCCTATTCTATCTTTACCCGAAGGCAACGATGACTTCGTGGTATACTGCGATGCTTCCCACCAAGTTCTTGGTTGCGTGTTGATGCAACGAGACAAGGTCATTGCCTACGCCTCTCGACAGCTGAAAATTCATGAGAAGAACTACACGACTCACAACCTCGAGCTTGGGGCCGTGGTGTTCACCCTCAAAATCTGGAGACACTACCTCTATGGTACCCGAAGTACCGTATTCACCGATCACAAAAGCCTCCAACACATCTTTGAACAAAAGGATCTTAATATGCAACAACGTCGTTGGGTCGAGTTGCTCACCGATTATGACTACGAAATCAAATACCACCCACGCAAGGAAAATGTTGTTGCCGATGCCCTCAATCAAAATGAACGATCGAAACCACTTCGAGTCCGAGCCCTTAGTATGACTATTCATAATGACCTAAACATTCAAATTCTCACCGCTCAACTCCAAGCCTTGCAACCTTAAAACATCAAAAGCGAAGCCTTGCGAGGCATGGATAAACAGTTTGACATCAAACCTAACGGAGTTAGGTACTTCTCTGACCGAATCTAGTTACCTAGTTTTGGAAACCTTCAGGACTTGGTGATGGACGAATCTCACAAGTCCAAATATTCTATACATCCTGGATCCGATAAGATGTATCATGGAATCAAGGAACTATACTGGTGGCCTAACATGAAAGCTGACATCGCTACGTATGTCAGCAAATGTCTTACTTGTTCCTAGGTCAAAGTCGAATACCAAAAACCTTCCGGCTTGCTTCAACAACCTGAAATCCCACAACGGAAATGGGAGCAGATCACTATGGACTTCATCACAAAACTTCCGAAAACACCGAGCGGTTGTGATACCATTTGGGTTATCGTCGACTGTCTCACAAAATCTGCTCACTTCCTTGCTATCAAAGAAACCGATAAAATGGAACGCCTCACACGAATCTATTTGAAAGAGATTGTATCCCGACACAGCGTTCCCATCTCAATTATCTCTGATAGAGATAGTCGTTTCACATCCCGCTTTTGGCAGTCACTTCAGAAATCATTGGGTACTCGTCTGGATATGAGTATCGCATACCATCCACAAACTGACGGCCAAATTGAACGAACCATATAAACACTGGAGGACATGCTACGAGTCTGCGTAGTTGACTTTGGTGCAAACTGGGAACATCATCTACCATTGTGCGAATTCTCGTACAACAACAGCTACCACACCAGCATCAAAGCTGCACCTTTCGAGGCACTGTACGGTCATAAGTGCCGATCACCTGTTTGTTGGACCGAAGTGGGAGACAGCCAACTCACTGGTCCAGAAATCATTCATGAAACCACCATTAAAATAGTTGGTATCCAAAACCGGCTGAAGGCCGCACGTGATCGTCAGAAAAGTTATGCTGACGTGAGACGCAAACATCTCGAGTTCCAAGTTGGGGATCGAGTACTCTTGAAAGTATCACCATGAAAAGGTGTCATCCGCTTCGGCAAATGCGGGAAGTTAAATCCCAGGTACATTGGACCTTTTGAAATCCTTGAAAGGATTGGTCCAGTGGCATATCGGTTGTAGCTACCACCCGAACTTAGTAGCGTGCATCCCACATTTCACATTTCTAACCTGAAGAAATGTCTGTCTGATGAGACACTCATTATTCCCCTGGACGAAATCCATATCGATGATAAACTTCATTTCGTCGAGACCCCAATGGAGATCATGGACAGTGATATCAAACAGTTGAAACAAAGTCGTATTCCCATCGTTAAAGTCCGGTGGAATTCGCGGCGTGGTCCGGAATTCACTTGGGAACGGGAAGACCAAATGCGGCTCAAGTACCTACAATTATTCCCAGACCTCACTTCATCCACGGCTCAGAGCTAAATTTCGAGACGAAATTCTCTTAACAAGGGGAAAATGTGACACCCGTCAAATTAGGGCTAGTACTTAGTGCCTAATCATTGTATTAATACAGGTAATTAGTTGTGTTTAGGGCTAATTATGTGTATCACTTTGTATATTGTTATATATACACGCGTATGCGATTTATTTAAATCATGCATTTCATTATCGGATGGAATCCGACACAATCACAAAACGGACGTTGGTGAACAATTTATTAAAATATGTGAAATCAATTAATTAACTCATTTTTGATATATATTATTTGGATAATATATACAAACGTATTTCGTATCGTCTAAAACTAACCGTACGCGACAGAAACGCACAAAACGAGCCCGACAAGTGAAATAACCACAAGTTATATTTTTATAACTCGTAATAAAGTATTTTAATAAAATATTTCAATTAAAAATATTGTTATTTAAAGCGAAAACGAAAACGTGATTTAATAACGTATAACGATAGATAAACGTCAAAACGATCGGGTAAACGAACACCACACGGAACGCGAACGTATGGAACAAAGTTTGGGACACACCCACTTGGGGTGGGCCCCACCCAACTGGCCAAGGTGAGGGGGAGTCAAACCCTCACCCATTTTTGACCCATCCACACTCCAACCCCATTCCATTACTTTCACTACCTCACTTTCCTCTTAACTCTCTCTCCCTCTCTCTACTTCTCGGCCCTCTCTCTCTCTCTACAAAAATCACCACCAAAAACACCTCCAATCACAAGAAAGCTTGAAGTAAAAGTGATCACCGTGATGAAAGCAACACATCCATCTTTTCGGATTCTTCGTGCGACGATTTGTAAGATTCTGACAATTTTGAAAATACTTATATTACGATTATTTTGCATGTTTGTTGTTTATCTTTCTAGATTGTGTCCAAATAATATGTTAAAACTCATTTTCTAAACATTTGTCGAAAATGTCAGTTTTGATCATTTTATAGATCCAACACTTCGGGTTACTCCCGATACAAACCAATAATTTCTGCAACCTGTACAAACTCATTTAAGACTTGTGTGAAAGTTTCGGGTCAAACCGAGGTCGTTTGACCACAAACCCGAGACTCAAAAACCCAAATAGCATGTTATGTCGCAGAAGGGCTAGACCTTCTCCGACACAAGCCCTTATGTCGCTAAGAATAGGCTACGTCGCACGTAGCGACACAAGCCCTTATGTCGCTAAGAATAGGCTACGTCGCACATAGCGACACAAGCCCTTAAGTCGCCAAAAATTGAATATGTCGCACATAGCGACACAAGCCACTATGTCACATCAAATTGCGAATGTCGCAGTAGCGACACAACACCTTATGTCGCATTAAATTGTGGATGTCGCATATAGCGACACAAAGACCTATGTCGCAGTCCTGACCTGCGACACAACAGCCTATGTCACACTTGGTGTCGCACCCAGTGTCGCACAAATCAGAACCTTTAAAACATGGATTTTTACTAAGTGTCAACACTTGAAATTTTATCACTTACAATACCCAAATTCAGATTTTAGATGCGTTTTTCACTAAAGCAATATAGTAGAAATAAAAATTTTCCAAGCTGACCTGGCAACTGGACCCCAGCCTGGGGCTCTGCCCCTTGGATCCCCGCCAGGGGTTGCCACCCCTTAGACCCCGCTACTAGGGGCGCTGCTCCCGGACCCCCATCAGCCAGGACTCTAATGTACTTTTCACACTAAGTGTTGAACACTTACTACAACAAAATCTTATACGATCATACTCGTAACTGCTATACACATACTTCGATAATTATACAACGAACATAATGATAATAATACTTTGATAATTATTATTACAACCGTCACCAACGGGCCGTACATGTTTTCGAAACACATACAAACAATCAAACAAACCCATGTATTTGGACATAACTAGTTGGATGAACAACTAGCATAGGTGATCAGTTGATGCCTACTTATGTATTAACCAACGCGCGTCTTGGACGCCCTCAGGTTATAGTCTTCGGACATCACTGCTTGTTTTAGAAGCAACACACGTTTATCATATAAACGCATCAGACTCGGGTGAGTCTCATTGCCCCGCATTTTACTATTTTTACTCCCGGGGTGGGAATAGATGCTCAGATTTGTTTAACATGTGAACACAAGTACAAAACACGATATATTGATTGCATGAGTTGTTTTACTAATCATAAAGTCCTCCACCACAGAGTTTGTTAGTATGGATTTAGCATGAATGTTAGTGTATGGTACCATATGGGATTGACAATCAATGTATTTTGTTAAAATTTTGCATGTAGGGTCGTTCACTTTATCTTATGTACTTGTGATTATTGATTAGTCGCGCACCGACCCGATTTGCTTCCGCAACCCAAATTTGGGGGTGCGACACAGACGGTGCAGTTCTTCTTCGGGACAATATTTTTCACTAAGCTTTTTCTTCAGTTCAGCCCAAGGAAGCTGGTTTGCTATCTCGATGCCCACAGAGCTTCGGCCAAGTATGCGGTGTCATAACTTCTCCTAGATGTTCGTGGTGATTCCCGAGTAGCCAGGGCTTCGGCCACAACTCGGGAAACGAGAGTAGCAATTTCAGCATCGTTGTAAATTTTCTTCTTCGGCGGCTTGATTCTTCAAGAAAGAAATAAGAGGTACATGAGAGTTTGCACCAGAATGATAATTGAGGTAGGTGTATATATAAAAGTGGTAATATACACATCACAATGCAATGACCAATAAGGTCGAATCATATAGAGAAATTGTGAATTGATATTACAGAGTTAAATGATTACAGACAATTTCGAGTTATGAGTTTCAAAAGTTACAGACTCAAAAGTTTTACAAAAGTGTCGGGAATTGTTACATCCAGTCAAATTACATAGGTCCTACTAAAACATAATAGAGTACTGATTTAGCCTAAGCTAATCCTGACGTAGATTGAGTTACGGCAATAGTGCTGTGAGATGGACCACAGAATCTACAGTCTGCTAACCATTCGGAGGGCATCCTCAGCTTCCCTTAGACGTGTCTCGCACTGATTTAGCCTTGATTGTAGGATGGAGATTTCGTTTTGGTTGCCAATCACTTGGTTGTGGACAACCTCCATAGTTTCGATGGTTTCAACCAAACGGTTGTCAAGGGTGTCCATGTTGCTGACGGTATTTTCGTGATCTTCGGAGACTTGATTGATATGTTCGAGTGATGTAAGTCTCCAGTTTTCGTTGGTTTCTTGGAGTTCCATATCCATAGTATTAAGTCATTGCTCGTGGTGGTGTAGCCTAGTGGCCAAGTCCGACAAAGTGGAGTGAGTGGGGTATGGGTCAGCTCGAGGCAACCTGGTGTTCCTCCTAGCTACCCTTGGGTTTCGTGATCCATACAGATGAGAGCGTGACGAGTTGGGTGGTGTGTTTACCATTCTGAGACAAAGCGTTAGAAAGAATGAGGCCTATATTCATATACAACATATATAATATAGCCGAAGATATTGAGCGGGAGCGAGACCTATCTATGTATATATATATCACCTAATACCCTATTGAGTGTCTAGCACAAACATGTTTGGGTCCAGGTTCTCTCGAGGTCAGAGTCAACTACTGTATCCTGTTCAGTCATGACTCCTTTCAGATCTCACATCATATTCTTTTAATTGTACATAGTTGATCAGGCTATGTTAAATTAAACTAATACAATGTAGTCACTGAACCAAATCATACTTAATGAGGAATACTGCCTAACGGTCATATTCTAGGCCCACTAAATGCAAGCTAGTTCACTATAACCTTAGGCTCTGATACCAATCTGTCGCACCCCCAAATTCGGGTTGCGGAAGCGAATCGGGTTGGGGCGCGACTAATCAATAATGACAGCACAAAGATATAATGAACGACTCTATATGCGTCGTTTTACAACTTGTATTGATAAAATCAAAGTTTACATCAAAATATAGTTTACATTAGCTCAGTTTGGAATTGAGAGATTTACATACATAATTAATTTATACAAAATATAATAATGCAGCTAAATCTCTGAATGTTTGCATGCTGAAACTAGCTAATGATTCCTGAATGCATTCCAACCTACTGCTGAGTACCTGTGATACATGCTAAAATGGGTCAGCGAAACCCTGGTGAGCTCCCAGGTTTGTATGTCAACACATATTGTATGAACCGCAAGATTTAATTAAATTTAAATTGCAATTAAGCAAAATAAAAGTCTTACAGCCATGAGCATAGTCTAAGCTTAACTCGAGGTGTCAGGTCCATATTTAATGTATCCTGATCGAGGTGCCTGCCACGAGTGCCTAATCTACACTCGTCTGAACAAATATTAGTACATCCGTTTACCCAGTTAGTGCATGCTAACCCGGACGAGGAGGGTCAATCCTATATGGTACCATATACTAATATTCACGCTACAACGTATTACCAAACTATGCTGAGGAGGGATTTGAAAGATTAGTGAGATAACTCATGTAGTAATTGTTTGTTTTCGTACTTGCGTTCATAGAGTTAAAATAAATCGAGCAATGCTATCACACCCCTGACTAAAACAGTAAAATAGGGGCTATGAGACTCACCTGAGGCTTGAAGTGTTTATCTAAATAAACTTGAGTTGATTAGCAGAGTAGTGATGTCCGAAGACTTGTAACCTGAGGGTGTCCATGACACGCGATGGTTATTTATTGATTAGGTATCTTAAAAGACTACCTTTGTGGATGTTCGTCCAACTATAATGTCCAAATGACTACGATTTGGTTGATTAACTTGAGTTTTGAAAATGTGTACCGCCCGTTGGTGATTGTTTGTAATAAAAATCTCAACTATTATTATTATGATTTCAAAGTGTTATACTTGAAAGTATGTTCCAATGTATTTTAGAAGTCGTATTGTATTCGTGTTTAATGTTATACAAGTTTGACACTTGGTGTGAAATGTATTTACAAACTATAAGTGACGGGGGTCCGGGGCAGCGCCCCTGGTAAGCGGGGTCCAGGGGTGGCAACAAACTAATTTTTCATTTCTACTATATTGCTTTGGTGAAAAACGCATCTGAACTTGAATTTGGGTGAAATCAAGTGACAAAATTTTAGATCTCGACACTTAGTAAAATCTGTGTTTTCTTGGTTCTGTTTCATGCGACACTTATAGCGTCACTTGAGGAAGTGACGCATAAGGGGCGACACTTAAACAAGTGTCGGGTACAAGTGTCAGTATCAGGGTCATGCGTCACTAGGGTTAGTGTCGGATGAAATCAGAATTCAATTATAGGCGACACTTGGACAAGTGCCGCTAGAAGTGTCGGTCAGGAAGTGTCGGGTATTGAATTTGCTACACTAAGACAAGTGTCGGGAAAAAGGGATTTTATGCGGCACTTAGGCAAGTGACGCAAAATTAGGGTTTTTAGCGACACTTAGTGCATCACTTAAGTGACGCATTAAGTGACGCTACGCTGCGCTGGTCTATGCGACACTTACGTCCGTTGGCCGGATTTTGGGCTGAAATCGTGTTTTCCGGTTTCCGTTTGACTTGAAACTTTTACCCAACCCATATTTGGACATTTCACTTAAGTGACGCATTAAGTGACGCTACGCTGCGCTGGTCTATGCGACACTTACGTCCGTTGGCCGGATTTTGGGCTGAAATCATGTTTTCCGGTTTCCGTTTGACTTGAAACTTTTACCCAACCCATATTTGGACATTTCAAGCTTAGATAAATAACTTTTGTGAAAAATACATGAAATCTAAGAGTTTTCGAGAATTGTCGGAAACTTACGATTTAACACCGGGAGAAACTGTAAAGATGGAAATGTAGATCGTGATGTCGTGGTTCTTTTTCTCCAAATGAGCTAGATGTTTTGATGGTGTTTGATGGAGTTTTTGTGTGGTTGAAGGTGATGGTGGTGATGGAATATTTTGAGAAAAAAGAAGAGAGGAGAGAGAGATGATAAATGGAAAATGAGGGGAAATGGGGGGTGGGTGTGGGGGGTGAGGGCAGATTTTGGGGGAAAAAGGGGAGGGGAAATCTCCCAAATTTTAATCTCCGCGTTTGCGCTCCATGCGGTGTTCGTTTCCCGATTGTTTAAACGTTTAATTTGATTATTTTATACGTTTAAATATACATTTTAAAATATGAATGATTTATAAATATTTTCATTGAAATATTTTACCAAATACTTAGTTAGTGAATTATAAAGTATAATTTAACTTCGTTTTGATTGTTTGCGCGCTTAATATTTTAATCGCGTAGACGTTTGTTTGTACGATACGAATTAATTACGAAATATTATCAAAATAATATTTAACATAAAATAGTGTTATTAAATAATGTTATATCATTTAATAAAACTGTTCACCAACGTCCATATTCATTGAACCGAATTTTATTCGATTTAAAAAAGCGCACGATTTAGCCAAATCGCGTAATTGTATATATTCAACAATATATATTTCGATACATTAATTAGCCTAACACGGAACTAATTACATGTATTTACAGTTGATTCGGCACTAATCACTAGTCCTAATTTTGACGGGTGTCATAACCTTCCAAAGGGAGAGTATCCAATTGGAACTAGATGGGTATTTAAGTGTAAGAGAGATGATCGGGGCGTCATTACTCGCAATAAAACTCGTCTAGTGGTTCAAGGGTTTAATCAACAAGAAGGAATAGATTACAATGAAGTGTTTACACCAGATGCTAGGCTAGAAGCAATTATAGTATTCTTAGCATTTGCCTCATTCAATGGGATAAAAGTTTATCAGTTGGATGTTAAGAGTGCCTTTTTGTATGACAAAGTTGAAGAATTGGTGTATGTTTCACAACCACCAGGGTTTGTTGATCCTGACTATCCAGATAGATTATATCGATTGAATAAGGCTCTATATGGATTACATCAAGCACCTCGGATGTGGTATGGAACATTATCAATGTATCTACTTGAGAATGGATTCACAAGAGGATCAATTGATAGTACTCTTTTTGTAAAGTGGTAGAAGAAAGACTTTCTACTTGTGCAAGTGTATGTTGATGACATTATCTTTGGATCTTCTAATAAAAAGATGTGTCAAGAATTTGAGTAAGTCATGAGAAAAAGGTTTAAAATGTCTGCAATGGGAGAGTTGAATTTCTTCTTAGGATTGCAAGTTGACCAAAAGAATGATGGACTCTTTATTCATCAATCTAAATATATATATGAGCTATTGGAACGCTTTAAGATGGATGAAAGTAAGGTCTACAATACTCCAATTCCATTCAATCATAACCTTGGACCAGATACATCGAGTGATAGCTATGTGGATCGAACTCTTTATAGAGCCATGATCGGATCATTAATGTATCTAACTGCCTCTCGGCCTGACATTATGTTTGCTGTTTGTATATGCACAAGATATCAGGCTAATCCGAAAGAGTCACATATTCAAGCTGTAAAACGGATCTTTCGTTACCTCAAAGGAAAACCGAAGCTGGGACTTTGGTATCCGACTAATGGAGACTTAGATCTCATAGCTTATACTGATTCAGATTATGGAGGATGCAATCAGAATAGGAAATCTACAACCGAAGGATGTCAATTCTTAGGAGGTAGATTAGTATCCTGGCAGTGCAAGAAGAAAAGCTCGATAGCCATTTCTACATGTGTAGCTGAGTATGTTGCAGCTGGAAGCTGTTGTTCTCAAGTACTTTGGATCCATCAGCAACTGCGGGATTATGGGTTAATAATAACCAATACTCCTATGATGATTGATAATGAGTCAACAATGTCGATCACCAACAATCCAGTGAAGCACAGTAAAACTAAGCACATTGAAATTCAACATCATTTTATTAGAGACTGTGCTGAGAAAAATTTGATAAAGTTAGTTAAGGTTCCGTCATTGGATAACTTAGCAGACTTATACACAAAGGCGTTCGACAGAGCAAGATTTGAGACGTTGGTTCAACTAAACGGAATGAGAAATCCAGAGTGATTAGTTTTCCAAGGGTATTTTTGTAATAGTTAGTAGTACTTTTTATGTTCTTATTAAAAAAAAGGGGGGGGGGGGGCGTATGGCATTTATTTGCTTGTTAACTGAGGGGAATCACCTCCAATAAAAGAACGACAGTAGTTGTTTTAGAAAAAATGTTTAAATTTTTATCTCCAAAAACTATAGGAAGTGATAGTACATTAGGAGAATAAGATTCACAATAATAAGCTTAAGTCCTAAGTATGATGTGTTAGTAGGTTCAATTAAAGCTACATTAGAACTACAGCGGTTCTATCAAGTATGTATTTATATTTATTTGATTATAGACCTATATCTACAAGTTATAATTTGCATGTTTTAAATGTCTAGATAGCTTCATTATATGATGTACATGTAGGCAACACTAAGCATTTAAGAAGTCTTAATATATTTGATTGTTATCTAGTGTTTCTATTATATGGTGTATGACATAAGTTTTAATTGTTGACTGATAGCATTCACATGCACTGTAATTATTAAGCTATAAATGACAAATAGTAACAATATGAGTATTAACTTAATTACTGGTGACTTTGTTGTATAGAGTACAGACCTGGAGCCTTTATGTCGCACCCCCAAAACACGTGATAGCGGAAGTATGAGGTGTCACGGGGGCACCAACCAAATCAAATATCATCACACAAAGATTACATTGAACGACCTCTAAATAAGATGTTTTAAAAATAGTTACATTTCCGTAATTAAAATGTATTCATAAGTTTTACAAATCCCATGGAGTTCGCATCCGATATGTAGAATTACATAGCTATCATTACAAAATATAGTAAATGCAATCTAATCCTTGGTTGTTTCAAAATATGCGACTCGGGCTAAATGCTTCCATAAGCGTCCTACTGTGGCTGGTTACCTGAGAAATACATACTAAAAGGGTCAACATAAAGTTGGTGAGTTCATAGGTTTGTTAAACAGTTGTTTAGATATCGTATGAAACACAAGATTTAATAATGTTTGAAATCAATCAAATATGTATACTATTGCCATGAGCTCATAGTCCGAAGCTTAACAATGTGTGTCGTGCCTCTTTCGAGTAAGCGATCGTTAGTGGCCCTGCAAGTGTCTAATCCGATACACTCATGTGTACAAATATTAATACGTCCGTTTGATAGGTTAGCACGACTAACCCGGACGGGGATTGTCAGTCCCAAATAGATCTATTTTCTAATACTCGCGCTCAGTCCAAATTAACGAAGCTATGATGTGTGAGGACATTAAATGGATTGGTGTGTTAACTTATGCAATCCGTATAATGTTGTTTGTTGTACTTGTGTTCATAAAAATAGTTGTGTAAAAGAAGTTGTATGTATTCTCACCCCAGGATATAAAACAATAAAAAGGGGCTATGAAACTCACCTGAGAGCAATTAGCGAGCAAATAATCAAATAGGCAAGCAAGGTGTCCCAAGGTGCAACCTTCTAACATTCTAAACGTATAAGGTTGTATATAAGTAGATGTCTCAAAGACATTCTATGTAAGTGGAGGGTTAATGTCCACCTAAAATTAGTTCACTCAACTAGTATATTCAAATAAGTTGTTCAAGTTCGTTTATCAAAACGTGTACGACCCGTTGGTGAAAGTTTGTAATAATAATTCATTTAGACATTATTATTAAGTTTGTTTTGTTGTATACTATTCATTAGTAAATATTGTGGGTTGCTAATAGATTATTTAGTTCGTAAAAACCTTAAATCGTACGTCAAAGTTGGTCAACTTGTTGGACAAAGTTGGTCAAACCTGGTCAAACTGGTCAAAGGTGGTCAAACCTGGTCAAACTGGTCAAAGTTGGTCAAATCAAGTCAAAGTTGGTCAAAGTTACCAACTAAGTCACCCAAACCCATTTTTGTTACCATTTTCCAAAAATAGTAAGTTTTGTCGTTTTTCAAAACCGAATTCCGTTTCCATTGACTTGGTCAACCCATCTCGGTTTGACCCGAGACTTTTACCCAACCCTTAGATATGGTCAAATGTTAAAAAATCAGTTTTACCATTTTTACCAAGCTTCGGAGAGTGTCGGTTTTTATCGTTATTCAAAATCAATCCATATTATCTAATTTCCAGAAAATACATCACATAGCCTAATTTTTATAAAATATATATGTTCCAAATTAGTTCCCCATAAAAATACCAAGTGTTCCCCCATGTGTTATCTACTTCCAGTAATATTTTTAGGAATTTAAGAGTAGTCTAAGTATTTTTCAAAATTACATGTGTCCTATGAGGTCCAACAGTTGACCAATCTGGACACATGCATAAAGATTACATTTCTGAGACAAATCTACAAGGAACTAGTAAAAGTTGTAAACATAAAAGGTTTATTCAATTAAATGTGTAAAATTTAAGTGGTGGTTTCAGGTTATTTAGATATGTGTAGCTCAAGATATGGTCAAACCATGAGACCTAAGTTTCTGACCTTTCTTGACAGATTATACATGTTCTTTTACACAAATTATTTAAAATAGTTAACAAGCTCAGAAAAATATGAGGTTTAAGATTTTGGAAAGCTTACTTCTTAAACTTCCTTTTTTACTATAAAAACGTCCATTTTCATGGAGATATGATTTTTCTAAAAATCGTGGAAGTGAGCACAACTTTCTAGACAGAAAGTTTGTCTTACATTTTTGTTGATTTCAAGTTATAAAAAATGGTTTTTGAGCTAGATTTTGTTATAATACTTGTTTATTGAACCTTATAACATGTTTATAAGCATAAACAGGTGTAAGAAAAGTTCTCACAATGATGTTTTGAAGAAGGAATGACAGAAATGAGATGAGGAAGTCTTGAGCTCTTATTTTCTTGAAAAATCTTTGCAAAATGATGAATATTGTGGTGGTGGTTTATGGTGGCTTCAAGGTGGATTGTGGTGGTGATAAGGTGATGTATGGAGGTGGTGGAGGACTGATTTAATTCAGTTGTTTCTTGAGAGGAAAAGTGAAGAAAGATAGAGAGAAAATGAGGAGTGTGAGTGATAATGAAAGAGGGAATGCATGGAATAGGAGTGGGGGTGTAAGGAATCTCAATTATGAGAGTTTGCATGGGATTTTAGTGATGAGGGGGAGAGGTGGTCGATTTTTAGGGGGCCTATAGGGCTGGAAATGTTTTTCAAAAATGGTTTCTAGACTGTGTTGCGTTCTGTGTTCGTTTACTCGTTATTTTCGTTAAAATGTTAAATCGCGTAGCTTTATTTTGAGTCGTTTAAATTAACGATATAAATGGGATTATTTTTCAATGAAGTATTATTAAAATACTTAAATTTGGGTTGTCAAAATATTAATTAGGTTTTTGTTTGGTTGACGGGTTCAGTTTGCGCGTTTTTACCGTGTTTGTTACGTTTTAAACAAAACGTCGAGGTTTTCGTGTATTATTATATAAAAATAATAATATATGATAAATAACTTCTAAAAATAGATTTAAGTTATTTATAGAAAGGTTTTCACCAACGTCGTATAATTAGGCGGACTCAGTCCGATTGTTTCGCGCGATTACAAATAATTACGTAAGCGTAATATAAAACAATTACGTAGGTGTTTATTCACAATAATATACAAATAGTTACAAGTAATTACAAGTATTTAGCCTAAATCATATCTAAATACACGTAATTAGAGTTTCGGTTAAGTTTAAAAGTTAACCTAAATTGCCGGGTGTCACATTCTCCCCTGACAGGAGAATTTCATCCCGAAATTTTCTCGTAGTCATAGTTTGTGTGGGATTTAGCGAAAGTGTGAGTATTTCTGACTTTTAACTAAGTCCATGAAAGGAAAGTTCATTGTTGTGATGCAACAAATCCGTTTATATTCGTTTGGATAATTATCTCCGTGTACTATTAGTAGGACAATTATTCCTAAATAGTCAGTCGTAGTAAGGTCATTTACTATAAGGTTCATAGTTGTAGGAAAACATTCCTATAAGGTTCGTAGTAGGAAAACATTCCTAATAGTTCATAGTTCATGTGAGTGTGAACAGTTAGTTGGATTATATCCAATATAAATTGCTGGAAACGTATTTCCAATAAGTAAACTGTTAAGAGACCCAAAGATAGTCTAATGTAAAAGTCGTCAGAAAACGTAAGTCATAATCCCAAGAGGTATATGGAAGAATTTTCTTGCTAAGTTCAAAGTGCAAGTTCTACGATGTGCTTGGAACATAGATTGGTGGGGTGTGATTGTGTATTGGACTAAACTAATCCGGTATCGTATAAGGTTGATATAATTATGTCATTGTCTCCTTTAGTTTTATCTTCCAATACTTTCGTATTGATCGTTGTCACCTCTATCACTAACGTCTCAGTTTGTCTCTATATGAATTAACTTCATCCGATTTTGCAAGATCGAGTATTGCTACTATCAAACCGACTACTAAGAAAATCTTATTTCGTACTAGTCTATCGTACCTATTCCTTTATTAGAAAACCACAATCCAACTTCTTATCTTAGAATTTCCTTAGCAATGTTTCAGGTGTAATCGGTATTCTAGTTTCAAAATGGGATTAAAGGTTAGATCATAGAGAAAGATTGAGTGAAAATCAAGTGTTTGTTGATATATATGGTTTTCTTTTGCCAAAAACGTCATCTTAATTTTTTGATAACTTTGTTAATAATTTATGAATTTTGAAAATTCCTTAAAAACATTTTGTGGCAAAATTTGATTAAAATCGCTGCTGACGTGAATCTGTTGAAAACTCTTGTCATTAACAAAATGGGGAAATATTTGTTTAACAAAAATCCATTGAAAAATTGAAGTTGTGGGAAATTTTGAGTAACCGTTTGATGAAAATTTGTTAAAGGCTCAAATAGATGAAAATACGTTGAAAACTCTGGTCATTGAAAAGTGTTGAAAATTCTATTTGTCCTCTATTGGAAGATTTATGTTTGTGAATAATTCGTGGAAAATGTCTGTCGAAAGGTTTATTTGAAAATTATTTCCTACACACAATACATGTTTAGTGGAATTTCTACTAGTCCTAAGAGAGTTCTAATTTGCACACTAGTCTTAATCGCAAGGCAGCGACTTCGTCTCTAGTCTCCATCACCTGGAGATGGATAGCTTCTATGGTTTCACTAAGATTTTTGTCGATCCTCAAGGATCTGTGCAATTCGGCCCTATGACAGGTGCATCCAACCAAAATGGATTTCGTGTTGTTCTAACTCCATAGTGTCTATTCTATTTTCGTGAAGGCGTAGCCTAGCAGCTAGTACCAGAACGGTATGGTAAGTGGGTTCATGTGCGTATAGAGAGGTTCACATGTCGATAGCTTCTTTGTCCCCTGTAGAAATCTATATTCCTTCTTCAGTTCTCCAAGTCTCAAGTGTTGCAAGTAATCAATTCCATTGGCAGACATCTGCCCTATGACGGGTCCTAGTGGGTGGAGTATCAGTAGTAGTGGTATGAATAGGACAAGTTCTAGTTCGAGGTGGTGTGTCTGTTCTTCTAGTCGTGTGTAGCACGCGCGCTCCATGGGTCTATGATACAAGTGGGAACGAAGAGTGCGAAGTGACTGGAGGAGGTGTAGTTCATCTAGGTGTCGAAGTATCGTACGGTTTAAGTTCTATACGTGTTCCCATGTGATTTGGTTGCGAGCGGAAAGAAGAGGGTGAAGTAGGCGTCACTTATTTGGGTGAAGCAGATAAATTCTTATTCAGTCTATTTATGTACTTTATTTTTCCAAGTGTTTAATAAAATGGTACTTGATACCACTGTTAGTTTATATGTTTCATACTTTATCTTTAGTTTTATTTTTTAAATAAAGTTGTTTTATTTTAATAAATATGACCCTTTGGAATTAAATTATACTGAATATTCTCAGCTATGTTGAACAATCGTAACAGATACAAGTGAAAAATAATTTATTTATTTTGAACTTGTGTATAGATTTAATGTCGTAAGGTATATAAGTAAATAATTTTAAACATTTTATATATAGGCTAAATAGTTACAGAGATAACTATAAATGCAAATGGGTTTTTAATTTATACATAGTATTAAATTCGCATTTTAATTTGTTTGCGAGTTTGACTAGTCAAACTCTGCGAATCGACTTCAACTCTGTGAATCGAGTTCAAAATTGCGAATCGAGTACAGGGTATAAAAAAGGTGTGCAGTCAAACGAGTCAAACCCACCGAACCCACGTGTTATTGCGAGTTCACTTCAACTCTGCGAATCGACAAACGGCGAAACGAGGCGAAACATTATCTTAGACTGTGTTTGATTTCTCAATTACGAGAAAAAGATTTTGAATCTGTAGGTTTTATACAAAATTCAATTACGAACATTTTGAGGTATCATACGAACGTTTTAATTGCATATTTAACTCGAAATCGAAGTTTTTATTAACTTAGGGTTTCGGTTCTAAATTCAAACGACTAACATAGATTAAGGCTGCTATTTAACAAGAATCTTAAGGGTTAATGTTAAACGAACCTTAATGATCGTAAATACATCAATAGATTATGTTTAAACTGACAAATCAATCGATTCAAGTTTGGATCCGCAACTGCTGTTCATGTTGCGAATTAAGTTCAAGTTCAACTCGCAGAATTCAAATTAGCGAGTTGAGATTTGATTCGTAGATCCTGAGTTGCGAGTTGAACAACTACTGCGTTGACTTGTTGACCTGCGGACCGAGTTGATTAGCGGATCGACTTGCGATTCGAAGTTGCAGATTGACTTGGTTAGCGAGTTGACTAGTTTGCAAGTTCAGTTGTTAGTTGACATTGACTTTAGCGAGTTGAAATAATACTTTAAAAATAAAACGTCACTTGTAACTTAAATGTTTGATTTAATAAGCTATATTTATATATCATTTTACTTTAAAAGTTAATATATGCTTTGACGTAAGAATTAAATATTAATACGTAATAACATATATATTTTATATTTATATATATACGACTTTTGATTCTTTAGTAATAAGTTATATATATATATATATATATATATATATATATATATATATAGCATTAACTTACGACTATTTAGTAATAAGTAAAATATCATTTATATAAGACTTGAGACAATTATGTAACAAGTTATGTATTCTAAATTTAGACCTAAGATGTTTGATGAATTTTGTTTTGTAATTCATTATAGTTTAAAATTTAGTTAATGTTGTTAACGTGCATTAATTGTTTTTGTCATTTGTGTTTTATACAGATATGGCACGTCCGTTTGATAAAGGTCACAACATTCTTGTTGACTTAGATCTTTCAGCACGTGGAGCTAGTAAGGTAGCTCAGGTGCTTACATTTTTTGCACGTTCACACATTCGATATGCGATTACAGAGTCTCCAATGATCTCTCAGACAATACTGAACGACTTCTGGACAGATATTCAGTATGACGAGACCGTCAACCCACCGGTCATTCGTGCAACGGTTAATCAACAACCGATTGCGTTTTCTGCATCTAACCTTCATCATATTTTATGACTGGGGACCGTAGACCAAGAAGATGGTCCGACTGAGTACCCAACTGATTTTGTTGAGGGTGCGTTAGGCCGTTTGGGGTATACAGGCGAGCGGAGAGGACATCAGTTCCTTAAAGCTCTTGTTATTGGCCAATGAAGATTCTTATAACATGTTATAGTCACAATTTTTAGACCGAAGAAGGGCGGTTTTGACGAGTTAAGCCCTGCTCTTATATTGGTTGTACTGTCACTGGTTTATAACAAACCATACAGTTTGTGTGATTTCATTTTTGGTGAGCTGGTACGCCAGATATCGGGTACTCTTAGATCGAGATTTTTGATCTACCCGAGGTTTTGTATGATGATTATTCTTCATCATCTTCCGGAGCTTGTTATTCCTGAGCCGCACTTATGTGTTAATACTATTGCGCTCAGAGGATACAATGCTATGTTTTAGGAGACTATTCGTCGGGAAGAGTATGTCAAGCCTGAAATTCGTGATCTTTTTGGTTATATTCTTGATGCGGCTTACATTACACCACTGAACAATGGTTCGTTGGATGTTGTTGCTTCTGATGCTGATGCTGCAGTTATTCCCGAGCCTGTTGTGAATGTGGTTCCACAACCTGAGCTAGGATGCTCCACAACCTGAGCCATAGGAGCTGCTTGAAGATGTGCTTATTCAGGCTGATCAACCGGAACAGCAGGTTGATGCACAGGTTGCTGCATAGCTAGTGAAAGAGATGTTAGGGCAAAATGATGATGCCAATGATCCGCTTCTTCAAGCGATTGATCAGTATATTGATGCAGCACCTGCACAGGTATAATTTAAATTATATAATAATATAGATACTTAATTGATAGATCATAGATGTATAATATTATTATATAACGATAATGATATAGATATTAATATGATTAGGCAATATATCTAATTATATAATATGGATATCATTATGCACAGGAAGTTGAGACTCCAGACCCAGAGGTTGTAAGACTTGAGGGTGAACAGGGACAGCGAGATCGATCTGAGGTATTACCTGCTAAGGTATTAAATTGGATTTATCTTTAAAACATATATAGAAGCATAGATGATAGAGCTTTAATCTAATCATAAATTTTTAATATTATTGTAATTAGGAACCAATGGATATGGAACTAGAGGTTGATAGACCTACAGGTTCTTCGACTGTGGTCTTACCTTCTGAGGTATTATATGTTGTTGACATATAGAATGTGTATGATAGAGCGTTATGCTAATCATTAATGTTTAATATGCTTAATATATAGGATACTGAGGCTGGTCCGTCAGGTGGACGTGATGGTGAAACTATATCAGATGCTGATTGTGACGTTCGACCTATTTCGCCGCCTGCTGGTATGATTCCTTATAGATCTAGACATATAAAGGATCCAAGCTTAAAAGGAAAACGCACAGCTGATGATTTAGATCCTGATTTTAATGTATTAGATGAGGATCTAGATGAGGAGGAAGAGATTTTGAAAACTCGGTGTCACACCCCGCTAAAGCGGAAACATGAGATGTAACAGCACAATGGTTCCACAGCACAAGGCTCCACTAATGACTTCAACATTCATAAGGGTAATCGTAGCTTCATTTTCCCAACTACTGATTGTTTCCTGAAAAGCATGTAAAAATGAGGGTCAACTACAAAGATAGTTGGTGAGTTCACAGGTTTTAGAATAAGTGAGAATGCCGTTTAAAAGTATTCAAAATCACATTTGAAAGATTTACGTTGCTACGTAAATAGCTGTTTAGTGTATAAATGCGAAAGTCATCTAGAAGTTATCAAAACCACGTTTGAAAGATTTACGTTGCTATGTAACTAGTTGTTTATACGCGAATTAGAATTCATTTAAGAACGACATGTATAGCTTGAGTCCACAACCAAACCTACTGGCCCGAGAACAACGCCCCTAAGACATGTCCTATCGCGAACATTTAAAGTTGGTGGTATGCACTCACATGCACGAGAGAGTGGGAAGGTGGCCTCCTTCCAAATAGTACTATCCATATCAACCATCGGCTCAATAATGAGTTAATAGGTTGTGTAAGAGAAAAACCGGGGACTTTAGATGCGATAGAGTCACAAGCATACAATAAGAGCATATATATAGTATATGTACACTTAGAAACATTTTTAGCACAAGAGATAGAATGTGTACATTTCCAGAACAGTTTTTAATATCAAAGTAGTAAATGTTCAATCATGAGCAGTTTCGTAATCGGATTCAATAAGAACAGCTTTGCAGTAAGATATAGTTTGTGTACACGTTCAAGAAAGGTTGTACTAGTGCACAAGTTCAAGGGCAGTTTCAATAAAATATAAGTTTCGCAGTAAAATATGGACTGTGTACCTGTTTCAAGAACAGTTTTACTAAGCTTACACATTAAAGAACAGTTTAGAAAACAAGTAGTCATGCTTTTCACCCCAAAAAGTTTATGAAAACAGTAGAAAAATGGGGCTGTGAATACTCACCTGAGTTTAGCAAGCAAATATAGCAATTAGCAAGTATGTGTGTTCTAAATGCAACCTTCTAGCCCTAAACGCATAAGGTCGGGTGTAAGTGGGAGTTAATGTTTACTTATGCTAATTGTTCACTCAACTAGTATGTCCATATATATTTTGTTTTAGAAAACGTGTGTGACCCGTTGGTGAAAGTTTGTAACAATAATTCTCAAAGACATTATTATTATATATGGTTCATTGTACACTTTGCAATAGTATATGTCGCGTGTGTCTAAGTTGTCCTCGTTTGTAGTTATTGTTGTTACACGAATTGGATACTAAGTGAAATTAGAATTTCATTCTTTGGTCCAAAAGTTCTAAGTGTCATTTTTCGTTCGGGTTATATTTACAAGTCTCGTTTTTGGTCTAAGTTAGTTAATAAGTCACCCAAACTCATTTTTGTTTACAATTCTTTCCAAAAAATAGTAAGTTTCCAAAAATGGCAAGTTTGAGGTTTTCGAAACCGAGTCTTGTATTTGTTGACTAGTCGGTTTGACCATAAACTTTTACACAAACTCTTATATATATATATAAGTCATAAAAAGTAAGTTACATCACTTATATTATGTTCGAAAGTGTCGGTTTTCATTTTTATACAAAATCAGTCCACTATCTCATTTTTCCAGAAAATGCACTTGTTAGTCGAAATTTTATAAAATTGTACATTCTGAATTAATTCACAAGAAAAATACAATTTATTCCCATACATGTTAACCACTTCCAGTAATGTTTTCATAAATTTTACAGTAGTCTAATTATTTATAGAAATTACATATGTCCTATGAGGTCCAACAGTTGACCAATCTGGACATGCACATAAAGATCGAGTTTTTGGGCAAAAACTACAACTTTTTAGGAAAAAGCTATCGGTACAACTTTTGTAGCTAACAAAATTTATGAGAGTTTGGCTGTGGTTTCAGGTCATTTGGAGGTGTGTAGCTCGAGATATGGTCAAAACAACCATACTAAACTTTCTGACTTTATAGGGTAGATTATCTATGTCATCTCACAAAAAATATTAAAAATAGTACAAGAGCTCAGAAAAATATGAAGTTTTTGGGGTTGGAAAGATAACTTTTTGAACTTGATTTTTGACTATAAAAACATCAATTTTTATGAATAAATAATTTTTACAAAAATCGTGGAAGTGACAACAACATTCTGGACAGATTATGCATGTTACATTTTATGAGTTTTTGAGTGATAAAAAGTTATTTTAACAAGGTTTTTGGACATAAATCTTTCAGTGAACTTTAAATATATGTTATAAGAGTAAAATAATGAAATAAAAAGTGTTCTCACAATGGGGATTAGATGAAGGAAAGAAGGAAGTGTTGTAGAGCTTGAATCCTTGTAAAAAGTTGAAGTTTTGATGTGGTGGTTGTATGGCGGTCAACGGCGGTCAATGGTGGTCAATGGTGGTGTTGTCGTGGTGATGGGGTGGTAATTCTCCAGATTTTAGAGAGAGAGAGGGAGGTTGTAGAGAGAAGTGAGAGCAAATGGGAAAGAGTAAAGTTGTGAGAAATGAGGAGAATGCATGAGATTTGAGTGGTTAAGTGAGGAGGTTACATAATGAGGGTCTCATGGGGAAGGGGAGCATGGGGAGAACGACCAAGGGGCCCATTTGGGGTCAAAAATCAGTTAATATTTTGTCTATTAAGTTTAGGTTACGTATTGTGTTCGTTTACCCGTTACTTTCGTAAAAATGTTAAATCGCGTAACGTTATTTTGAGTAGTTTAATTTAAAGATATATTTTGGATATTTTTCCATTGAAGTATTATTAAAATACTTTATTTTGAGTTGTCAAAATAATTATCGAGTTTCGTTTGGTTGCCGAATTCGATTCGCGCGTTTTCATTGCGTTGAAGACGTTTTAGCCAAAACGCCTAAGTTTTTTTTTTTTTTTTGTATTATTTAAATAGAATAATAATTTATGATAAACTTATAAAAATAGATTTAAGTTATTTGTAAAAATGTTTTCACCAACGTTCGTGTTAAGTTGGGTATCGTCTGATTGAATTTACTTGTCGAGTCACCGGAATTTCAGTTTTGCGATTCGATAAGGACTTTGTGAAGACGTAAAGAGGTAGATTTTTCTTTATTTTATTTGGCATATAGTAACCTAGTTTGGCTTGTCTAAAGGAACTTAAAAATCACTAAGCAATCTTTAAGACGTTCTACGACTTTGGTAAGCCTACGGAGTCATAACCTAGAATTTTCACTAGGATTTAAGGAATGTAGTAAGCGTAGTTTGATATTCGAGTGCGGTAATGACCTGAGATTTTAATGGTTGTCACAGTCTCCCCCAGTTAGAAGAATTTCATCCCGAAATTCCATTGGTGGCACTGTCTAGATTCGGCTAGTGAATAGATAATGGTATTTTCGTTTCATAACACCTTCCCGTTCCTATGTGAACTCAGGTCCATGTTTAGAATTTTAGTGAACCTTAACTAAGGGAATCTTGTCACGTTTCAACTGCTTGGTACCTTTATCAAAGATTTCTGTGGGTTCCTCAGCAAAATGAAATCAATCATCGATTCGAATCCATTCTAAGGTCAAGATCTAAGAGTTGTCGACTAGACACTCCTTAAGGTTTGAGACATGAAATACTTCATGAATGCCACTCAACTCTTGAGCAGTTCTAGTTTGTAAGCCACCGGGCCTATTCGTTTCAAGATTTTGTATGGTCCAGTATAGCGTGGGCTTAACTTGCCTTTCATGCCAAAGCGTACAAGTTCTTTCCAAGGTGATACTCTCAGGAACACTCTATAACCCATTTGGAATTCAAGGGGCTTTTTGCGATTGTAAGCGTAGCTTTTATGTCTACCTTGGGTTGCCTTATGTCGTTCTCTTAATGTTGTGATTTAGTCCATAGTTTCCTGAAAGATGTCTGGCCTCGTCAAGTGCTTCTCACTGACTTTGTGCCAACTTAACGGTGATTGGCATTTCTGTCCATACAAGGCCTCAAATGATGCACACTAGATGCTAGTGTGGTAACTGTTATTGTAAGAGAACTCTATCAGAGGTAAGTGTACATCCCAACTTCCTCCGAAGTCTAGTACACAGTCTTGCATCATATGTTCTAAGGTTTAAATTGTTCGCTCACTTGTCCTTTTGTTTGAGGGTGATAAGCAGTACTCAGATTTAGTTAGGTATCCAACGCCTTCTGCATTGATAGCCAAATTCGTGGTGTAAAATGACAATCTCTATCAGAGATAATTGACATGGGCACTCCGTAACGCGGCATAATTTCTTCAATATAGATTTGAGCAAGTCTCTCCATTATGTAATCCTCTCGGATAGGTAGAAAACGCACAGATTTTGTCGGATAGGTAGAAAACGCATAGATTTTGTCGGTAGGTCGACAATAACTCAAATGGAGTTGTGACCCTTGGAAGTTCGAGGTGACTTAGTGACGAAGTCTATTGCTATCTGTTCCCATTTCCATTGGGGTATTTCGGGTTGTTGTAATAACCCTGACGGCTTTCTGTACTTAACTTCGCAATCATAGTCGTTAAGTAATTCGACCCATCGGCGCTGTCTCATATTTTGATCTTTTTGGTCGAAGATGTGTTGGAGACTTTTGTGGTCGGTAAAAATAGTATCTTTGTACCGTACAAGTAGCGTCTCTAGAGTATAAGCTCGAAAATAATGGCTCCTAACTCTAAGTCATGAGTTGTATAGTTCTTTTCGTGGATTATCAGTTATCGAGAGGTGTAGATGATGACTTTATTCCGTTGCATCAACACGCAACCAAGTTTTTGGTGTAAGGCATCGTAGTAACTACTAAATCATCGTTGCCTTTGGGTAAGGACAAGATTGGTGCACTGCGGAGTTTTTGTTTCAACAGTTGGAAATCTGACTCTTGTTTGTCGATCCAATCGAATTTCTTCTCTTTCCGAGTCAGTGAGGTTAAAGGTTGGTCTATTTTGGGAAATTTCTCAATGAATTGTCGATAATATCCAACAGACCTAAGAATTATCGTACCTCAGTTGGAGTAGTAGGTGTTTTCCAGCACTTGAGTGCCTCGATCTTGGCTGGATCAACATGTATCCCTTGACTGTCAATGACGTGCCCTAGGAACTGTACTGTTCACATCCAGAACTCACACTTAGAGAATTTAGCATATAACTCCTTGTGCTTGAGTAATTCCAAGATAGTCTTTAGGTGTTGGCCATGTTCGGTTTCGTTGTGAGAGTAGATTAAGGTGTCGCCGATAAACACAATAACAAATTTGTCTAGATATGGCTTGCACACCCGATTCATATGGTCCATGAATACTGTCGGTACGTTGGTTTAGTCGAATGGCATCACTTGGAAGTAGTAATGCCCGTAGCGAGTTCTAAAGGTTGTTTTAGGAATGTCAGAGTCTTGAATTCGTAGTTGATGATAACCAGACCGTAGATCTATCTTTGAGTAAAATCTCGACCCTTGAAGTTGGTCCAGCAGGTCATTGATTCTTGGAAGTGGGTATCGATTCTTAATGGTTATTTTGTTCAGTCGTCGGTAATCGATACACATTCGAAAAGATCCATCTTTCTTTTTCATGAATAGGTACGGAGCTCCCCAGGGTGAGGAACTTGGTCGTATGAATCCCTTGTCCAGGGGTTTTTGTAATTGGGTGGACACTCCTGCAACTCGGAAGAGGCTAATCTGTATGTGGCTCGTGCCATGGGTGCTGCGTCGGGCACAGGGTTTATTTGGAATTTGATTTGTCTAGGTGGGTAAAGGCCAGGCAAGTCTTCGGGGAAAGATTTCCGGAAAATTCTGCATGAAGGGGTACGTCCTTAAGTCGCTTCTCCTCCGACTTCTGTTCGGTCACGAGTGCAAAGATTGCCTGATACTCTTTTCTTACGTACTTTCGGGTTTTCATGAAGGAAACAATGTTCAAGCTCAGTTTACCGGTCTCTCCCTGTAGGATCAAACTTCCACCGGTAACGAGGGGAATACGAATGAGTTTCTCAAAACAGATGATTTCGGCACGATGCTTGGATAACCACCATGCCTACTATGATATCGATGCTTCCGATTTCAGCGGGTATGAAGTTTATGGGGAAAAGTTTGTTGCAAGTACGTCTTGCATTAAAAATTGGTTGGAAATCAAATTGTTGATTTAAAAGAAGACATAACAATGTCTAAGTCATGTTTATAAGCAATCAATTCATGACCGTTTCGTTGGTCAAATCGTAGTCCAAACGTTAAAGGGTAGTCGCTTATAAAGTAGTTGTTAAAACAATTGGTAAACTTGTTTGTAAATCAGTAGTCGTAGGTATAAATAGTGATAAAACCTTGATCAAATGATATGTTTTATACAAATGAGTTTATACACCTATGGAATTTGAAAGTTTTGTAGAATATTTCGTAGAGAGGTTCTTGTAAAATCTTTTTGAAAATTTTACAATGAAATCTGTTTGAAATCTCATAGTCCGTTGAAAATTTTGAGTTAATCAAAATATGTTGGAAACTCTTGACAGTACTTTGAAATTCTTTTTAATAATAGAATTCGCAGAAAATTAGAAGTTGTGGAAAAATTCTAGGTGAATGTCTGAAGTAATTCATTGAATGCTCGAGTTAATGATAATACGTTGAAATCAACCGAAGCGCATGAGTAATAGATTACATGATTGACGTTTACAAAATATGTCGGGCATTGTTACCTTCAGACAAATTACGAAAGTCTTATACAACATGTGATGGGGTTCTTATATACCCATGGAGATAGAAGTTTTTAATATAACATGAGGTAGGCACGTCCTTCTACTTCTAATTTATTCCAGATTCAGGTCGTCGTCTGACGAGTAATCATCCATAGTGGAGCTTGCCATTTTCTTCGAGAGGAAGTTTTATTAAGACGGTGAATTTAATAACAGGAGGGTTTAGTGAGTATCGTAGATTCAAAAGGTAGTTATAACAATGACCGAGTGGGGTTCTCAAAGTAGTCGATCAGGACTATGTCATTGTTTCGAAGTAAACAAATGTTTGATAAAGATTGTTTGGTAAATATAGTTGGTAATCCCGTAGTTGCAATTCCCCCTTGCAGTAGTGATTAAAATGACCAGATCATTGTCGAAATAGTTTATGTTCGGAGTGGTTGAGGTCGCAAACAAAGTTATTGACAAGTTATTGGAATCCATCCAATTGTTGGAAAACGTTTCCCATATGTAGGTGTCATGGTTGACTAATTTCACCGGCAGACCTCTGTAAAATGACGGATCCTAGTGGGTGGAGTATCAGTAGTAGTAGTAGTTAGCGAAAGGTCTAGTTTGTGATGGTCTATCAGTCCTTCTAGTTGTGTATAACACACACAATCAATTTGGTCTACGATAAGCAGGGGAAAAAGAGCGTGGAACAGAAAAAGTAAATGTAACGTGCCTAGGTGATGAATTCTCTTTAGATTCTAGTTCTATACGTATTCCCGAATGATTAGGTTGGGAGTGGGAGGAAGAGTGTGAAGCGGGTGTCACTTGTTTGAGTGGCGCATCCTTAGGTGGATTCTCCTCAAGTGAGTCCTCTTTGAATATGTCTTTGCCCAATGCGGTTGGGCGAGCGGGTACCATGGAAGTCTCCACAGTAGTAAGTAGGGCTATATATATGTATATACACATAAAAACCTAGCACATAAGCACGTATAAGGGATAATCCCGTTTCTATCATAGGTCTACGTCTGCTAAGGCATTCCCGTTCACTATGGCTATTTCAGGTCTCGCATCGCTTCGCCTTTAATTGTACATAGTTGATCAGGATATGCTAAATTGAATTCAAATGATGCAATTGCTGAACCAGTCATACCTAATAAGGAATACTACCCTAACAGTTATAGTCTATGTCACTAATGCAATCCTAGTTCTCTATAATCTTAGGCTCTGATACCAAATCTGTCACACCCCGCTAAAGCGGAAACACGAGATGTAACAGCACAATGGTTCCACAACACAAGGCTCCACTAATGACTTCAACATTCATAAGGGTAATCCTAGCTTCATTTTCCCAACTACTGATTGTTTCCTGAAAAGCATGTAAAAATGAGGGTCAACTACAAAGATAGTTGGTGAGTTCACATGTTTTAGAATAAGTGAGAATGGCGTTTAAAAGTATTCAAAATCATATTTGAAAGATTTACGTTGCTATGTAAATAGCTGTTTAGTGTATAAATGCGAAAGTCATCTAGAAGTTATCAAAAACACATTTGAAAGATTTACTTTGCTATGTAACTAGTTGTTTATACGCGAATTAGAATTCATTTAAGAACGACATGTATAGCTTGAGTCCACAACCAAACCTACTGGCCCGAGAACAACGCCCCTAAGACATGTCCTATCGCGAACATTTAAAGTTGGTGGTATGCACTCACATGCATGAGAGAGTGGGAAGGTGGCCTCCTTCCAAATAGTACTATCCATATCAACCATCGGCTCAATAATGAGTTAATAGGTTGTGTAAGAGAAAAACCGGGGACTTTAGATGCGATAGAGTCACAAGCATACAATAAGAGCATATATATAGTATATGTACACATAGAAACATTTTTAGCACAAGAGATAGCATGTGTACATTTCCAGAACAGTTTTTAATATCAAAGTAGTAAATGTTCAATCATGAGCAGTTTCGTAATCAGATTCAATAAGAACAGCTTTGCAGTAAGATATAGTTTGTGTACACGTTCAAGAAAGGTTGTACTAGTGCACAAGTTCAAGGGCAGTTTCAATAAAAAAGATAAGTTTTGTAGTAAAATATGGACTGTGCACCTCTTTCAAGAACAGTTTTACTAAGCGTACACATTAAAGAACAATTTAGAAAACAAGTAGTCATGCTTTTCACCCCAAAAAGTTCATGAAAACAGTAGAAAAATGGGGCTGTGAATACTCACCTGAGTTTAGCAAGCAAATATAGCAATTAGCAAGTATGTGTGTTCCAAATGCAACCTTCTATCCCTAAACGCATAAGGTCGGGTGTAAGTGGGAGTTAATGTTTACTTATGCTAATTGTTCACTCAACTAGTATGTCCATATATATTTTGTTTTAGAAAACGTGTGTGACCCGTTGGTGAAAGTTTGTAACAATAATTCTTAAAGACATCATTATTATATATGGTTCATTGTACACTTTGCAATAGTATATGTCGCGTGTGTCTAAGTTGTCCTCGTTTGTAGTTATTGTTGTTACGCGAATTGGATACTAAGTGAAATTAGAATTTCAATCTTTGGTCCAAAAGTTCTAAGTGTCATTTTTCGTTCGGGTTATATTTACAAGTCTCATTTTTGGTCTAAGTTAGTTAATAAGTCACCCAAACCCATTTTTGTTTACAATTCTTTCCAAAAATAGTAAGTTTCCAAAAATGGCAAGTTTGAGGTTTTCGAAACCGAGTCCTGTATTTGTTGACTTGGTCAAACCGACTCGGTTTGACCCTAAACTTTTACACAAACTCTTATATACGTATATAAGTCATAAAAAGTAAGTTACATCACTTATATTATGTTCGAAAGTGTCGGTTTTCATTTTTATACAAAATCAGTCCACTATCTCATTTTTCCAGAAAATGCACTTGTTAGTCGAATTTTTATAAAATTGTACATTCTGAATTAATTCACAAGAAAAATACAATTTATTCCCATACATGTTAACCACTTCTAGTAATGTTTATAGAAATTATTTATAGAAATTGCATATGTCCTATGAGGTCCAACAGTTGACCAATCTGGACATGCACATAAAGATCGAGTTTTTGGGCAAAAACTACAACTTTTTAGGAAAAAGCTATCAGTACAACTTTTGTAGCTAACAAAATTTATGAGAGTTTGGCTGTGGTTTCAGGTCATTTGGAGTTGTGTAGCTCGAGATATGGTCAAAACAACTATACTAAACTTTCTGACTTTATAGGGTAGATTATCTATGTGATCTCACAAAAAATATTAAAAATAGTACAAGAGCTCAGAAAAATATGAGATTTTTGGCGTTGGAAAGATAACTTTTTGAAATTGATTTTTGACTATAAAAACATCAATTTTTATGAATAAATAATTTTATAAAAATCGTGGAAGTGACAACAATATTCTGGACAGATTATGCATGTTACATTTTATGAGTTTTTGAGTGATAAAAAGTTATTTTAACAAGGTTTTTGGACATAAATCTTTGAGTGAACTTTAAATATATGTTATAAGAGTAAAATAATGAAATAAAAAGTGTTCTCACAATGGGGATTAGATGAAGGAAAGAAGGAAGTGTTGTAGAGCTTGAATCCTTGCAAAAAGTTGAAGTTTTGATGTGGTGGTTGTATGGCGGTCAACGGCGGTCAATGGTGGTCAATGGTGGTGTTGTCGTGGTGATAGGGTGGTAATTCTACAGATTTTAGAGAGAGAGATGGAGGTTGTAGAGAGAAGTGAGAGCAAATGGGAAAGAGTGAAGTTGGGAGAAATGAGGAGAATGCATGAGATTTGAGTGGTTAAGTGAGGAGGTGACATAATGAGGATCTCATGGGGAGGGGAGCATGGGGAGAATGACCAAGGGGCTCATTTGATGTCAAAAATCAGTTAATATTTTGTCTATTAAGTTTAGGTTACGTATTGTGTTCGTTTACCCGTTATTTTCGTAAAAATGTTAAATCGCGTAACGTTATTTTGAGTCGTTTAATTTAACGATATATTTTGGATATTTTTCCATTGAAGTATTATTAAAATACTTTACTTTGAGTTGTCAAAATATTTATCAAGTTTCGTTTGGTTGCCGAATTCGATTCGCGCGTTTTCATTGCGTTCAAGACGTTTTAGCCAAAACGCCTAAGTTTTTTTTTTCTTTTTTTTTTTTGTATTATTTAAATAGAATAATAATTTATGATAAACTTATAAAAATAGATTTAAGTTATTTGTAAAAATGTTTTCACCAACGTTCGTGTTAAGTTGGGTATCGTCTGATTGAATTTACTTGTCGAGTCACCGGAATTTCAGTTTTGCGATTCGATAAGGACTTTGTGAAGACTTAAAGAGGTAGTTTTTTCTTTGTTTTATTTGGCACATAGTAACCTAGTTTGGCTTGTCTAAAGGAACTTAAAAATCACTAAGCAATCTTTAAGACGTTCTACGACTTTGGTAAGCCTACGGAGTCATAACCTAGAATTTTCACTAGGATTTAAGGAATGTAGTAAGCGTAGTTTGATATTCGAGTGCGGTAATGACCTGAGATTTTGATGGTTGTCACACTCGGAGCCGTAAAAGGGCTAGAGCTTCTACTAGACAATTGACTATTGGTCTAACTTAGTTTATCTATCGTTAGACATTAATTATCTTGTTAGTTAATCATAAGTTATCAACTAAGACAGATTTATCTGTAATAGCTACTCGGGATCGACAGCAGGATGAGCAGGTATCACAACAGGTGGTTACTGAACTGATATCTGTACCTATGGAGGTAAGGGATATAAGTTTAGTTCTACATGTGTTATATAATTGATTAGAGATTGAGGCAGAGTAATCTGTAACAATTACTTATTTATTTTTATATAACTAGACAGGATGAGATTGTGGATTTAGTACGTTTGGTTCAGTTTTTGACTACTAAAGCTAGTAAATTTGCTGCTAGTCTGCTCATGACAGCTTTATCTCAACCTACTCCACCACTTACTACTGCGTCTCATATTTATTCACTTACACCACCTGGACCATCAACTATCTCTGTTACCCCTACAACTGATGCTGAAAAGATTACATCCTTAGAGTTGCGGGTTAAGGAGTTAGAGAAGCTTACTTCTAATATTCCAGAGTTGGTAGCTCAGAATCTTCTTTTTGCATAGCAGATTACTCAACAAAGTACATCTTACAAGATACTGTTGGAGACTCATACTACATTGCTACAAGATTTTACTACCCAGCGACTGAAGCTTGATTCCTTAGAACGATTAGTGTTAAGAGTGAATTCAGGACAGTCAGCTCAGGGGAGATAATGGTATATTTAGAGTCTTGCAAACAAGATGAGCTAAGGGAGAAAAGAGATAATGATAAAGACGATGATCCAGTGCACCGAAAGATGGTGAGCTAACTGGTCCTTCAAAGACTAGTGAGCAAACTATGATTCAGGGGGAGTCAGCGGGTGCAAGTGGTGATGGTGCTGGTACAAGTGTTGCGGGTATAAGTGAAGTTGGTAAGACAGCTTAGACTTGTGTAGTTATTTGTATTTAGGATTTAGTTGAATTATGATTGTAAATTATAATTGTAACTGAATAATTGTTACTTAATATTTTTAGTAATATATTCGGCTTGAGATTATTATTACAAGTTAAATATATTATAAATTATTTAAGTTATATATGATATATAGAATTGTGATCAAAAGTCTTCCGACTCATTAAGTAGTAGAGCGGCGTGTCCCAATTACTTTTGGCGGTCAAATTTCTATGATAACTTACATATTTTAGACTTGGGAGTTGGTTATAACTGACAATTTTAATATGTTAAATATTTAAGTAGACAAAGATATATAATTTAAAAATATAATTGAAAGTTAAGTTTTTGGAAAGATAACAGTTCAATTAAGTCTTGGAATTATATAAGTTAATTAATTGTAAACTTAAATGTTTGGTGTTTATTCACAAAATATTAGAGTTTAAGTTTAATTAATATTTGTTAAGTGTTTTATAAAAGACTTAAGAAATCTTAGATTGATTCAAGGTAATCAATAAAAGATTTATAAGTTATTAATTGCGTTTATGTTATGGACTAATTACACAAAAGGATTAATAAAGAAATTCTTAGATTGATTCAGGGAAATCAATGAAGAAATTTAGATTGTTAATAGTTATTTGTGTTTGTGTTTTCTATGGATTGAAATGCTTGATCTATTAGATTCAGAAGATGATTTTCTTGATGAGATAGATGAAGACATTAATTATGATTTAGAAGAAGGAGAGTTTCAACCACCTGAAGATTGGACTGCTATTTCTAAGATGGAGCTACACATGGGTGTAGATCCAGATGCAAATATAGATGAACACCATGTGAGCCCATCTAGAACAGAGATTGTGTTTGAAGATGAAGAAGGTCCTAAAGTTTTTGATGTAGATGAAGATATCGATGACTCAACCGATTATGAAGAAGAGATTCCTGATAAGCATAAGGACAATCCGATGTTCAGACCTTTAGAGAAAATGAAGAAGAAAAAGGTTGGAGTTTCAGAGGTTGATATCACAGGAAAACACGAAGCACGTAGAGGAATTATCAGTTGGTATTTTGACTCTGACCTGAAGCTTTCACGATTAAAAGGTTTGACAGAGTTCAATATTTTGAGCGAAAGCTTGCAGTGTTCAGTTCTCTACCTAAATATGAGATTCGAGACTTGGCTCGATTATCTTTGAAGAATCCAGATAATGCTTTTGTTGGTAGATATGTAGAACATGTAATGAAGACTGAGGTTCGTTTAGGGAAGTTTGAGAAGATTAAGCCAAGGAATGGAAAAACGATAAAGTTACAGGAGAGAAGTCAAAGGACTGGAAGGAGAAGGAGAAAGAAAGTGTATCCAGCTGACTAGTTAGTTCAGCAGCTCCACTGAAAATAATGCCACAGGATATTCTAGGAAATATGAAAAGTTAGCATGTGGATTCAAAGACTGGAGAGGCTGTCATGGTTGAAGCTGATGATGAAGTTGAGGGTGGTGAATGTGAGATCTATAGAGTTTATGACCATCGACACCTAATGAACATGTCAAAGAAAGATTTGTTGAAGTTAAATGAGAATAGAATCTTGATGACAGAAGCATGGGTTGATTTAGCATGAGATTATCAAATGATGGTTAAGACTTGTATTAGAATGAAGATACATGCAGGAAGTAAAATTTACAAATGAAGACTAAAGACAAGCGTAAAGATAAAGATGCTAGAGCTATTGTCAAGGGGGAGTCTGTTGAGACATAGTTTGTGACAACAGATCTAGCTTGAAATAGGACTGGTGTAATTATTATCATGTTTGTACATTGGTTTAGATTTGTAAATAAATGTTTGTTTTGTTATTAATATTCGTTAAATATATTAGTATATTAAAGTGTTAGACGAATATCGAAAATGAAATAAATATGCATAGCGAGTCGAGATCTCAAGTCGCAAGGCATTGCGATGCAAGATGAGATCTGAACTCACAGAGGTTAGCAGCGAAGCGAAGTCAACTGGGCTTGGGCTTGTGTGCGAATCGAACTGGACTCGCAGGCCCAGTGGCTGCGAGTTGATCATAGTATATATGTTCGATTTGGTTTAACCTTAAGGATAACTTTTGCCATTCGATTATTGAACCTGCGAATTGAGTAATCCAGAGAAAACATTCTAAAGGCTAGGCTTTGACGTTTTATTGTTTAAAGCTAAGTATTAGTAAAACAAAACGCAAACTTATTCGTTATAGTAAGATAACATCGTATTAATGGATTCCGTACCTTAATACTACAGATAACGAAGTTATCGATCCTAAGAACTTGGGACTTACATTGCTTCATACTCCATCCTCTCTACCTTACGAGCCTGATGCCTTTGCTTCAGGTTTCCACAGAACCGGAAGAAAAACATAAGAGACACACCATTAGACTTCCCCTAAACAACATTTGGCTTCTTATCATTGCGTACATTAGCAATATCCCTGCCCATCACCCTGCAAGAAACAACTTACTAATTAAGAACTATAACTTGCTGACAATATAATGGGTTTTCTGTCAAAATATCGTTACATTCTTATACAATTTGGTTATGTTGAGTATAAAACATTCGCCTATAAGTTTGAGTAGGCTCATGACAAATAAACACAAGTTTTATAATGCTAGTGTGTGATCCAGGCCAGAGCCGAGGCCAACTATACAAAGTTACTGTAACTCATTTTTGTTAGTGAAGTTGAGCTTACTTTGGCTCATTCATTGACTGACATAGCTATTCTAATAAGAATAAATGAGAAAGAAGTGTAGAGACTTGCTAGAATAAAATTGCAATTAGGATATTAGGCAAATGAATTCTTCTATATTGTCACAAATCACAAACGGAATTATGTATATGTTCTAAAGATTTCTTCATAATCCAAACTAACTTTATGGGTGATAAATCGTGAAATGGTGTTTATAAGCCGTCCGAGAAAACAGTGCGCATATATGTTTCATGAATTATATATTCTCTATTTTGCCACTAGCCTTGGAAAAAACTTATCTTACGGAAACATCAGCAATCATGAAATGGATAAATACCGACCACCTACCTAAAGAAAAGCTCCTAAAAATTACTATAGTAAACTTTGAACATGTACCTGAATTAAGCATAATAATACGTTTGCAATCCAAAACAGGATACAGGAAGTATATCCTAATTCAAGGGTTGTTATGTTAATGTATGAAAGCACGTTACATTCTATATGAACAATAATTATACACCACTGATTCATGCCTTTCCGAATAGCAAATACGGAGTATATCTATAACACCCCTTATTTACAACCATTTTAATATATTATATTACATCATATATCAAAAACGTAGATCAAACATACATTATAAATTTACATTACATATTATGTATACGTATAAAACCATACTATTTCAAAAACCATAGTAAATCAACTGGGTTTTATATAATTTTAAAATACCACGTGGACTCATTTGAAAACAAATATCAGAGTAAACGTCTAGTCAAACATTCATTCCCAACAAAACTTCTTGCCCAACCCGTTACATCAAAATCATAACCTGCAAGAAGTAGGGTGGTGGGGTTAGCATAAAACTAAGTGAGTGAATAAATAACCAACATCAAAACTTAGCATAACAACCCTGTTTACAGCAAAAACATCGTAAACACAAATCAACCCTATTTACAGCAAAAGCGTCATAAACACATATCAACCCTGTTTACAGCAAAAGCATCGTAAACACATATCAACCCTGTTTACAGCAAAAGCATCATAAGCACATAGCGTCAAAGAGGACCGGGTGTTCTTGAGGTATCCTCCAAAGAACACTTAAAACTACTGTAGGCCAATACAAAAGTTAACCGATAGCTTGTTGCTATCTTCACTGGATAAAGGTTCCTATTAACAATGTGTACAAGAAAACCCCCGCTAGCCAAACAATAGCAATCAAGTCCAACCCATGTTGACCTTTGAATAATCACATATGCCCAATGGCCATGTATCACATAATCACATAATCCATAATCGTCATGGCATTATGTCAGACTAAACAATCTATCAATAGTAATAATATCATGGCAGACTAAACAGTCTATAAATGATAACAATACATTTACCCGTTATAGCCAAACTTGTTTAACATTACTGAACCTTATCCGCAAGCTCAGAAGTCTAACATTACTGAACCTTCTCCATATCTGAGAATATAAATAATTAATGAGTTAGTAACTTATACCATAACATACATCTCATTTCATAATTATATAACGTATCTCAATACATAGTATCATAGTACTAAACAGTAACTAGTTATAACAACTCAATCAAATCATTAATTAATAATGATAAACAACTCAACTTTCCATATTTAGTTTATAACTAAATTCAAGTTCATTATATTAAACCAATAAACATTGCATAGCTGAAACCCTATGCAATATATACAGAACAAGTACTTAAACTGTAACAAAAATCATAAACAGCCAGGCCTTACCCGCCGAGTAACAAAGTACCCGCCGGGTATCCGTGCCTTTCCCAGTTCCAAAATTAACCCGAACCAATTTGGTTTTACCCGGTCTTGTTCCAACTGTGTAAGACTTTTCCCAGCCCATTTTACCATTTTTACCATCCGGGTAAACCTTTACCCGTCGGATACCCGTTCAGCCTGAATACCCACCGGGTAAGGGTCCCGAATTTCAAACTCCAAAATCAATACAACTAAGTTTGATAAATTATTTACTACAACAACTAACATCATAGAACAGCAAATAACATCAACAACATGTTTCAAATCTCAATTTCATCTAAAATTCATAAACCACTATAATTCAATTAACACGTATTCATAGTTAATTAAAACAGGAAACTTACAATTAATATAGAAACAAAATGATGATGATGATGATGATGATGATGATGATGATGATGATGATGAACAATTTGAAGTAGAATCAAACCAATTCCTATTGATGTTTCCATTTTGATTTTCTTGAGTTTTGTGTGAGTTCCTTGTTACTAAGTTTAGAAGTAATAGAGAAGAATAAGTCGGCTCTCCCTTTTAACCAACCATATATTATGTACAATTTATCCCCTTTTAAATCTATTGTCTGGAAAACCTAAAAACCATTTACAATTTTAATAATTTATTTTACCGTCAACTGTAGAAAGTTAAAACATTAATACTTTACTAGTCACAATTAGTCATTTGACTTTTTGACTAATATTCACAATCAATCATAATGTAATATACTATAAATTTCCGAACACATTAAATAATAATTTAAAATTAGAAAAATTACCAAGATGTCACTAGATCCTCAAAGTGGGTGTTACAAATCTCTCCCCCTTAAGGAGATTTCATCCCCAAAATCTGATTATACTAAAATAACTTAGAGTATCATGATCACATATTAATTATCTTTTCGATCTAATAGCTCAACGTACTTTACCCCTCATGAGCAACTTATAATGGTAATTACATATTTTCAATTCTTTCCACTTGCACATATCCAAATATACAAGCTTCTGTCTTTACCCACGCGCATATATTGTGAATAAACCTTATATTTATACATAAAACAACCATTTACATTAATCGTTTAATTAACCATGTAACCAATTTCAAAACACATAGCCACTTAAAATAAGTGAAACATATAGTCACTTATAATATAATACTCTTATAATCGAAAACTAGCGACAGTCTAGAATCTTTAAACCATTATAATTATTTATGTCTTTTCAACAACAATAATAGTGGTTATAAAATTACAATACACTTATCAAAATGAATCTTTAAGTTCATATCATAACTAGCAGCCAAGCTAGTATCCACATATCACTTTAACTAGTGAAACATTAAGAATTTTAACTTTTGCAACCAGTTAACTCAAATTCAGATTTATAATTTCAAACACCTTTTGGTTATATAAAACTCTTACTCGCAAGTACTTCGAAGTTATACAACCTTAACCACGTATTACTAAGCAAGGTAGAGGTCAAGCTCGATAGGTAAAACCATAATCCCATGTTTACATAACACCAAATTCCATTGAATAGGGACTAAGTCAAGATCAATTAGTACTTTACTAAATCAGCACAAGAACTATAATATCATATTACCCACATTTAACTGACTTCTACATTAACTTATTTCATATTTTAACTCTTTTTAGTTGCAAGTTATCATTTTATCCTGTCACCAAGTATATATAACAAAATAAATAATTTCACATATATCAATAATAATGGAAACATAATCATCATTTCCATATTTCAATTAATATTTTCATAGTAATTTACTTTTTTTATTGACACTTTTTCAAATTTATTTTCTAAAATAGGCTATTTAGGCTCTCAAAACCTTTACTAAGCCTTTAACATCATAAGCTACTAAACACATATTCATTCGAATAGGTATTGGAAACAATTACAGCTCAGAAATTTTCTCTATATCTCATTATATCATAATTATTCTTTCATAATTTTTCAGTTTTCTCTCATTTCATCAGGATCATTTCAATTCATCTCTTTACAGTAGGCTATTTGGTTCGTTAGAACTCTTATCCATCCGTTATCAATATAAGTTCATATTCATAGTTCCACATTGGGTTATATAATAACCAATTTATACCGTACCATCATATTAAACATATCATTTAATCATAAATTTTCACCCAATTTAGACTCATGTTATGATTTTCTTTATAATCGTATCCCCTTAATCATTATCTTAACAATAAGACTTGCACCTAATGGTGCACAACTCAGTTTTAATATAAATAGTCACAACAATTTGTGAACCAATATACAAGAAACTGAAATCAACATTTTGACAAAATCAAAACACATTGTGATTATCCCAAAATCGCGTCACGATCCAATTGAAGTAGCGTGGAAATTTAATATAAATCGCTTCGTGACTACAAACCTATATAGGTCAACAAATAAAGTTTTAACATACAAACTTTGCACACGCATATTGTTTACTCGGTAACATTTAAGACAGGAAACATTCATAGACACCTTCTATAACACACATCATTTTCGATACCATTTTTTTTAAAGGTCGGAAGCGAAATCCCATTTATATTATGAACATAGATAACATAACGTCATCTAACAAAAATTACATAAGTATATGTACTAATTATTAAAGTTTACAAACCACTAGTTATACCCTGGGCATTATATATCAAAACATATTAAACTGTATCAAAATAATATCAGAGTAATCCTGGTCAAACACTTTCCAGTCACTCCTTGCGCAGCCCAAATCATCTCAAAACCTGCAAGGAGTAAATAACGGGATTAGCACGAAGCTAAGTGAATAAACCTGCTACTAACAGTTTGACTTAGCTTAACGATATTATTTAACAACAAATAACACATAGACACTACATCATAAAGAGGATCGGTGGTCCTTGTGGCGCCCTCAGCCCGCGGTGGCCCACCAAGCGATACTTACGATCATTACAGGCCAATACAGTGATTTACCGATAACTGGTTTCTACCTTTAGTCAATATGTGTTCCATTCTCAACACATGATCACAAATCTCACATTGACTAACCTGTAGCAATCAGTCCAACAATCGTTGACCTCCAAGTCATTAAAACAATACATCACAATTATATATATATATATATATATATATATATATATATATATATATATATAACATTAACATTAACATATAACATTAAACAAACATCAATAACATTAACAAACATCAATAACAACTTGCAAACTCAATCTTATACCAAAATCAGTCATGTATCTAACCTAATTTCAATCAAACACGTATATATACAATATAACTTCAAAACACTTACAGTTGTGATAATAGATGGAATAAGATGAAGATAATGAACTTGAATCACAACTTCTTAATTTCTAATTTGTAGATGAAGTATAGGTATATTGATGATGTATTCTCAAGAATGATATTAGCTTAAGATTTGGGGATAATTAGACAAAAGAGGTCGGCACCTCTTCACCAAAACTGATCTATTAGTTGAAATTATTATATCCGTTCTAATTCTATTGTCTGGAACCTAAATACCATTTTGCAGGAAAACTATTTTATTTTACCGTGAACTAACGGTTAATATTTTACTAGTCACAACTAATTCTTCAATCGAATTTCCTAAGTTATAATCCAATACACATAAAATACAAATCCCTAAGTCCCCCAATCAATGGAACCCAAACTCGAGACTGGAAGGTTTTCAAACCCCGAGAATCATTAACTAATAAATCTTTTCGTTTCAACATAATTTCAGATTTCGAATTAACATCCAATAAGGCTTCCAATTGAGCAGTTTTTAACTGAGAAATCAAATCAGAAGAAATCTCTAAACGCTTAAAACATACCCGATCAAGATACAAGTTTCTGCTTAACGCGTCCACCACGACATTGCCTTTAACCGGATGATATCAAATTTCACAATCATAATCCTTAATTAGCTCTAATCAACGTCTCTGTCGCATATTCAAATCTTTCTGTGTAAACATATACTGCAAACTCTTATGGTCAGTACAAATAACGCATTTAGTGCCATATAAGTAATGCCTCCAAATCTTTAATGCGAATATCACAGCCGTAAGCTCTAAATCATGAGTAGGATAATTCTTTTCATGAGCTTTTAACTGATGGGTAGCGTAAGCAATTACTCGATTTCTTTGCATTAAAACACATCCCAACCCAGCATGAGAGGCATCACAATAAACAATAAAATCATCAGAACCATTCGGTAAAGCAAAAACTGGAGCCTGACATAATTACTATTTCAGAGTCTGAAAAGCAATTTCTTGCTGATCATCCCACTGAAATCTAACATTCTTACGTGTTAATTTGGTCAACGAACTCGCAATTCTAGAAAAATCTTTGATAGACTTTCTGGAATAACCCGCCAATCCAAGAAAACTCTTAATTTCAGAGGAAGATTTAGGTATATTCCAATTCATTACAGCCTCAACTTTAGACGGATCAACCTTTATTCCATTATTACAAATATGTCCCAATAACTGTACCTCCCGCAACCAGAATTCACATTTCGAAAACTTAGCATAAAGATGTTCCCTTTTTAAAGTTTCCAAAACCAATCTCAAATGTTGTTCATGTTCAGAATATCATCCATAAATACAATTACAAATTTATCGAGAAACGGTCGACAAACTCGATTCATTAAATCCATAAACACGGCAGGGGCATTAGTTAACCCACACGACATAACTAGAAACTCCTAATGGCCATACATGGTGCGAAAAGCAGTTTTAGGAATATCTTCTTCACGAACTCGCACCTGATGATAACCTGATCTCAAATCAATTTTAGAAAAATAAGAAGATCCCTGCAACTGATCAAGTAACTTATCAATTCTGGGCAAAGTATATTTATTCTCGACGGTTCTTTTATTCAACTCCCTATAATCAATACACATACGAAGAGTACCATCCTTCTTTTTCACAAATAAAACAGGAGCACCCCAAGGAGAATAACTAGGCCGTACGAAACCCTTATCTAACAGTTCCTGAATCTGAGTCATCATTTCATGAATTTCTGAAGGCGCTAATCTGTAAGGAGATTTAGCTACAGGGGAAGAACCAGGAATCAAGTCAATCTGATACTCAACTTCCCTAACAGGGGGTAAACCGGGTAACTCATCGGGAAAGACTTACGGGTATTTAGAAACCACCCGGACATTAATCACAGATTTCTTTTCTAACTTGGTATTTACAACATAAGCCAAATAAAACTCACACACTTTAGCTAGAGATTTTCTAGCTTTCATCACAGATATCAATGGAATACTGCCCTTTTCCCGTTCTCCTCGAGTTATTACGTATGACTCTTTAAAAATTGGGATTTTTATCAACTCTTTATGACACTCAATATTAGCTTTGTTTTGACCCAGCCAATTCATGCCTAACACCACATCGAAACTCGAAATAGGAAATAGAAGAAAAGTAACAGGAAAATTATGGTCCTCTATAGTAATATTAGCCCCAGTTACTGAGGTGGTAACAGGAACCATTTTGCCATTTGCCACTTCTACTTCAATAAGGTTTATAATCAATGAGGGGGTCAACTTTAATTTTTCACAGAAATTTATAGATATCAATGAACAATTTGCACTAGAATCAAAAAGCACACGTGCTGGTACAAAATTAACAAGAAAAGTACCAGTAATGACGTCCTCAGTGACGACAGCCTCATCAACCATCATTTGAAATGCACGGCTAGTAGCGGATGGCGGATTTTTCCGCTTTTAGCTCGAAGAAGAGGAACCACCACCCATACCCATTCCCTGCCTCCTAGCCTCAGTACAATCCACAGCTCTATGACCTTCCTTATAACAATTCCAGCATACTTGATTAGGATAAGTACAATCCCTGGCTGAATGTCCCAATACCCCACATTTGATGCACCTAGAAGTCTAAATAGTACAAGGCCCAGTATGCCTAGATCTGTGATATCGCGTAAAAAGTCACGTTTTTACTTCCGATATCTCTCTCATTCTGGAATGATTCTTGGCACTTTAACTCAAATTCAGTACAAATCAATAGTATTATGTCAAGATGGTCAAAACAAGGATGCACGATGAAAATCAAGCAAAACGGATAGAAAACGAAGATTCCACACACGTTTGAAGATTCAAGACATCAAAATGAGATTTCAAGACAAAAGAGCCCATCACCAACATCTATCTCATCCAAGATGTTCGTTTTCAAATTACGAATCCAACAGAAGAAGAATCAACAAAAACGGACGAAGAATGAAGATTCTACGTACGCCGGAAGATCCAAACGATTCATACGACACATCTAAAGTTCAGAGACATATTTTTGGGATTTCTTTTCATCAAAAGATTCGTTTTTGATTTACGAATCCAACGCAAAAAGAATCAACACAAACGGATGCATAACAAAGAAAACACGCACGAATCGAGAAACGAGGCAACAAGCAGCGGACTGGTGCGGGTAGCAGCCAGCCGCCGCCGGCCAGCCACCAGGCCGCCACCTGGCTGCCACCGGCTGTCACTCCCCTACATGGATCATGCTTTTTGGTCCTTTTGTGTATCCGGTGCTAGACCTTTACGTATTTTTCCGTACCCAGTGCACCACCTTTTCCACCTTTTTCGTACCTGGTGCCACCACCTTTTCCACCTTTTGCTATTGTGAGCTTTGGGATGCTAACTTGAGCCAAGCCTCTCCTATCAATAGCATCCCCTAGCTCTCATTTCAACACTCTCTCATATTCACACTCATACATATACAAGGGAAGAACCAGGAATCAAGTCAATCTGATACTCAACTTCCCTAACAGGGGGTAAACCGGGTAACTCATCGGGAAAGACTTACGGGTATTTAGAAACCACCCGGACATTAATCACAGATTTCTTTTCTAACTTGGTATTTACAACATAAGCTAAATAAAACTCACACTCTTTAGCTAGAGATTTTCTAGCTTTCATCACAGATATCAATGGAATACTGCCCTTTTCCCGTTCTCCTCGAGTTATTACGTATGACTCTTCAAAAATTGGGATTTTTATCAACTCTTTATGACACTCAATATTAGCTTTGTTATGACTAAGCCAATTCATGGCTAACAACACATCGAAACTCGGAATAGGAAATAGAAGAAAAGTAATAGGAAAATTATGGTCCTCTATAGTAATATTAGCCCCAGTTACTGAGGTGGTAACAGGAACCATTTTGCCATCAGCCACTTCTACTTCAATAGGGTTTATAATCAACGAGGGGGTCAACTTTATTTTCTCACAGAATTTTATAGATGTAAATGAACAATTTGCACTAGGATCAAAAAGCACACGTGCTGGTACAGAATTAACAAGAAAAGTACCAGTAATGACGTCCTCAGTGACGACAGCCTCATCAACCATCATTTGAAATGCACGGCTAGTAGCGGATGGCAGATTTTTCCACTTTTAGCTCGAAGAAGAGAAACCACCACCCATACCCATTCCCTGCCTCCTAGCCTCAATACAATCCCCAGCTCTATGACCTTCCTTATGACAATTCCAGCATACCTGATTAGGATAAGTACAATCCCTGGATGAATGTCCCAATACCCCAAATTTGATGCACCTAGAAGTCGGAACAGTACAAGGCCCAGTATGCCTAGATCTGCATCTAGTGCAATATGAACTGTCAGAGGATAAGCCACCAAAACTGACTCTCCTGTTCGGCTGAGTACCCTGCCATTTCTGTTTTCCCTTACTCAAAGAATCACCCGTTGATCTATGTTGAAACCTTTCTTTATTTTGTTGTTTCTTATCCCGAAAATCACTATCCACGGATCGAGCTAGATCAAAAGATTGAGAAAGTGTACCTGCTAATTTCACGGTGGTACGGTAATCAGGAGGTAAAGTCCTAACAAAATGATCAATTTTGGTTCTATCAGTCGGGACCCACTACTGCACGAATCGTAATTTCTCAGAAAACTATCTAATAAGCTCATCAATTGACATCTGATCAGTCTTCTGTAGATCAAGAAATTCCTGTCTGATACGCGAAAGATTATACTCAGAACAAAACTGCTTACAAACCTCATCATGAAAGTCTTGCCATCTGATAGCACTCAGCTGCTGTAGAGTCAATGGTGGAGGTATAGAATCCCACCAAAACATAGCTTGACCCTTTAGAAACTGTACTACATATTGAACTTTATCCTCTTCCTCACAATGACAAGCATCCAGTTTTCTCTCAACATCAAGTAACCAGTCCAGGGTAACTGTAGGATCAGAACTCCCAGAATATATAGAAGGATTACTAGACATAAAAGTTTTAAGAAAACAATCTTTCTTTGACTGCTGAAATGGTGAGAATGTAGGTATCTGAAAACCAGAAGATCCAGACGTAGTAATTGGTGCAGAAGTCTGAATGTTATAACCATGAGGTTGCTGTTGAGGAACATACTGAACTGATGTCGGAATCCGAAAAGTAGATGTAATAGGTGGAGTAGCACTTTCAACATGTGGCTGACTCAAAACATGACGTTGAGAAAGCTCAGCCAATTGTTTCCTTTGATCTATCACTTCGGCCTCTAATCTTATCATATACTCCCGATCTGTTTATCCACTGACTGAATTAGATGCACCCTGAAATCCCTGATAATCTGGAGGTAGATTTGTCTCTGAGGCATTATCAAGGGTAGGGTCCGGTTGCTCATTCTTAGCCATTCCTGTAATCACAACACATCTCATAATTTGTTAATTGTTAGTACGAACATATTAACTAATCTCATTTACCACTAATCCCACAACCTAGAATGTTTGACCAATATCACTAGGTTTGGGATTGAACACTTTACTATTGCTCAATTCACCCAAACCTATGCTCTGATATCAATTTATAACACACATCATTTTCGATACCATTTTTTTAAAGGTCGAAAGCGAAATCCCATTTATATTATGATCATAGATAAATAGATAACATGACGTCATCTAACAAAAATTATATAAGTATATGTACTAATTATTAAAGTTTACAAACCACTAGTTATACCCTAGGCATTATATATCAAAACATATTAAACTGTATCAAAATAATATCAGAGTAATCCTGGTCAAACACTTTCCAGTCACTCCTTGCCCAGCCCTAATCATCTCAAAACCTGCAAGGAGTAAATAACGGGATTAACACGAAGCTTTGTGAATAAACCTGTTACTAACAGTTTGAATTAGCTCAACGATATTAATTAACAACAAATAACACATAAACACTACATCATCAAGGGGATCGGTGGTCCTTGTGGCGCCCTCAGACCGCGGTGGCCCACCAAGCGACACTTACGATCACTGCAGGCCAATACAGTGATTTACCGATAACTGGTTGCTACCTTTAGTCAATATGTGTTCCATTCTCAATACATGATCACAAATCTCACATTGACTAACCTGTAGCAATCAGTCCAACAATCGTTGACCTCCAAGTCATTAAAACAATACATCACAATTATATATATATATATATATATATATATATATATATATATATATCAACAACAACAATCAATAATCAACTATGTTTATTTCTTTGTAACCAATATGTTACAACTAAACCAAACTGAAGTTCCAAATCTATTCACTGAGTCTTCAGTGTATCTTTAATTTCAACAAAATAATAAGTTAGTAACTTATATATCACAATTCAGCTTATCTCAAACACATTTCTCTTAATATCAACACTTAAAATTTACTAAACATTGATAGACACATATACACACCAAAGTACAACAATTTCAATAACTGATTTTTGACTCTATATACATACATACCCGATCGGCTCACATTGACCCGATCGGCTAGCATAACTAGTTTTCAAGACTTTCATTTAAACTCCACTTTCTGTTTATGTTTTGTTCTATTTCAGCCGTATGGCTAATTTTACCCGATCTTCTAAACACGCCATAACCGATTGGCTCACTTACTATTGCCGATCGGCTACATAGAAGTTTTCCAAGACTTTGTTCCAACGCTAAGTTCTGTAATCAATTTGTACTAAGTTAGCCGTTCATCTAATTTTACCCGTTCGGCTATAATGTCTTACCCGATCAGCTCAACATTCATAGCCAATCGGCTATGGGATTTAAACCCAGAACCTGCACAATCTGTTTCTATTTTCTGCACAAACCCTAACTCGAATTTCACACTAACATAGCTTCAAACTCAGGTTTTTAACCATTCTCAGATCATAGAAACGTCATATAACATTAACAAACATCAATAACAATTTGCAAACTCAATGTTATAAAAAAATCATTCATGTATCTAACCTAATTTCAATCAAACACGTATATATACAATATAACTTCAAAACACTTACAGTTGTGATAATTGATGGAAGAAGATGAAGATAATGAACTTGAATCACATCTTCTTAATCTATAAGTTGTAGATGAAGTATAGGTATATTGATGATGTATTCTCAAGAATGATATTAGCTTAAGATGTGGGGATAATTAGACAAAAGAGGTCGGCACCTCTTCACCAAAACTGATCTATTAGTTGAAATTATTATATCCGTTCTAATTCTATTGTCTGGAACCTAAATACCATTTTGTAGGAAAACTATTTTATTTTACCATGAACTATAACTATTTAAAACGGTTAATATTTTACTAGTCACAATTAATTCTTCAACCGAATTTCCTAAGTTATAATCCAATACACATAAAATACAAATATTTATAATATAACAAATAATAATATATAAGTAGAGGAATTTACCGAATTACTCTTAGGTCACAAAAATGGGTGTTACAAATCTTCCCTCCTTAGGAAGATTTCGTCCCCGAAATCGCGCTAGACTCAAACAAATGAGGGTATCATGAGCACATACTCGACTCAGTCTCCCAGGTAAGGTTCGTCCCCAAACTATGTCTCCATTTTACTAGAACCATCGGAATCTCTTTCTTACGTAGCTTAATCACCTTCCTATCAACTAACTCAATAGGCTCCTCGACTAATTTCTGACTGGAATCAACTCTAAGGTTCCATAATGGAAGGATTTGAGATTGATCCTCCACATTACATTTTCTAAGATAACAAACATTAAAGGTATCGTGAATGCCTTATTACTCAGAAGGAAGATCCAAGGCGACTGTCTGATCATTAACCACCTGTCGGATTCTGAATGGGCCAATATACCTCGGGCCGAGTTTTCCACGTTTTCCAAATCTGATTACACCTTTCCATGGGGAAACTTTTAAATACACTTGTTCACCCTCAACAAAAATAACAGGTCGACGGCGCGGGTCAGCATACTGTTTCTGTCTATCTCTGGCAGCTTTCAGTTTCTCACGGGCTATAGTAACTTTATCGGCTGTAATCTGAACGATATCAGGACCTGCAAATTGCTTTTCTCCAGCCTCTAACCAACAAGTAGGTGTTCTGCAACGACGCCCATATAGCATCTCGTATGGTGGCATACCGATACTAGAATGATAAGAGTTATTATAAGCACACTCTACCAAAGAAAAATGAGAATCCCAAGAACCACCATACTCTAATATACAAGGTCGCAACATATCCTCTAGAGTTTGAATGGTACGCTCTGTCTGACCGTCTATCTGTGGGTGATAAGCCGTACTAAGATTAACTCTAGTACCCAATTCACGTTGTAGACTCTGCCAAAACCCATAAATAAACCGGGAATCCCTGTCTGACACAATCGATAATGGAATCCCGTGTCTCGAAACTATCTCAAGAATGTACAACTGAGCTAATCGAGTCAAAGATGCAGTCTCACTGGTAGCCAGAAAATGATCACTTTTTGTCAATCTGTCAATAATTACCCAAATCATATCATTACCTTTCTGTGTTTTGGGAAGCTTGGTGACGAAATCCATAGTAATATGTTCCCATTTCCACTCGGGAATATCAAGCTGTTTCAATGAACCATACGGTTTCTGATACTCTGCTTTAACATGAGAACAAATATGACAAGATTCCACGACACGTGCACCATCGGTTTTCATTGTAGGCCACCAATATAAAGGTTTCAGATCATTATACATTTTTGTACTCCCGAGATGTATAGACTTAGATAATATCAAATCCCTAAGTCCCCCAATCAATGGAACCCAAACTCGAGACCGGAAGGTTTTGAAACCCCGAGAATCATTAACTTATAAATCCTTTCGTTTCAACATAATTTCAGATTTCAAATTAACATTCAATAAGGCTTCCAATTGAGCAGTTTTTGACTGAGAAATCAAATCAGAAGAATGTCTAAACGATAAAACATACCCGATCAAGAGACAACTTTCTGCTCAATGCGTCCGCCACCACATTGGCTTTACCCGGGTGATATCGAATTTCACAATCATAATCCTTAATTAGCTCTAACCAACGTCTCTGTCGCATATTCAAATCTTTCTGTGTAAACATATACTGTAAACTCTTATGGTCAGTACAAATAACAGCCGCATAATAACTGTTTCAGAGTCTGAAAAGCTATTTCTTGCTGATCATCCCACTGAAATCTAACATTCTTACGTGTTAATTAGGTCAACGGACTCGCAATTCTAGAAAATTCTTAGATAAGCTTTCTGTAATAACCCGCCAATCCCAGAAAACTCTTAATTTCAGAGGAAGATTTAGGTATATTCCAATTTATTACAGCCCCAACTTTAGACGGATCAACCTTTATTCCATTATTACAAATAATATGTCCAAAAAACTTCACCTCCCGCAACCAGAATTCACATTTCGAAAACTTAGCATAAAGATGTTTCCTTTTTAAAGTTTCCAAAACCAATCTCAAATGTTGTTCATGTTCAGACTCAGACTTAGAAGAAATCAGAATATCATCGATAAATACAATTACAAATTTATCGAAAAACGGTCGACCAACTCGATTCATTAAATCCATAAACACGGCAGGGGCATTAGTTAACCAAAACGGCATAACTAGAAACTCATAATGGCCATACCTGGTGCGAAAAGCAGTTTTAGGAATATCTTCTTCACGAAGTCGCACCTGATGATAACCTGATCTCAAATCAATTTTAGAAAAATAAGAAGATCCCTGCAACTGATCAAGTAACTCATCAATTCTGGGCAAAGGATATTTATTCTTGACGGTTCTTTTATTCAACTCCCTATAATCAATACACATACGAAGAGTACAATCTTTCTTTTTCACAAATAAAACAGGAGCACCCCAAGGAGAATAACTAGGCCGTACGAAACCCTTATCTAACAGTTCCTGAATCTGAGTCATCATTTCATGAATTTCTGAAGGCGCTAATCTGTAAGGAGATTTAGCTACAGGGGAAGACCCAGGAATCAAGTCAATCTGATACTCAACTTCCCTAACAGGGGGTAAACCGGGTAACTCATCGGGAAAGACTTACGGGTATTTAGAAACCACCCGGACATTAATCACAGATTTCTTTTCTAACTTGCTATTTACAACATAAGACAAATAAAACTCACACTCTTTAGCTAGAGATTTTCTAGCTTTCATCACAGATATCAATGGAATACTGCCCTTTTCCCGTTCTCCTCGAGTTATTACGTATGACTCTTCAAAAATTGGGATTTTTATCAACTCTTTATGACACTCAATATTAGCTTTGTTTTGACCCAGCCAATTCATGCCTAACACCACATCGAAACTCGGAATAGGAAATAGAAAAAAAGTAACAGGAAAATTATGGTCCTCTATAGTAATATTAGCCCCAGTTACTGAGGTGGTAACAGGAACCATTTTGCCATTTGCCACTTCTACTTCAATAGGGTTTTTAATTAATGAGGGGGTCAACTTTAATTTTTCATAGAAATTTATAGATATAAATGAACAATTTGCACTAGAATCAAAAAGCACACGTGCTGGTACATAATTAACAAGAAAAGTACCAGTAATGACGTCCTCAGTGACGACAGCCTCATAAACCATCATTTGAAATGCACGGCTAGTAGCGGATGGCAGATTTTTCCGCTTTTAGCTCGAAGAAGAGGAACCACCACCCATACCCATTCCCTGCCTCCTAGCCTCAGTAAAATCCACAGCTCTATGACCTTCCTTATAACAATTCCAGCATACTTGATTAGGATAAGTACAATCCCTGGCTGAATGTCCCAATACCCCACATTTGATGCACCTAGAAGTCTAAACAGTACAAGGCCCAGTATGCCTCGATCTGTGATATCGCGTAAAAAGTCACGTTTTTACTTCCGATATCTCTCTCATTCTGGAACGATTCTTGGCACTTTAACTCAAATTCAGTACAAATCAATAGTATTATGTCAAGATGGTCAAAACAAGGATGCACGATGAAAATCAAGCAAAACGGATAGAAAACGAAGATTCCACACACGTTTGAAGATTCAAGACATCAAAACGAGATTTCAAGACAAAAGAGCCCATCACCAACATCTATCTCATCCAAGATGTTCGTTTTCAAATTACGAATTCAACAGAAGAAGAATCAACAAAAGCGGATGAAGAATGAATATTCTACGTACTCGGAAGATCCAAATGATTCGTACGACACATCTAAAGTTCAGGTATATATTTTTGGGATTTCTTTTCATCAAAAGCTTCGTTTTTGATTTACGAATCTAACGCAAAAAGAATCAACACAAACGGATGCATAACGAAGAAAACACGCACGAATCGAGAAACGAGGCAACTGGCAGCGAACTGGTGCGGGTAGCAGCCAGCCGCCGCCGGCCAGCCACCAGGCCGCCACCGGCTGCCACCTGGCTGCCACCGGCTGCCACCCCCCTGCATGGATCACGCTTTTTGGTCCTTTTGTGTACCCGGTGCTAGACCTTTACGTATTTTTCCGTACCCGGTGCAGCACCTTTTCCACCTTTTTCGTACCTGGTGCCACCACCTTTTCCACCTTTTGCTATTGTGAGCTTTGGGATGCTAACTTGAGCCAAGCCTCTCCTATAAATAGCATCCCCTATCTCTCATTTCAACACTCTCTCATATTCACACTCATACATATACTCTCACTCTTCCATTTCCACTTTCTCACTCTAAAAATTCTCTTATATTTTAGTCTAGGATTATTGTAATTAATCTACGGATTAATATAGAGGTTAGAACGAACATTAGGAGCTTGGAGATTCACCTTTGTACGTGTGAACGAGTTGTCAATCATAGTAATACGCTGCTACGCATTTATTTCCAGGTGATATCGAAACCTTTATCATACTTGCTTTATTTCATATTTTAATTATGTATTATTTCCTTGTATGTGATTTGTCTATTACCATAAATTGCAAGTAGTTTATTATTGTGATTGTTGATGATGTAGATAATTATAAGTAAGGATGACATTATACAATTAAGTGTACGACAATTGTAAAAGTGATATAGCGGCCCCTATTCGACAGTTTATCTGATATAGTACTGGAAACATTTTATACGGAGTACAAATGTATGGAAGTCGATAAATGACCGAAGGTAGTTACATCACTGGAATCAGCTCTGGTTTAACAGTTGGAATTCCGAAAGGATAATACAACTTCATAACTAACTGGTATATCCTACGAAAATCAATGCACAATAAAATGATGTTCGAAAACACGTTCAGATAAAATAGGAATTACTGACCTTTGTATCGTTAAGACTTTATGAACTTAAGTTTAATTTATGGAGTATCCTTTCTGGTTATCCACGTGACTGCAACCTAGTAATTAGGACTTGATCAACCTTAATTATGGTAAGTAGTTATTTGTGCCCATGACATGCAACAAGTAAGACACAGTGAACCCACTCGTTGTACATATTAGGTTTACATTTCTGCATCGCTTTACATTTAGTTAGTTTAGAGTGTCACGTTCACCGTCAATTACTCCTGACCGCATGTATGATGTAAGAAGCAGTTGAACTACCATATAAAGTACACTGTCCGATTACTGAAAGGCATGGTCTGCATATGAAAGACGTTTTTATAAGCTGCGAATAATCCAGGGATGTATAACTGTTTGAAAAGGAGAACTCAAGTCATAAGTTGAAGTAACCAAGCCTTAATGCACAAAACAAGACTTAGGAATAAGAATAAGATCCTAGTGACCTAGAACCCTTAAAACACTAAGTCTTACATAATCAGCGGTCTAAACATACAAAGTTATTAATCTGCTTGCTAACGAAATACTAAACTATTTTAGGGGTTAAGAACGGTAAGACCTATGAGACGATACGCTACTGATTCATGCACCTTGGCGCCAAGCCAAGATAGGTTGTTTATCTTTCAACTAGATAAGTATTAGAAGTTTACGTATTGCTCCGATCAGATCACGATAACCTAGTTCCTAGTGACATGCCAATGGAAAATTTAGTTGGTAGGGTTCTAGAGTTTACACCTGATAGTTTAAATCATTACATTTAGCATTGTTCCAGTTTAATTTGTCATCCCGAAACATTAATTATCGAAATCTCAGCAATCACATGTTTATCTTTACCTGTTTTCCTGCACTTTAAATTCCTGCAATTTACTTTTCTGCATTTTAATTACTTGTCTTTAGTTTAAAAACACCCAAACCTACCTACTTTGTTCCATCCTAAATATTTTCCTACCAAAAACACCAGCTTTAATCGCCCACACGTTTGGATTCATAGAATGATCTTAGGTCATACTTACCGCTTGCTAACCAGAGTAGGTAGTACGTATAATTTAAACCCAGCTAAATATAAATTTTAAAACCCCTGTTGCGCCTGCACCACCATCAGAAATCACAACGACACTGAACCGACGGTTGCAGGTGCCTTAAGTAGTGATATTTAGGAGACCCTTCCGATTGAAATCTTTCGAAAGTAATCTTTGGACTGTCAAGAATTTAAAGCCCCATTTCGAATTTTCCATTAGAAATTTCGGGAAGCGCTTTAAATTTCCCCTTCCTTAAGACCTATTACTTTAAATCTCTCATGTACCCAGGTACTATGTCACCAAAGAGGAAGAAGCTAAACCCAGCAAGTCCACTTACAGGATCTCTTGCATACCTTAGTGCAACACCAGCATACGACCAGATGGCATGAATATGGAGAGACAAATCTTTTCGTTTTAGATATGTAGATTGGGAAAAGCTGCAGACATTGGGATTCAGGTAGAGATTAGAAAGTCTACTCAGTTACTCAATAGAGGGTCAGCAGTTTGAGTCTTTCAAGAAATTGTTCAGCATTGACGAACCGGTGTATATGGAGATGATCACCGAGTTCATGACCACCTATACATTTGAGCCAGGGAGTAGAGTTGGAGATGGGGTGATAACATTTAGATATATGGGGAGCCTATTCACCTTGTCATTGGCTCGGTTTGCACGTCACCTAGATCTCTATACTCCAGAATAGATCGATTCACCCCTGTTTACTAGTGGAGCCACCACGATTTCTCTCACAACTACTACCGCAGAGGCATGGAGTCATTGGTCACCAAAGCCGTATTTCTCAGGTATTAAAGCTACCCAGCTCACAGACCCAGTTATGCAGATTTTGAACTGTCAGAGGATAAGAAACCAAAACTAACTCTACTGTTCGGCTGAGTACCCTGCCATTTCTGTTTTCCCTTACTCAAAGAATCACCCTTTGATCTTTGTTAAAACCTTTCTTTATTTTGTTGTTTCTTATCCCGAATATCACTATCCTCGGATCGAGCTAGATCAAAAGCTTGAGAAAGCGTACCTGCTAATCTCACAGTGGTATGATAATCAGGAGGTAAAGTCCTAACAAACTGATCAATTTTGATTCTATTAGTCGGGACCCACTGCTGCACGAATCGTAATTTCTCAGAAAACTGTCTAATAAGCTCATCAATTGACATCTGATCAGTCTTCTGTAGATCAAAAAATTCCTGTCTGATACGCGAAAGATTATACTCAGAACAAAACTGCTTACAAATCTCATCATGAAAGTCTGGCCATCTGATAGCACTCAGCTGCTGTGGAGTCAATGGTGCAGTTATAGAATCCCACCAAAAGATAGCTTGACCCTTTAGCAACTGTACTACATATTGAACTTTATCCTCTTCCTCACAATGACAAGCATCCAGTTTTCTCTCAACATCACGTAACCAGTCCAGGGTAACTGTAGGATCAGAACTCCCAGAATATACAGAAGGATTACTAGACATAAAAGTTTTAAGAGAACAACGTTTCTTTGACTGCTGAAATGGTGAGAATGTAGGTATCTGAAAACCAGAAGATCCAGACGTAGTAATTGGTGCAGAAGTCTGAAAGTTATAACCATGAGGTTGCTGTTGAGGAACATACGGAACTGATGTCGGAATCCGAAAAGTAGATGTAATAAGTGGAGTAGCACTTTCAACATGTGGCTGACTCAAAACATGACGTTGAGAAAGCTCAGCCAATTGTTTCCTTTGATCTATCACTTCGACCTCTAATCTTATCATATACTCCCGATCTATTTCTCCACTGAATGAATTAGATGCACCCTGAAAACCCTGATAATCTAGAGATACATTCGTCTCTGAGGCATTATTAAGGGTAGGTTCCGGTTGCTCATTCTCAGCCATTCCTGTAATCACAACACATCTCATAATTCGTTAATTGTTAGTACTAACATACTAACCAATCTCATTTACCACTAATCCCACAACCTGGAATGTTTGACCAATATCACTAGGTTTGGGATTGAACACTTTACTATTGCTTAATTCATCCAAACCAATACTCTGATACCAATTTATAACACACATCATTTTTGATACCATTTTTTTTAAAGATCGGAAGCGAAATCCCATTTATATTATGAACATAGATAACATGACGTCATCTAACAAAAATTACATAAGTATATTTACTAATTATTAAAGTTTAAAAACACTAGTTATACCCTGGGCATTATATATCAAAACATATTAAACTGTATCAAAATAATATCAGAGTAATCCTGGTCAAACACTTTCCAGTCACTCCTTGCCCAACCCAAATCATCTCAAAACCTGCAAGGAGTAAATAACGGGATTAGCACGAAACTATGTGAATAAACCTGTTACTAACAGTTTGACTTAGCTCAACGATATTAATTAACAACAAATAATACATAGACACTACATCATCAAGAGGATCGGTGGTCCTTGTGGCGCCCTCAGCCCGCGGTGGCCCACCAAGCGACACTTACGATCACTGCATGCCAATACAGTGATTTACCGATAACTGGTTGCTACCTTTAGTCAATATGTGTTCCATTCTCAATACATGATCACAAATCTCACATTGACTAACCTGTAGCAATCAGTCCAACAATACATCACAATTATATATATATATATATATATATATATATATATATATCAACAACAACAATCAATAATCAACTATGTTTATTTCTTTGTAACCAATATGTTACAACTAAACAGAACTGAAGTTCCAAATCTATTCACCTGTCCACTTCAATCTCCACTCAGTGTTCTATATCACTAAGTCTTCGGTATATATGTAATTTCACCAAAATAATAAGTTAGTAACTTATATATCATAATTCAGCTTATCTCAAACGCATATATCTTAATATCAACACTTAAAATTTACTAAACATTGATAGTCACATATACACACCAAAGTACAACAATTTCTAAAACTGATTTTTGACTCTATATACATACGTACCCGATCGGCTACTTTGCCTTAACCGATCGGCTAAAAGGCTTTACCCGATCGGCTAGCATAACTAGTTTTGAAGACTTTCATTTAAACTCCACTTTCTGTTTATGTTTTGATCTATTTCAGCCGTATGGCTAATTTTACCCGATCTTCTAAATACGCCATAACCAATTGGCTCACTTACCTGCACAATCTGTTTCTATTTCCTGCACAAACCCTAACTCGAATTTCACACTAACACAGCTTCAAACTCAGGTTTTTAACCATTCTCAGATCATAGAAACATCATATAACATTAACAAACATCAATAACAACTTGCAAACTCAATGTTATACCAAAATCATTCATGTATCTAACCTGATTTCAATCAAACACATATATATACAATATAACTTCAAAACACTTACAGTTGTGATAATAGATGGAAGAAGATGAAGATAATGAACTTGAATCACAACTTCTTAATCTATAATTTGTAGATGAAGTATAGGTATATTGATGATGTATTCTCAAGAATGATATTAGCTTAAGATTTGGGGATAATTAGACAAAAGAAGTCGGCATCTCTTCACCAAACTGATCTATTAGTTGAAATTATTATATCCGTTCTAATTCTATTGTCTGGAACCTAAATACCAGTTTGCAGGAAACTATTTTATTTTACCGTGAACTTTAACTATTTAAAACGGTTAATATTTTACTAGTCACAATTAATTCTTCAATCGAATTTCCTACGTTATAATCCAATACACATAAAATACAAATATTTATAATATAACAAATAATAATATATAAGTAGAGGAATTTACCGAATTACTCTCAGGTCATAAAAACGGGTGTTACATCTTCATTATCTAATAATAAAGGTTTCCTCTTTTTACACTTTTCAATTTCACAAAATCATGTGATTTAGACGTGTGACTCAATTTCATCCCTATTTTTAAACACTTTTGATTGACAACTCATATCACAACCGCTTGCTTATGAATTTCAGCCTTTTACACACACTTTCAACACATTAAGATAATTTAAAACAATTAACCAAGGTTCCGTAACCTTTGACAACTTATTTAACTCACTTAGGTCATGAATGACCCATTTGACACTCTTTAACCCATTTGGACATTCAATCCCATTTCAAACAAAACACTACTAGATTTCCACCCATATTTGACTAGTTCAGCCCTGTTGACTATTTGTCAATTTCAAATTCAGCTAACCAATAAAAAATAACTTATAACCACTTTTCTCAAGTTTGACCCGAAACAAGGCCAATTTATAATTAAATGTTTCCATACCCTTTTTATACACATACACAAGACTCTTTATTTACAGTTGACTTTCAAAGTCAACATATCATCATATTATCACTATATTATAATGGTTGACTTCAATTCACATTCTTTTCATAAACCCTTTTAACAAGGCAGTTGACCCATTCAACCATAATGGAACCCATACCTCATGATCTTAGTCCATTACAATTCAAGGACATATTAATAACCTGTTTAATAGCCCATTTCACTTATCATATATGCTTATCATCATGTTAACATTTCATATTTTAGGTTTAACCTTAAATATCAAATTTTAGTCAATGTATTCAATAATACTAATGACTCCTAATGACCACATCAGCATACTTCAATCTCAGCTTAATACAAGCTATATACACAATAGTGATCTGTTTGAACACTATATGACCCACTAATGGGTAATCTAACCCTATTAGTTAAATAACCACATTTTCAACAAAATCAAACATGTTATGTATGCCTATCATCATAACCTCTAACAATGGCAAGTATCATATATACTTGCAATTTAAAGTCACTAAATATCATAATCCATCAGTCTGGTTTCACCCCAAGTCGTTGCTCCAACTGCAACAGAGGTGACGAGCAGTGTGTCAAGTTTTAAATTTATAAATGTGAGGTTCAAATTACCCGTTCTACCTACCTTGTGGGTAAGGTGGCAAGTATAACTCGAGTGTCATTAATATCGGTACGAATTGATTTGAATTTTGACCTACCAAAGATATTTTCACAATATGATCGGTTTTAAACAAGGTAGGTAGGTTTTGGTTTTATCTAAACTACTTTAACAGAAAGTAAATGATAGAAAAGTAAATGAGATAATAAGTAGCAGGTAGAGAGTGATTGCCAGAATATCAATATTAGGGTTTCGGGGTGACAGTATATGACTTATTGAAGATTACCCTAATTAAGAATCATCTAAATGGTCGGTGTAAACACTAGGACCCCCCCCCCCTTAATGTCTCTTTCGGAGACCAAGTAACCCTCTAAATGGGGTGCAGGAAAAAGGCGACAGTCCACATTTACTGACCTTTCTTAACACCTATGTCTATTTGATTTTAACAGGATAATGCTGGTTGTATGCTATGTAAGTTAAAGTGTGACACTCCTCAAATTTCCAGTACGATTACGTACAATAAACACGTGCATACTTAGAGTTAATTCCCTACTTAAGTGAATTCACACTATTTTTATGAGATAAGTCTAGCAAAGCCCAACAATTTAATACGTGCCATATTACTATTTTCGTAGTTATTTATAATTACGCGCGAAACAATCAGAACGAGTCCGACAAAACAATACGTACGTTGGTGATACAAATTTAATAAATATCATAAAACTATTTTCTTCACTTACTTTACATGCTTTTTTGATTATTAACATGCAATTAGTTCACTTATGAAGATTGGTATCAGAGCCATTGGTTATAGCGAACTAGAGTTCTTTAAGTGACCTAGAAACCTTAGAGACCTAGACTATAGCTTTGGCTAGGACACTCATGCATACGTTCATTTTCATATGAAAACTATTGTCACAATGCGTCTAGAGAAATATCTATGCTTACGCAAACTATTCCTATGAGGAATTCTTTGAACTCGATTACGCTAACAACGACACGTCGGCACACGAGAACCCGCCGACCGACTCTATCGCATGCAAAACATATGTATTCACTATACAAACGTTTCCAACTATTGTGCAATTTAATGCATGGTTGATTTTATCTGGTATTCTTGGAATCATACTATCTAAATCGTTGTCTCTTGTATTAATTCGTATGAACCTGAACGTATGAGACAGTGATGAAAAGAAGTATGTATTTAGCAACATATAATGACATTGGGCTAACGTGGTTATATTATACTAAGTACATATGGGTGTTTCAAAGCCGTAAGATACGTGATGGGGATATTGTTAATTCATCTTATTGCTCGCTGACTAAACATTGTGAAGCATCGTTCTTCACATTCCTTACTTTGGCAATGACTATTATATAAACTACAACTCAGTCATGTTTGACTACTATTTTAGCGATTACTCAGTAATGGTTGACTACAGTGCAAACAAACTCTCACTTTCTAATGGACCGAATGGATTCTTCCTAAACATTTAACAAATAATTCCGACAACTCATTAATCGAATGGACGGATGGAACAAACGGAGATCGCGATACATATCAGAGTAACGAGCCTTCTAATTACTACACGAACGAAACATAGTAAGGTGTCGTTGTACAATAATCGATATGGAGTCTCAAACAACCACTGGGGTAATCAGACCCAACCTTGTGAAATGAATCCTCCCACAAATAACAAACTTTATAGGACCGATTTCCTACGAATTATGTATTGAAATGTTTATTTCAACAAACAACTATACTGGGATGATTTTTCTAAACATATATGAATTGATGTATTACAATGAAAGATTACTTTATGATCACCTGCGGGTCATCTACAAACGATATATTAGATTTCTGGCAAGTTTTCCTAACATACTACTTATTGGGATGTTTTGCCAAACGATTTATATTGGATAAGGTCCAATGATTTATACACAACATCAATTATTACTTGATCACGAATTGATCGCTATTTTGACCGAATGCCAGTAATTTATACATAACTTGTTTATATTTAAACAACAATTGACCTACAAGCAAGTTTATCAACTTTTTTAAACAATTACTATGTCGTAGTTTGATTACAATTTGAATAACGATTGATTATGATTGTGTTTGAAGATGAAGAAGGTACTAAAGTTGTTAATGTAGATGAAATATCGATGACTCAACAGATTATGAAGAAGAGATTCCTGATAAGCATAAGGACAATCCGATGTTTAGACCTTTAGAGAAAATGAAGAAGAAAAGGGTTGGAGTTTCGGAGGTTGATATCACAGGAAAACGCGTAGAGGGATTATCGGTTGGTATTTTGACTCTGACCTGAAGCTTTTCGCGATTAAAAGGTTTGATGGAGTTCAATATTTTGAGCGAAAGCTTGCAGTGTTCAGTTCTCTACCTAAATATGAGATTCGAGACTTGGCTCGATTATCTTTGAAGAATCCATATAATGATTTTGTTGGTAGATATGTAGAACATGTAATCAAGACTGAGGTTCGTTTAGGGAATTTGAGAAGATTAAGCCAAGGAATGGAAAAATGATAAAGTTACAGGGCAGAAGTTAAAGGACTGGAAGGAGAAGGAGAAAGAAAGTGTATCCAGCTGTCTACTGTGTTCAGCAGATTCCACTGAAAACAATGCCACAGGATATTCTAGGAAATATGAAAGTTGGCACGTGGATTCAGAAACTGGAGAGGCTGTCATGGTTGCTGATGATGAAGTTGAGGGTGGTGATCGTGAGATCTTCAGAGTTTATGACCATCGACACCTAATGAACATGTCAAAGAAATATTTGATGAAGTTAAATGAGAATAAAATCTTGATGACAGAAGCATGGGGTGTTTTAGGACAATATTATCAAATGATGGTTAAGACTTGTATTAGAATGAAGATATATACAGGAAGTAAAATTTACAAATGAAGACTAAAGACAAACGTAAAGATAAAGACGCTAGAGCTATTATCAAGGGGGAGTTTCTTGAGACATAGTTTGTGACAACAGATCTAGCTTGAAATAGGACTGGTGTAATTATTATCATGTTTGTACATTGGTTTAGATTTGTAAATAAATGTTTGTTTTGTTATTAATATTCGCTAAATATATTAGTATATTAAAGTGTTAGACGGATATCGAAAATGAAATAAATATGCATAGCGATTCGAGATCTCAAGTCGCAAGGCATTGCGATGCTAGATAAGATCTGAACTCGCAGAGGTTTGCAACGAAGCGAAGTCAACTGGGCTTGGGCTTGTGTGCGAATCAAACTGGACTCGCAGGCTAGTGGCTGCGAGTTGATCATAGTATATATGTTCGATTTGGTTTAACCTAAAGGATAACTTTTGCCATTCGATTATTGAACCTGCTAATTGAGTAATCCAGAAAAACATTCTATAGGCTAGGCTTTGACGTTTTATTGTATAAAGCTAAGTATTAGTAAAACAAAACGCAAACTTATTCGTTATAGTAAGATAACATCGTATTAATGGATTCCGTATCTTAATACTACAGATAACGAAGTTATCGATCCTAAGAACTTGGGACTTACATTGCTTCATACTCCATCCTCTCTACCTTACGAGTCTGATGCCTTTGCTTCAGGTTTCCACAGAACTGGAAGAAAAACATAAGAGACACACCATTAGACTTCCCCTAAACAACATTTGGCTTCTTATCATTGCGTACATTAGCAATATCCCTGCCCATCACCCTGCAAGAAACAAGTTACTAATTAAGAACTATAACTTGCTGACAATATAATGGGTTTTCTATCAAAATATCGTTACATTCTTATACAATTTGGTTATGTTGAGTATAAAACATTCACCTATAAGTTTGAGTAGGCTCATAAGAAATAAACACAAGTTTTGTAATGCTAGTGTGTGATCCAGGCCAGAGCCGAGGCCAACTATACAAAGTTACTGTAACTCATTTTTGTTAGTGAAGTTGAGCTTACTTTGGCTCATTCATTGACTGACATAGCTCTTCTAATAAGAATAAACGAGAAAGAAGTGTAGAGACTTGCTAGAATAAAATTGCAATTGGGATATTAGGCAAATGAATTCTTCTATATTGTCACAAATCACAAACGGAATTATGTATATGTTCTAAAGATTTCTTCATATTCCAAACTAACTTTATGGGTGATAAATCGTGAAATGGTGTTTATAAGCCGTCCGAGAAAACAACGCGCATATATGTTTCATGAATTATATATTCTCTATTTTGCCACTAGCCTTGGAAAAAACTTATCTTACGGAAACATCAGCAATCATGAAATGGATAAATACCGACCACCTACCGAAAGACAAGCTCCTAAAAAGTATAGTAGTTAACTTTGAACACGTACCTGAATTAAGCATAATAATACGTTTGCAATCCAAAACAGGACACATGAAGTATATCCTAATTCAAGGGTTGTTATGTTAATGTATGAAAGCACGTTACATTCTATATGAACAATAATTATACATCACTGATTCATGCCTTTCCGAATAGCAAATACGGAGTATATCCATAACACCCCTTATTTACAACCATTTTAATATATTATATTACATCGTATATCAAAAACGTAGATCAAACATACATTATATATTTACATTACATATTATGTATACGTATAAAACCATACTATTTCAAAAACCATAGTATATCAACTGGGTGTTATATAATTTTAAAATACCACGTGGACTCATTCCAAAACAAATATCAGAGTAAACGTCTGGTCAAACATTCCTTCCCAACAAAACTTCTTGCCCAGCCCGTTACATCAAAATCATAACCTGCAAGAAGTAGAGTGGTGGGGTTAGCATAAAACTAAGTGAGTGAATAAATAACCAACATCACAACTTAGCATAACAACCCTGTTTACAGCAAAAACATCATAAACACAAATCAACCCTATTTACAGCAAAAGCATCATAAACACATATCAACCCTGTTTACAGCAAAAGCATTGTAAACACATATCAAACCTGTTTACAGCAAAAGCATCGTAAACACATAGCGTCAAAGATGACCGAGTGTTCTTGAGGTAAAACTACTGCAGGCCAATACAAAAGTTAACCGATACCTTGTTGCTATCTTCACTGGATAAAGGTTCCTATTAACAATGTGTGCAAGGAAACCCCCGCCAGCCAAACAATAGCAACCAAGTCCAACCAATGTTGACCTCTGAATAATCACATATGCCTAATGGCCATGTATCACATAATCACATAATCCATAATCGTCATGGCATTATGTCAGACTAAACAGTCTATCAATAGTAATAATATCATGGCAGACTAAACAGTCTATAAATGATAACAATACATTTACACATTGTAGCCAAACTTGTTACAACTAAATCACACTGAGGATTACAGATCCGCTCAACGTTACCTCAACCGCAAGCTTAGAAGTCTAACATTACTGAACCTTCTCCATATCTGAGAATACAAATAATTAATGAGTTAGTAACTTATTCCGTAACATATAACTCATTTCATAATTATATAACATATCTCAATACATAGTATCATAGTACTAAACAGTAACTTGTTATATCAACTCAATCAAATCATTAATTAATAATGATAAACAACTCAACATTCCATATTTAGTTTATAACTAAATTCAAGTTCATTATATTAAACCAATAAACATTGCATAGCTGAATCCCTATGCAATATATTCATAACAAGTACTTAAACTGTAACAAAAATCATAAACAACCAGGCCTTACCTGCCGAGTAACAAAGTACCTGCCGGTTATTCGTGCCTTTCCCAGTTCCAAAATTAACCCGAACCAATTTGGTTTTACCCGGTCTTGTTACCAACTGTGTAAGACTTTACCGGGCCCATTTTACCATTTTTACCAGCCGGGTAAACCTTTACCCGCTTGAAACCCGTTCATCCTGAATTTCAAACTCCAAAATCAATACAACTCAGTTTGATAAATTATTTACTACAACAACTAACATCATAGAACAGCAAATAACATCAACAACATAATTCAAATCTCAATTTCATCCAAAATTCATAAACCCCTATAATTCAATTAACACATATTCATAGTTAATTAAAACAAGAAACTTACAATTAATATAGAAACAAGATGATGATGATGATGATAAACAATTTGAAGTAAAATCAAACCAATTCCTATTGATGTTTCTATTTTGATTTTCTTGAGTTTTGTGTGAGTTCCTTGTTACTAAGTTTAGAAGTAATAGAGAAGAATAAGTTGGCTCTCCCTTTTAACCAACCGTATATTCTGTAGAATTTGTCCCCTTTTAAATCTATTGTCTGAAAAACCTAAAAACCATTTACAATTTTAATAATTTATTTTAATGTCAACTGTATAAAGTTAAAACATTAATAATTTACTAGTCACAATTAGTCATTTGACTTTTTGACTAATATTCACAATTACTCATAATGTAATATACAATAAATTTCCTAACACATTAAATAATAATTTAAAATTAGAAAATTTACCAAGATGTCACTAGATCCTCAAAGTGGGTGTTACAAATCTCTCCCCCTTATGGAGATTTCATACCCGAAATCTGATTATACTAAAATAACTTAGAGTATCATGATCACATATTATCTTTTCGATCTAATAGCTAAACGTACTTTACCCCTCTTGAGCAACTTATAATGGTAATTACATATTTTCAATTCTTTTCACTTGCACATATCCAAATATACAAGCTTTTGTCTTCACGCACATATATTGTGAATAAACCTTATCTTTATTGTAACACCCCCAAATTATGTGGTTAGCGGAAGCGAGCTTTGGGGTGCTACTAATCAAATATCAACAGAACAAAGATTAAACAAACAACATCTATATGCAACTTTTGCAAAGTAGTTACAATCCATAGATACAAAGTTTGAAAACCTAGTATTTTCGGTTTCAAAAATATAATTCCATAGAATCCACGCATGTAGCGGGAGATTCTATTACATGATCACAACATACAAAAGATAATGCTATGAATCTTCGTTAGATACAGTGTGGAAAATCATGCGACTCTAGCTAGTAAGCAATCCTGCTGGGCGACCCTACAATTGCTGTGTACCTGAGAATGCATCATTAAAAAGGTCAACGAAAAGGTTGGTGAATCTCACAGGTTTATGGTAAGTAGTAAGTTCGGACACATCAAGTAGTGAAAGTATTTGTACAGTTTTAACCAAGTAGTGAGTAATGTTTGCACGAATGCAATCGGGTTGATATACATTGCCATGAGCATCATAGTCGAAGCTTAACCAGTCAGTAAGGTATAATTAATTAGCAGGTAAGTGCCCCTACGAGTGTTAATCCAAAAACACTCAGGTGTAACGAGTAAGAAATGCCCGTTTCTACGGTACGGTTCGTGGTGGCGCTACCACCCCGGGCGGGGATTGTCAGTCCCATATGGATCCATATACTAAAACTCGCGCTTATCCTATAATTAACAACTATGATTCAGAGGACTTTAATGGATTAAATGTAACCCATGCAATCAATATATCGGTAAGTCTGTAAGTCTGTAAAACAGTAAATCTGTACATGTATCCAAGTAAAACAAGTAATGCATCTCACCCCAGATTAAAAGCAGTAGAAATGGGGCTGTGAGACTCACCCGTGTCAAGCAAGTATGTAGGCGAAATCAAGTAAGTAACGCAGTTGTAAGTCCGTGTATCTGTTCTCAGTACCCTGCAACCTTTTGGTGTCCGAAACGCACAAGGTTGTAAGTAAATAAGTAATTAAGTTGGTGTCCTGAAAGATCACCCATGCTAGTTGCCCACTCAAATAGAAAATGTCCAAGTGGTTGTTTGTATGTTTGTAATCGTGTGAGTTGGAAATTTTTTATGGCCCGTTGGTGACGGTTTGTAACAACAATTCTAGAATTATCATTGTTTTGTGTCTCGTTAAGTCATTTCCTTGTAAAGTGTATTTATAAGTCGGTCATTCGTATCGTGACACGGAGGTATTATCGAATGTGAGCTAGGACAACACTTTCACTCTTTTCATTTCTGCTACATCGCTTTGTTAAAAATCGCATTTGTAATTTAAAAATTGGGGGAAGGTTGACCCATCTGGCTGCGGACTGAGATTGTGTTGCGAACTGAGCTCGCGATGCGAGTTGAGTTCGGCTTGCAAGGCAGCGGGCTGCGAGTTAAGTTACGATGCGAGTTGAGTTCGACTCGCAAGGCAGCGGGCTGCGAACTGAGTTGCGATGCGAGTTGAGTTCGACTCGCAAGGCAGTAGGCTGCGAACTGAGTTGTGATAAGAGTTGAGTTCAGTTCGCAGCATAAGGTTCGGTTCGCAACGTCGACTCGCAGGTCGGCTCGCAGGTCGGCTCGCAGGTCAACTCGCAAGTCAGTCCGGTTCGTAGTTTGGGTTCGCGAGTTCAGTCTTTGGTAGGTAAATCTCTGTTCGCAGCTTGATCTACGAGCTGAGACGCATCTCAGTTCGCAGACGCTGCTGAAATTTCCAATCGGTTTTTAAAACGCATTTCGACTTGATATTTGGACATAATCTTGTTGGGTAAATGTTATAGCATGAGAATCTAAGCTTTACAAGTAGTTTAAAAGAGTTTTAAGTTTCCATACCACCAAATGAAAAACGAAGAAGATGGAGAGGTAGAGCTCGTGATGGAGATCCTCGTGCTTGTTCCGATGATAATGATGAACGTGTTTTGGTGCTGTTTTTGTTGCTTTGGGGGCTACGGTTTTGAGAGGAGAAAAGAGATTTGGGTGTAAGTGTGTGTAAAGTGTGGTGGAGTGGGGAGGGGAAAGGGATTAAAAGGGTTGGGTCTTGGATTGGTGGGTTCGGTCCGCGGGTTTGGGCCGACCCACTCGGGTCTCGATTTCGCGTATTTTAGTTTCCGAATGTCGTGTTATGCTCCGTAGTTATTTAATTGCGAAGTCTTCGCGAGGTTTGTAAATATGTCAAGTATACCCGCAATATTTATTTAACCGAAGTATTTTACCAACACACTTTATTTCAAGTTGTAAAATTATAAAAACTAAATTTTTGTTATTAATATCCCGTTGGGGTGCGTTTCATGTGGTTTCATCGCGTAGGATATATTTTAAATAATATGATATTGCGTAATATATTATTGTAATATATTATAGTAAACAATGTTTGTTTGGATAATTCCACGTTATTTATAAAATTTGTCACCAACGCCCTAATATGGATGTGTCGGGTTCAACTCGGTACATTGTTAGCACGATTTAAATGAATTGTGTACGCGCGTAATAATTTTCACTAAGTCCCATGTACGTTTAGCCCAACATGTCTAAATACACGTAAAAATCTCGCGACTAGGCACAGTAATGATAGCCTAAAATGCCAGGTGTTACATTCTCCCCCTGTTGGGAGAATTTCGTCCCGAAATTTATTCGAGGTAGTAGTATGTACGTTTTCTAAGAAGGCCTTGAAGTATGCTAAGTGTTATCATAAATGTCTCCGGTTTCCTTCCTCCCCCCCTCCCCTTTGTTAGAATAGGAGAGAGAGAGCTACTAATGTGTGTTGGCCGTTACGTCCAATGGACGGGGTCGGTCGGTAAATCAGTGGGGTATAGCTACAATTGGCACTAGTAGCCTAAAGTAGCTTGTAACTTCTACTGCGTTCGTAACGGTGGTGACAGTCTGTAGCGTCAGATAGTGAATTATTTCTAAAGGTATAACGTACCCGCAGTAGTGTTCGTGTCATGCTTGGCCTCATGGATGCCGTCTATAGTAGTTAGTAGTGGACAATTAATCTTTTTATGCCCAGTATTTCCGCACTTGAAGCATAATCTCAATGCTTCTGAGTTTGTGTCCTTTTGAGGAAATTTGCAATTCTGGATTTGGTGTCCAAACGTGTTGCATCTGCTGCAAGGAGGGATGCATGGTCCCTCATGATGGTGTTTGCATAAGATGCAATAGGGTAGATTTCCCTTATACGTTCTCCCCTTAGATTCAGTAGTGGGAGTTTGAGTTATTTTTGCCGTTTTTGTTCAGGGCTGAGTAAAGTCTGTGTTGGAGCTCCCTCCCGGGTTCCCTTTGAGGTTTGTCAGTTGAGCTTCGGTATCCTTTTCCATAGGAATATTAGCTTGAGCTTCTTGTGATACCGAGTTAGAAACTAACTAAAGCACATCTCCCAGAGTTGGGCACAAGTGTCTTAATTGTTCCCAATAGAATTCTAAAGTTCGGAGGCGTAACCTATGGAAAAGTAGGTAAGGAAACATTGACTGATCCTCTCCGTGTTGGTCATCATTCGACATGTGGCTGCCAAGGGAGTAGCCTGTCATTTCCTACGAAATGGGTGTTTCATCAAAACATTGTTTTGATGTTGGCATTAAGCATTGTATGATAGCAATTATGGGGTTGCGAGTATAAAAATTTGAATTCTAGTGAAGACAGTAAAAGTACAAATGGTTTTCTCCGAACAGACAATTCACGGCGCAGAGTTCGGACAGACGACACATAAAGATAATAGTTCCGTGGGTCCCGACCTCAACCAGTGTGAGACATATGGGGAAAGAGTCTGTTTGTCAAGTTAATAATGTAATTAAGTATTACGTCTGTTAGCCTATCTGGGGTTTGCTTATCCTAGGTCGTGCCAAAGATCTATACCAGTGGATCATCAAGCAGTCAGCAAGATTTATCAGTCAAGTAGTATAGGGTAATCAGGTTGATTAGGTGTGAACCGTAATTGCATCTAGGTTTGGGTCTTGATGATTGTTTCCAGCATTGAGGGTATAAGCTCTGCCCCGTGCATTGTTGTTTTGGTTCTTCGGTTTTGGGCAGGCTTTCCTGAATTACTCGGTATCGTTGCACTCGTAGCGGGTTTTGGGTGCACTACTGGTGGTACTAGTAGCGATTGTTTTGGAAGTCCTTGGATAAAGGTCCAAATCGCGGGCATTTAGTGCAAGGACATGAACCATCATGATGAAGACTGCATTTAGAGCAGTATGACCTGCTCCCCTTGCATACCTTCGAGTCGTCAGGGTTTTGAAGCATAGGTCTTAGTAGTCGCGTCTTTTGTCGAATTGGAGTTGGAGGTTAGGGTTTCCATCAGATTTTCCTTTATTATTGTTACTAGAGATGGGGCTGGTGTCTCACGGCGAACGATCCTAGCCATGAGTACGTGTGCCATACGGGTAGTACTCTGGATGTTTGTGGGTTTGAATGAGATAACATTTTCCGGGATATTCTGGGGGAGTCCACGAATGTATCTCTAGATACGTTTGTGTTCTGGGTCTACTATAGCAGGGCCGAGAAGGGCGAATTGTTGATACCTAGTGGTGTATCCAGCGATATCGTTGTAAGTGTGTCGTTGTGGAGGCGTCATGCTTGAATAATTTAATAAGAGAGATAAGTGAATGGTTTGTAAGAGGTTACGGCGCATCACGTATGTGTATATAATGAGGTAATCTGCAACAGCACTAAGTGATGGTCATATTGCGGAACGATAAAATCAAAAGTCCTTACAGGCATGAGTTCGAAGGTCCTCAGATTTTGAATTCTCAAGGGGGTGTCGAGAGTTTGTTAACATTCGAATGATTTCCAAAAGCTCTATGTTGGACGAGATGGGCATCCTGTATACCTATTGAGGTTAGGGTGTTTTAGTATCGCACATGGCAGGTGTTTTAGTACAGATAGTAAATCTTATAATCAGGGTGGTTCGTAGTCATTACATCCGATTGTTCGTTAACAAAATTTATCGGGCAATACTATACCCGAACGAATGCCATAACATTTTACAAAATGTGATAATACAATCATCTAGTTATAAGTTTTCTATATGTTTTTTGGTTCCTACAACCCTGCTTTACGCAAACTTGGCAAAATGGTTATAGTCACTATCTAGCTAGTCCTAAGTAGGCTTCCGATTACTTGGAATTTCATTCCACGTACATGTCTCGTGGGTAATAGCGTTCGGTGAGCAAGTCCTGGTAACGCGGCGGTGCACGGTAGAGTGCATCCCCTTCCACCGGCTTTCCTCCCAGCCGTTTGGCCCACTTTTTCGTTTTAATAGTGAAATTTGCGGCCACCCTCTTCCAGTGGTGTAATTTATCATTAACCTTTTGGGTGACGGATCTTTTCATGATCCTCAGCTCCTTCTCATAGTCCTGACACTTGTATTTCATCTCCCACGTACGATTGTTCAGTTCAATTGTCTGCTCCATGACTCGTTCATAAGCCTCTACGTCGATTATTCTGAAGTTTTGGTTCTCGTTTTCCTCGACCCCGAATTCCTCTACAGGTGCATACTCTCCGTCGAGGTAGGTGTATTGTACTTGTTCCTCCTGAATCTGGTCAGAGTCGGACGGGTAGTCCTCCATAGCTGTGCTTGACCTCTTGCTGAAGAGATCCTATAAAGCGCAAAGAGGATAAAGAAAGTCTCAGTGGTTATATTCCTGGCTGGCACTAGGTGTTTCGTTCATGTGAATGACAAAGTTTTATTCTAAGATATTGGGGAGATTTCGTGAAATCGGTTGGGTCGCCGTTGCTATAAACGCATGGGCGTGTTTATACTGTGGGTGCCACTACTGTTATCAGTAAGTGTTAGATTTTGCTGTCGAAATAGTGAGTCATTTAAGCGGGACGTTGATTTCCCATTTCCATGGTCGTAGGTCATATTATGCTTATTACATCCGAGGAGATAGTACATGTGTAAGGCCTATTTATTTATATACACTGTTCGTATAATAGTCTAACAACGTAGCAACTAGCATTTGGTCCCGTTTCTTTCATGGTCAGAGTTAACTAGTGTATTCCTGTTCAATATAACCCCTTTCAGGCTTCACATCATCTTTCCTTAATTGTACATAGTTGATCACGCTATGTTAAATTAACATTGTATGATGCAATTCCCGAACCAGTCATACCTAATAAGGAAATACTGCCTAACGGTCATAGTCTAGACCCACTAAATGCAACATAGTTCGCTATAACCTTAGGCTCTGATACCAATCTGTAACACCCCCAAATTATATGGTTAGCGGAAGCAAGCTTTGAGTTGCTACTAATCAAATATCAACAGCACAAAGATTAAGCAAACGACATTTATATGCAACTTTTGAAAAGTAGTTACAATCCATAGATACAAAGTTTGACAACCTAGTATCTTTGGTTTCAAAAATATAATTCCCTAGAGTCCACGCGTGTAGCGGGAGATTCTATTACATGATCACAACATACAAAAGATGCAGTGTGGAAAATCATGCGACTCTAGCTAGTAAGCAATCCTGTTGGGCGACCCTACAATTGCTGTGTACCTGAGAATGCATCATTAAAAAGGTCAACGAAAAGGTTGGTGAATCTCACAGGTTTATGGTAAGTAGTAAGTTCGGACATATCAAGTAGTGAAAGTATTTGTACAGTTTTAACCAAGAAGTGAGTAATGTTTGCACCGAATGCAATCGGGTTGATATACATTGCCATGAGCATCATAGTCGAAGCTTAACCAGTCAGTAAGGTACAATTAAGTAGCAGGTAAGTGCCCCTATGAGTGTTAATCCAAAAACACTCAGGTGTAACGAGTAAGAAATGCCCGTTTCTACGGTACCGTTCATGGTGGCGCTACCACCCCGGGCGGGGATTGTCAGTCCCATATGGATCCATATACTAAAACTCGTGCTTATCCTATAATTAACAACTATGATTCAGAGGACTTTAATGGATTAAATGTAACCCGTGCAATCAATATATCGGTAAGTCTGTAAGTCTGTAAAACAGTAAATCTGTACATGTGTCCAAGTAAAACAAGTAATGCATCTCACCCCAGAGTAAAAGCAGTAGAAATGGGGCTGTGAGACTCACCTGTGTCAAGCAAGTATGTAGGCGAAATCAAGTAAGTAACGCAGTTGTAAGTCCGTGTATCGGTTCTAAGTACCCTGCAACCTTCTGGCGTCCGAAACGCACAAGGTTGTAAGTAAATAAGTAATTAAGTTGGTATCCTGAAAAATCAGCAATGCTAGTTGCCCACTCAAATAGAAAATGTCTAAGTGGTTGTTTGTATGTTTGTAATCGTGTGAGTTGGAAATTTATTATGGCCCGTTGGTGACGGTTTGTAACAAAAATTCGAGAATTATCATTGTTTTGTGTCTCGTTAAGTCGTTTCCTTGTAAAGTGTATTTGTAAGTCGGTCATTCGTATCGCGACACGGAGGTATTATCGAATGTGAGCTAGGACAACACTTTCACTCTTTTCATTTCTGCTACATCGCTTTGTTAAAAATCGCATTTGTAATTTAAAAATTGGGGGAAGGTTGACCCAGTCTGGCTGCGAACTGAGATTGTGTTGCGAACTGAGCTCGCAATGCGAGTTGAGTTCGGCTTGCAAGGCAGCGGGCTGCAAGTTGAGTTGCGATGCGAGTTGAGTTCGTCTCGCAAGGCAGCGGGCTACGAACTGAGTTGCGATGCGAGTTGAGTTCGGCTCGCAAGGCAGTAGGCTGCGAACTGAGTTGCGATGCGAGTTGAGTTCAGTTCGCAGCATAAGGTTCGGTTCTCAATGTCGACTCGCAGGTCGGCTCGCAGGTCGACTCGCAAGTCAGTTCGGTTCGCAGTTTGGGTTCGCGAGTTCAGTCTTTGGTAGGTAAATCTCGGTTCGCACCTCGATCTACAAGCTAAGACGCATCTCAGTTCGCAGACGCTGCTGAAATTTCCAATCGGTTTTTAAAACGCATTTCGACTTGATTTTTGGACATAATCTTGTTGGGTAAATGTTCTAGCATGAGAATCTAAGCTTTACAAGTAGTTTAAAAGAGTTTTAAGTTTCCATACCACCAAATGAAAAACGAAGAAGATGGAGAGGTAGAGCTCGTGATGGTGATCCTCGTGCTTGTTCCGATGATGATGATGAACGCGTTTTGGTGCTGTTTTTGGTGGTTTGGGGGCTGCGGTTTTGAGAGGAGAAAAAGAGATTTGGGTGTAAGTGTGTGTAAAGTGTGGTGGAGTGGGGAGGGGAAAGGGATTAAAAGGGTTGGGTCTTGGATTGGTGGGTTGGGTCCGCGGGTTTGGGCCGACCCACTCGTGTCTCCGTTTCGCGTATTTTTGTTTCCGAATGTCGTGTTATGCTCCGTAGTTATTTAATTGCGAAGTCTTCGTGAGGTTTGTAAATATGTCAAGTATACCCGCAATATTTATTTAACCGAAGTATTTTACCAACACACTTTATTTCAAGTTGTAAAATTATAAAAACTAAATTTTTGTTATTAATATCTCGTTGGGGTGCGTTTCGTGCAGTTTCGTCGCGTAGGATATATTTTAAAAAATATGATATTGCGTAATATATTATTGTAATATATTATAGTAAACAATGTTTGTTTGGATAATTCCACGTTATTTATAAAATTTGTCACCAACGCCCTAATATGGATGTGTCGGGTTCAACTCGGTACATTGTTAGCACGATTTAAACGAATCGTGTACGCGCCTAATAATTTTCACTAAGTCCCATGTACGTTTAGCCCAACATGTCTAAATACACGTAAAAATCTCGCGATTAGGCACAGTAATGATAGCCTAAAATGCCCGGTGTTACATTTATACATAAAACAACCATTTACATGAATCGTTTAATTAGCCATGTAACCAATTTTAAAACACATAGCCACTTAAAATAAGTGAAACATTTAGTCACTTATAATATAATACTCTTATAATCGGAAACTAGCGACATGCTAGATTCTTTAAACCATTATAATTACTTATGTCTTTTCAACAACAATAATAGTGGTTATAAAATTACAATACACATATCAAAATGAATCTTTAAGTTCATATCACAACTAGCAGCCAAGCTAGTATCCACATATCACTTTAACTAGTGAAACATTAAGAATTTTAACTTTTGGAACCAGTTAACTCAAATTCAGATTTATAATTTCAAACACCTTTTGGTTATATAAAACTTTTACTCGCAAGTACTTCGAAAATATACAACCTTAACCACATATTACTAAGCAAGGTAGATGTCAAGCTCGATAGGTAAAACCATAATCCCATGTTTACATAACACCAAATTCCATTGAATAGGGACTAAGTCAAGATCAATTAGTACTTTACTAAATCAACACAAGAACTACAATATCATATTACCCACATTTAACTTACCTCTACATTAACTTATTTCATATTTTAACTCTTTTAGTTGCAAGTTATCATTTTATCCTGTCACCAAGTATATATAACAATATACATAATTTCACATATATCAATAATAATGGAAACATAATCATCATTTCCATATTTCAATTAATATTTTCATAGTATTTTACTTTTTTATATTGACACTTTTTCAAATTTATTTTCTAAAATAGGCTATTCAGGCTGTCAAAACCTTTACCAAGCCTTTAACATCATAAGCTACTAAACACATATCCATCGAGTAGGTATTAGAAACAATTACAGCTCGGAAATTTTCTCTATATCTCATTATATCATAATTATTCTTTCATAATTTTTCAATTTTCTCTCATTTCATCCGGATCATTTCAATTCATCTCTTTACAGCAGGCTATTTGGTTCGTTAGAACTCTTATCCATCTGTTATCATTATAAGTTCATATTCATAGTTCCACATTGGGTTATATAAAAACCAATTTATACCGTACCATCATATTAAACATATCATTTAATCATAAATTTTCACCCAATTTAGACTCATGTTATGATTTTCTTTATAATCATATCCCCTTAATCATTATCTTAACAATAAGACTTGCACCTAATGGTGCACAACTCAGTTTTAATATAAATAGTCACAACAATTTGTGAACCAATATACAAGAAACTGAAATCAACATTTTGACAAAATAAAAACACAGTGCGATTATCCCAAAATCGCGTCACGATCCAATTGAAGTAGCGTGGCAATATAATATAAATCGCTTCGTGACTACAAACCTATATAGGTCTACCAAAATAGTTTTAACATACAAACTTTGCACACGCATATCGTTTACTCAGTAACATTTAAGACAGGAAACATTCATATACACCTTCATTATCCAATAATAAAGGTTTCCTCTTTTTACACTTTTCAATTTCACAAAATCTTGTGATTTAGACGTGTGACTCAATTTCATCTCTCTTTTTAAACACTTTTGATTGACAACTCATATCACATCCGCTTGCTTATGAATTTCAGCCTTTTACACACACTTTTAACACATAAAGACAATTTAAAACAATTAACCAAGGTTCTGTAACCTTTGACAGCTTATTTAACTCACTTAGGTCATGAATGACCCATTTCGACACTCTTTAACCCATTTGGACATTCAATCCCATTTCAAACAAAACACTACCAGATTTCCACCCATATTTGACTAGTTCAGCCCTGTTGACTATTTGTCAATTTCAAATTCAGCTAACCAATCAAAAATAACTTATAACCACTTTTCTCAAGTTTGCCCTGAAACAAGACCAATCATAATTAAATGTTTCCATACCCTTTTTATACACATACACAAGACTCTTTATTTATAGTTGACTTTCAAAGTCAACATATCATCATATTATCACTATATTACAATGTTTGACATCAATTCACATTCTTTTCATAAACCCTTTTAACAAGGCAGTTGACCTATTCAACCATAATGGAACCAATACCTCATGATCTTAGTCCATTACAATTCAAGGACATATTAATAACCTGTTTAATAGCCCATTTCACTTATCATATATGCTTATCATCATGTTAACATTTCATATTTTAGGTTTAACCTTAAATATCAAATTTTAGTCAATGTATTCAATAATACTAATGACTCCTTAATGACCACGTTAGCATACTTCAATCTCGGCTTAATACAAACTATATACACAATAGTGATCTGTTTGGACACTATATGACCCACTAATGGGTAATCTAACCCTATTAGTTTGATAACCACATTTTCAACAAAATAAAACTTGTTATGTATGCATGTCATCATAACCTCTAACAATGGCAAGTATCATATATACTTGCAATTTAAAGTCACTAAATATCATAATTCTACTAAGTGACTTCTTTCCCATTAAAATAATACTTAAATGGTTTAACACAATTTAATACTCAATATCCCCCAATCACATTAAATCTCTTTGATACTTGGTAATCTTAACAAGTTCATGTGACATAACATAATGTAACCACGGTGATCAGGTGTTGCTAGATTATGTTGTTCACACTTCCTTCTCAGGCTATTTCAAACACATGTCAAATAACTCCATGGTTCAAAAGCAATATTAACACGGTTACTACTTTTTAAACAGATACATACTTAAATTATTCTTATTACATATATAATCAACTTTACATATGTAAGTTATTTCATATATATACATATTACATCTTTTAGTATGTATCTTATTTATGTAGAATTTCAATTCAACGAATGACATAAGTCATTATATCTATTTATCCGAAATTCTAATCACATTAATTTACTAAGCACTAATGACCCAATAACATCACGTGCAATGTCATGCATGTATACTTAGACATCACTATCTAGTATAATATCAAGCAACAAGTACTTTAAAAGAGTTACGTGCAATACCAAGCACGTATTCAATAATAATCAACTTACTTTAATTACATATTATCATCAAATATCCATTTTAGAAATCACTTTCCATAATATTTACTTAATCATATTACTCCAAACACATTCAGTTCACATAAGCAAGTAATTTCATATACCCCACTAATATTATTATTTGGCATTTCTACTTGCCTCTGATCACATAGCAATTAGCCGTATATTAATAACACATAGGATGATGTCATTCCTAATGTCATTGATTAAATATTTACATATCATTTACTAGTTTACATTTGATTAGAAAGGCGTACCTCATCCTTAATCAAATGAAAACAATATCATACCCTATATTTTTTATAAACATATCCACATATTCATTTCATTTATTTGTTTGACTAAAGTCATTGTCGTCACCCCCATCCATCAGTCTGGTTTCACCCCAAGTCGTCGCTCCAACTTCAACAGAGGTGACGAGCAGTGTGTCAAGTTTTAAATTTATAAATGCGAGGTTCAAATTACCCATTCTACCTACCTTGTGGGTAAGGTGGCAAGTATAACTCGAGTGTCATTAATATCGGTACGAATTGAATTGAATTTTGACCTACCAAAGATATTTTCACAACAGGATCGGTTTTAAAAAAGTTAGGTAGGTTGTGGTTTTATCTAAACTACTTTAACAGAAAGTAAATGATAGAAAAGTAAATGAGATAATAAGTACCAGGTAGAGAGTGATTGCCGGATTTCAATATTAGGGTTTCGGGGTGACAGTATATGATTGATTGAAGATTACCCTAATTAAGAATCATCTAAACGGTCGGTGTAAACACTAGGATCCTACGTTCTAGGTGTAACCCTAAAAGCATATGTCACTGAACCCTAGGCTATCGTGATTCTGATCAGCTGAGACTCTCTTAAGACCCCCCTCAATGTCTCTTTCGGAGATCAAGTGACCCTCAAAATGGGGTGCAGGAAAAACGCGACAATCCACATTTACTGACCTTTCTTATCACCTATGTCTATTTGATTTTAACAGGATAATGCTGGTTGTATTCTATGTAAGTTAAAGTGTGACACTCCTCAAATTTCCAGTACGATTACGTACAATAAACACGTGCATACTTAGAGCTAATTCCCTACTTAAGTGAATTCACACTATTTTTATGAGATAAGTCTAGCAAAGCCCAACAATTTAATACGTGCCATATTACTATTTTCGTAGTTATTTATAATTACGCGCGAAACAATCAGAACGAGTCCGACAAAACAATACGTACGTTGGTGATACAAATTTAATAAAATCATATAACTATTTTCTTCACTTACTTTACATGATTTTTTATTTATTAACATGTTATTAGTTCACTTATGAAGATTGGTATCAGAGCCATTGGTTATAGCGAACTAGAGTTCTTTAAATGACCTAGAAACCTTAGAGACCTAGACTATAGCTTTGGCTAGGACACTCATGCATACGTTCATTTGCATACGAAAACTATTGTCATAACGCGTCTAGAGAAATATCTATGCTTATGTAAACCATTCCTACGAGGAATTCTCTGAACACGATTAGGCTAACAATGACACGTCGGCACACGAGAACCCGTCGACCGACTCTATCGCACGCATAACATATGTATTCACTATACGAACATTTCCAAATCTTGTGCAATTTAATGCATGGTTGATTTTATCTGGTAATCTTGGAATCATACTATCTAAATCGTTGCTTCTTGTATTAATTCGAATGAACCTGAACATATGAGACGGTGAAGAAAAGAAGTATGTATTTAGCAACATATAATGATACTGGGCCAACGTGGTTATATTATACTAAGTACATATGGGTGTTTCAAAGCCGTAAGATACGTGATGGGGATATCGTTAATTCATCTTATTGCTCGATGACTAAACATTGTGAAGCATCGTTCTTCACATTCCTTACTTTGGCAATGACTATTATATAAACTACTACTCAGTCATGTTTGACTACTATTTTAACGACTACTCAGTCATTGTTGACTACAGTGCAAACAAACTCTCACTTTCTAATGGACCGAATGAATTCTTCCTAAACATTTAACGAATAAGTCCGACAACTCATCAATCGAATGGACGGATGGAACAAACGGAGATCCTGATACGTATCAGAGTAATGAGCCTTCTAAGTACTACACGACCGAAACATAGTAAGGTGTCGTTGTACAATAATCGATACGGAGTCTCAAACAACCACTGGGGTAATCAGACCCAACCTTGTGAAACGAATCCTCCCACAAATAACAAACTTTATAGGACCGATTTCCTACGAATTATGTATTGAAATGTTTATTTCAACAAATAACTATACTGGGATGATTTTTCTAAACATATATGAATTGATGTATTACAACGAAAGATTACTTTATGATCGCCTGCGGGTCATCTACAAACGATATATTAGATTTCTGGCAAGTTTTCCTAACATGCTACTTATTGGGATGTTTTTTCAAACGATTTATATTAGATAAGGTCCAATGATTTATACACAACATCAATTATTACTTGATCACGTATTGATCGCTATTTTGACCGAATGCCAATAATTTATACATAACTTGTTTATATTTAAACAACAATTGATCTACAAGCAAGTTTATCAACTTTTTTAAACAATTACTCTGTCATGGTTTGACTACAATTTGAATAATGATTGATTACGATGTGAACAACGATTTGACCATTACGATCACTACCACAAGTGGTACTTGCAACAACCTGAAATGCCACTATGAAAATATGAGCGTGAAAAACAAAATGGGAAGAAAACATCCACGTCATCTCGGAAACACACGCGTTGGACACACACTACACGATTTAAATCTATGGACGAGATTTCTCTAACAGGGGGAGAATGTGACACTCCTCAAATTTCAGTACGATTATGTACAATAAACACGCGTATAGTTAGAGCTAATTGCCTACTTAAGTGAATTCACATTATTTTTATGAGATAAGTTTAGCAAAGCCCAACAATTTAATACATGCCATATTACTATTTTCGTAGTTATTTATAATACGCGCAAAACAATCGGAACGAGTTCGACAAAACAATATGTACGTTGGTGATACAAATTTAATAAATATCATAAAACTATTTTTGTAGTAGATATTTACTTGAAATAGTATGCTAACGTTACCGCATAACGATAAAACATTAAACGTTTATACATTTTAGTTAAAAAGTAACAAATACGAAAAAATATATAAATATAGCCCGACAACCAAACTAGTCAAAAATAATATTTTTGAAACTCAATATTAAGTATTTAGAATAATACTTCAAAATATTTTGCCGCGAAATAACGTTAACTAACTAAATGAATATAACGTATTAAAACTACGTAAAGCGATCGGGTAAATGAACATGGGTAAAATACCTGAACAATTAACACCACGTAGGGACAAGAAGTCTTGATGGCCATACTTGCCCTTTGACAAAAATCGGCCAAACCACCATCCCTCAACCTCCCCATACCCTTTGAAGATCTTTGACCAACTTATACACTTACACAAT